>BSBK01004267.1:355000-357909 GCA_027943335.1 Chamaecyparis obtusa | reverse complement strand
TTTAAGTATTTTGAGTACAACTAATTCAGCCCCCCCTCTTAGTTGTGCTTGTCTTCTTATGGGCCTAACATATGCAACATGTATGCAACTATAGTATAATGGTTACATAATTTATATCATATACAACAAATAGGCATATACATAATAATAAAAGGTAACATAAATGAAATTATTCTATAGTGGTTACAACATTACAATTATATTAAACAAATAGGCATACACAATATGTGATAAAATATGGTAAAACAAAATAATACTTGGAGGAATATGATGTTTATATTTTGTCAATCTTTTTCTATTGTCTTTTCTTTTGTTGCTATGACTAGTATAATTTAGAATAAGAGAGAAAAGTGATAGAAAATTACAAAATTAAATAATGAGATATATGAGTGAAAGGTGATTGATCTATTTGAATGCTTGATTGGTATAAAGTCTTAAATTTATACTCTCTTATCTTGATTTGTGAGCCTTACACCATGAATTATATGCTTGTATGCTTTGAATATTATTGTTTTACAATAAGTTTGAGATTTGATTGATTTGGTTGAATAAGTGTATGGTCTTAGTTTATTTTTTCCATCTTGTGTTTGATGACTTTATTGGTGAGATAAGGTACACCTTCAAGTATGTTGTTGTAGATATTAATGGAGGAAGTAACCAATAATTGAACATTTGACAATGATTTATATTTGAAAAATGATAATATATTATTGGACATATTTGATTATATGATGGGACAATTGGACATGAATTTTATATTCAAAGCAATTTGAATTTGAAAAACACATCTATATTATGAGCAATCCTAGAATATGTAGTTCAAACTATTAAAGTCTATACTTTAATATATATGCATAATAGTGTATGAAAGATTACAAATCTTAGAAACATGACATGTGTACAATTTATGTTAGATCCAAATCATGTTTTGTTTGATTTATAAGAATTTTATGTTTGTCATCTTTTTGCAACAATAAGTACTAATTATAAAACAAACACATTGTGAACATTGATTGGTCTAAACTTATTTTCAATTAAAGAATAATTTGAATATCTTTTATTTAATTAAATTTGTTCCATATGCCCCACTCAAGAGTCAATTCCCATGCCCACTATAGAACCTTGCTAGATTATGGGACCCTTTTCCCAAATAATAGACTATATCATATTAAAATAATGAAAGAAAAATAATTAGAATTGAAATTTATTTTAAAAATTAAGATATCAAAAGTATAATATATATTAATGTGTACAAATAAAACTATGAAGAGTTAACACATACATGAACAAATAAGATTAAAGAACTATTTAAAAAAGAGGGGAGCTTTTTGGAAAATATGATTGAAAGCTTATAAAAAATCAAAATAAATGTATTATCTAAAAAGTAATTTTATAGATATTTAATGTCAATAATCTCATTTAATATATATATATATATATATATATATATATATATATATATATATATATATATATATATATATATATATATATATATATATATATATATATATATATATATATAAACTATTATATACATTCATGAATATATAAATTCTTAAAAAGATAAAATAAAAAATATATACATAAATATTATATATTTATTTTTTACTTAAATAATTATTTTATTGTTTGAATAAGATGTTTGTAGGGAATTGCACTGTAATCACAAATGGTAGTTTAAAAAATTATAAGAATAAAAAACAATACTAATGAAAGAATGCAACTTAAACAAATTAAAGAATACATGAATAAGATTTACAATTAAAACAACAAAATAAAATAAAAATAAGTTCATATAGTATAATTATTTTATCTTTTATTAGTACTTGCCGATAGGCTAGGCAAGTACTATTGCATCCGTTTTTGGATTTCTTCCATTAACTAGTGATTAAAAAATCACATTTCTACCAATTGAAATTATTATTTTTATCAAATTTGTTGCAAAATTAATAATTTGTATAGTATACATGCACATCAACAAAATTAATTTAGAGCTCTTCTATTGGCTTAAAAATTTAGCCTCTTATACACGGATTTTGTGGAAGCACTACCTCTATTACAATTTTCTAGCCAATATTATAGGGGCAAATACTTTACCATGCCCTTAAAATAATTCATATTTATTTTTAAAAATATATTATAATATAAATGCATGGTTTTGGATATAGATTATTTATTAACTAATGTATATTAAATTGAATAATAAAATTTGTTATATGTATTATAATTAGATGTTATATATTTAGATTATATAACATAAATTATAATTATAATCTAAATATTAATAAACTTAACTTTTTTATTATATATTTTATATTAATTAACTTATGAATTAGTGATAATAATATCTATTATTTACAATAAATAATTATAAGTTATATTTTAAAATACTAAATAATATGATTTGACATAAGTTATATGAACTATATAAAATATTATTAAAATTGTTCCTTGTTCTTAAATTAATATTTTAGAAATAATTTATTTACTAACTAAATTTCTATTTTTAAACTATGGGTTAACTTTAAATTTATAATTAAATAATTTTCCTAATTAAAATAATTATTCTCATTCTTTATATTTATTACTTTTATTACCATATTATATTATCGGCAAGTACTAGCCACTACGTGGCACTTGTTAAAATGCAGTGCAATTTTTTTAAAAGGTTAAATGAAAGAAAATTATTTACTTTAAGAACTATTAGAATTAATAGTATACATTTACTCTCTCTCTCGATAAATGTATTTTTGCTTATTATTTTTTATAGGTGGGATTAATGTTTTTAACTTAAATTTTGAATGGATGAGGTTGCAAATGAGAGATCATATCCCCAACATAAACACTCAACAATAAAACTCCAACCTAAATTATACCTTGATGAGAAGAACGCCACATTTAAACTA
>BSBK01004267.1:0-350000 GCA_027943335.1 Chamaecyparis obtusa | reverse complement strand
ATGCAAAGATCTAGTGGCAAGAGATTCAATTAGAGAGAAATAGAAGAGGAAAGGATAAAATCACAAGATGGGATCAGATGGTGGATAAATTGAAGCGACAGTTCATTCCTGTCGATTATGAGCTTGACCTACTGAAAAAAATGCAAAGTTTGAAGCAAGTAGGAAGATCTGTTCAAGAGTATACATAGGAGTTCTATCAAGAATCTTCATCAGAACAGGCCATGCAGAAGCTGATAAGGAGAAAGTTTCTCGTTACCTTAATGGGTTGAGGCCGAGAATTCAAGAGGAGTTGAATTTGGTTCAAATGAATAGTATTGAAGAGGCATACTAGTTTTCCCTAAAAGTAGAGGAAAAGCTAAACAAGAAGTTTGAGAGCAGACAAAAAAGAAGAGGTCATGGTGGAAGATCTAGTGGACGGTCATATGGAGGCTGAAATGAAGACCCAAAAAAGAAGGATGAGGCCAGTAGCAGTCAAAATCAGAGAGGAAACAATTCCAATCGTTCCATGTTCAGAATAATAGAGATTAGAGAGAAAGAGGAAGAGGACAAGGATCAGAAAGATGAGGCTTCCGTGGAACATGTTTTCACTGTGGAGAAGAAGGTCATAGGGCCTTTGAATGTCCTCAATGTCAAAGAAGGATAGATAGGAGAACTGAAGGCTAGGCTAGAGTTGCACATGTAGATGATGTCAAATTATCACATTCTGAGGATGCTGAAAGAGGAGAAATGCTAATTAACAGAAGAGTCCTGTTGAGTGATGAGAATGAACTTGAGTAAAGAAGGAGCCCGTTTCACACCAGGTGCAAGTGTGAAGATAAGTGTTGTAATGTGATTATTGATAGTGGAAGTACTGGCAATTTGGTGTCAGAAGAGATGGTCAAAAAGTTGAAGCTCAAGAGACAAAAACATCCACATCCATATCGGGTTTCTTGGGTATAGAATGACCATAAGGTCATGGTTAGTGAATAGTGCCTAGTAAAGTTCAAGATTGGCGGATACCATGATGAGGTACTATGTGATATCATACCTATGGATGCATATCATGTGTTGTTGGGTAGACCATGGCAGTTTGACAGGTGTGTTGTACATGATGGTCATGCGAATACCTATTCCCTGATGAAGGATGGAGTGTGACATAAGCTAAAGCCATTGAGGGACACATAAGAAAAAGTATGTGGTAATGCAAGAATAACTTTTGTTGATGAAAGAAAATTCTTAGAGGGTATGAGGCATGAGCACGTGTGTTTTTCTTTAATTCCAAAAGCTGGTAAAGAGGAAGTAGAAGATGTACTTGTAGAAGTTGCAGATTTGTTGAATGAGTTTCAGGATATTGTATTTGATAATGTTCCTGATGGATTACCACCAGTGAGGAAAATCAGTCATCAGATGGACTTGATTCCAAGAGCCAGTTTGCCAAATAAGGTAGCACATAAAATGACACCAGCAGAAAGTGAAGAGTTGAATAGACAAGTACATGAGTTGTTACAGAAAGGGTTGATTCGGGAGAGCCTGAGTCCATGTGTTGTACCAACAGTACTAGCACCAAAGAAGAATGGAGAATGGAGGATGTGTACAGATTCCAGGGCAATAAACAAGATCACAATCAAGTACAAGTTTCTATTGCCACGAATGGATGATATTATAGACTGTTTGAGTGGAGCTGTGTATTTCTTAAAGATAGATCTGAACAGTGGATATCACCAGATTCAGATCAGAGAAGGAGATGAATGGAAGATTGCTTTCAAGACAAAGGAAGGACTGTATGACTGGTTAGTCATGCCTTTTGGGCTAATCAATGCACCGAGCACTTTCATGCGGCTCATGAATGAGGTTCTGAAAGAATTTATGGGTAAGTTTGTCATTGGTTACCTAGATGATATTTTGATCTTCAGTAAGACATTGGAGAAGCATATGATGCATATTCGTATGGTGTTTGAGAAGTTAAGAGAAGACAAATTGTTGATTAAATTGAAAAAGTGCAGTGTTGTGAAGAAAGAGTTAGTGTATTTGGGATTTGTAGTTTCAGCAGAAGGTCTAAAAATGGACCCAGAGAAAGTGCAGGCTATCCTTGAATAGCCTACTCCAAGGAGTGCAACTAAGGTAAGATCTTTTCATGGTTTGGCTAGCTTTTATAGAAATTTTATCAAAAATTTTAGTAGTATTTGTGGACCCTTGACTGAAACAATGAGAGGGGATAGAAAAGAGTTTAAGTGGACTACTGGGGCAGATAAGAGTTTTAAACTACTGAAACAAAAAGTTACAAAACAACCTGTCTTAGCAATTCCAAATTTTAATAAGGTGTTTCAAGTAGACTGTGATGCTAGTGGTACTGCAATAGGAGGTGTTATGAGCCAAGAAGGTAAACCTGTTGCTTATTTCAGTAAGAAGTTGAATGATGCCAAGAGGAAATATTTTGTTTATGATCAAGAATTTTATGCTATAGTTCAAGCATTGAAGAAGTGGAGAATCTAATTCCTAAAGAATTTGTTTTGTATACTAATCATCAAGCTTTGCAATATTTGAATAGTCAAAGAAAAATGAATCAAAGGCATTTGAAATGGGTTGAGTTTTTGCAAAGTTATACATTTGTTTTGAAACACACGAGTGGAAAGTCTAATAGGGTTGTAGATGCTCTTAGCAGAAGGCAACTATTGCTGACAAAGATGCAGATTGAGGTGGTTGAGTTCAAGGAACTCAAGAATTTGTATCGAGTGGATCCCGATTTTGGAGAAACTTGGAAAGCTTGTAAAGAACCTCTTACTCTAGATAGACTGAAGTGGTTAGATTTCATCATCTAGGATGATATGCTATTCAGAGGGATTTAGTTGTGCATTCCACAAAGTTCTATGAGGGAGAATCTCATCAAGGAGAAGCATAGTGGAGGATTGGCTGGACATTTTTGTCATGATAAAACCCTTTCTTTGGTTAGTGAGAATTATTATTGGCCACAGTTGCAGAAAGATGTGAAGAAGTTTGTATAGGGTTGTAGAGTATGTCAGATGGTGAAAGGAGTGAAGCAGAATACAGGGTTGTATCAGCCATTACTTGTACCAGAGAAACCTTGGGAGGATATCAGTATGGACTTTGTTCTTGGTTTACTGAGGACTCAACGGGGACATGATTCAATTTTTGTGGTGGTTGATTGATTTTTTAAGATGGCACATTCCATTCCCTACAAGAAGACTAATGATGTTGTTCATTTAGCAGAATTGTTTTTTAGAGAAGTGGTGAGACTACATAGTTTGCCAAAGAGTATAGTTTCAGATCAGGATATTAAGTATGTTGGATATTTCTAGCATACATTGTGGAAGAAGTTGAAGACAGATTTGAAGTTTAGTTCATCACATCATCCATAGACTGATGGACAGAAATAGGTGGTGAATAGGAGTTTGGGAAATTTGTTGAGATGTTTAATCGGAGATAAGCCAATAGGATAGGATTTGATTTTTCCACAGGAAGAATTTGCATACAATAATTCTATTAAAAAGAGCACTGGTAAATCACCATTCCAGATTGTATATGGAAGTAGTCTGAGAAATGCATCTGAGTTGAGGAAGATAGATAAAAGAGAAATAAGTAGTGCTGAAGCTGAGGATTTTGCAGAACATTTGAAGAACATCCATGAGGAAGTGAGGAAGCACATTACCAAGATAAATGCATAGTATATGGCTAAGGCAGATGAGAAAAGAAGACATAAAGAATTTTAGGTTGGGGATGAAGTCATGGTTCATTTGCAGAAGGAGAGATTTCCAATTGGTACATATAACAAGTTGAAAATGAAGAAGTTTGGGCCATGTAAGATATTGAAGAAGCATGATTCGGGAAATGCCTAAAAGATAGAATTGCCTATTGAGCTGAATATTTCACCAGTATTTAACATTTTAGATTTGACAGAGTATCATGAAGGGGGTGTTGAAAATGAGATCACAGAAGCACAGTGGAGTATTCCAGCAACTAGTTCAAATACCAAGGAGATTGAGGACATACTAGATAGTTGTGTTGACAAAAGCACAAGGAACAGGACATATGAAGAATATCTGGTCAGATGGAAAGGATGACCTATTGAAGATTCATCATGGCTGACAAAGGAGGAGGTTAACTATCTTGGTTTTCCTCTTCACACCTAAGTCATGACATGGTCACTTCTCAAATTACCTCGGGTGTCTGATGCAGGAGCATCTTGGGTGTAAGAGCAATCTTGCATCACCCAAAAATAATTCTGGTTTCTTTTCAATAAGGGTTATCTTGTGCAGAGCTGCTATTTTTGAAAATTTACTATTTTTAGTAAGTTTTCCATTTGAGCCCAGAATGTTCTATTTTCTTCCTTGGAGGTTCATTTTGGTCATATCAGCTTGCCAGTAAAGTTTCATTGCTAGATCAAGCCTAGTTTTGAAGATATTGAAAATTTTTGGTATTGGCAGCAGGTACAAAAAATTTGAACTCATTTTTGAAGGCTTTAGAGGCCCCAGATGAGGTTGAAACTTTGGCTGAATGAAGCTTACTTAATTTAAGAGTTGTAGAGCACTTCACACCCTTTCCAAAATGGGGTTATAATAGTCAATCAGGTCAACGGGTGATGACTTATGGTCTTCGGAAGTTGGGTCACCTAAAATGGCAGAAAATAATTTTTCTTCAAAATTTTTGTTTGGGTTTCAAAATTTTTGAGCCGACTCTGATGTAATAAAATGAAAAATAAAATAATTCTAAGTTTGGTTGGCCTTAGAGGCTAAATTTTTGGAACCTTCCCAAGAGGTAGAAAATTGCCTATATAAGGAAGGCCCGTAGTGTTGTCTAGGGCAATTCGGAGTAGTTCAGAGTAGTTCTAGGTAATAATTTGAGGCTTTGTCCTACAGAATATTGTAAATGAAAATGCCCATGTGGCTTTGCATATTGTAATTCTAAAATTTGTAATTCCACATTTGTGGAGACAATAAGAAGCCCATTTTTTGTTCTTGTAATTTGTTGTTGTTTCTCTGTTCTTGTAATGTGTTTGTGGTATTAAGGGGAGCACCCTTCATCATCGAGACATCTTAATGGAGCTGGATTTAGTATTCTACGATGATGAAATTTCATTTTCCACAATCTTGCTCGAAATGATTAAAAAGTATATTAGAAAAATTAATACATAAATTATTAGTTTGTCATGGATAGACCCTCAAATTGGTCAGACAAAAGAGAGGGTGCAAAAATTGATGCGATAAGGACAAAACTTGGAAGTAAACAACAATAAAATATTTAATTATAAAAAAATTAAATAATGGTTTATACTTTATACTCTTTTATGTCATTAAATAAAATATGCACGTGTTATTTTTACAGAGTTTTATGTGTCGTCATCTACCTAGTGACTATGATCAATTTACTATAGGTAGTGTAGACACCTAAAAATCCTTTACAAAATAAAGTATTTTTATTTTTTGAAAAATTCCTAATGACATCATCATTTATTAATTAATTAATTATTTAATTAATTAATTTATTTTTTTATGTCATTAAATCCCTTTATTTTAATTTAAAATATTTAATTAAGAAATCCCTCCCAAAAATGTTTAAATCTTATTTAAACATTATCTCTTTATTTATTAATTATTTAATTAATAAATTGACCAAAAATCTCAAAATAAATTATTTATTTATTTTTTGCCTAAAACTTGGCCAATTTCTTTAAGACCACTAACCTCTTCTAGAATCTTCTAATCCTTCTTTAATTTCGATTAAAAGCTAATCCCATCATTTCCTAACCCTAATCCCAACTCAAAATATTTAATTAAGATTAAATATTTATTCCTCATATTTATTAAATTTATTTTTAATAAATATTCTCAAACCTAAACCATGGAAATAAATAAATCTTTATCTATTTCCTAAAATCCATGTTTATCCTAAGAAAATTCTAGACTCTTCTAAAAGTCATAATCCTAATCCTAATCCCCCCCTAATCCTGTCACTTTCCCTAACCAAAGTTAGCCAACTCCTAAACTTAACCCAAAGTCAACAAACTTCTAGAGACATTCTCTTACATGCATTAAGTGCATTTAAGGCCTCCTTATCCCTCTTACATGCATTTATCATACATTTAAGAAGCCCCTCACCCCTTTCTTACACCTTTTGACCTTAGGCACATTTCCCAAATTGTGCACATTCCTCCCATCTTTCAACCCAATGCCCTTATAACACTTGTCACAAGGAGGTGGCCCTGAACTAGCACAATCCATGTGCTCCCCTTTGAATGAATCTTGGCCTCTCTTAAAGATTTTGATTCTGGCCACTCATTTTTCCTTCCCAAATCCTATAAATGCTCCTTATTTCCAAGAGCAAAGAATCTATTCACCTTTCATTTTAAGCATTGTTATCATGCCTTTTTACTTCTAGCCTTAGCATAATCATCTTAATTTAGCTTACTTTCAAGTATTTTAACACATTTTAGTATAGCCATAATGGATTAACATAGTTTATTTCATTGTTTTGCATAAGCATAGCATCATATCACATCTCTACTTGGCTTAAAATCAATCTTAGCATAAGCATCATGTAGCTTAATCTTCATTTCAGCATCATTTGGATCCTTGAGGCCTTAGGGGCAAATCAGGTGTTTTGTACCTATTTTGTATCATTTTTGGGGTTTTCATGGATCTCAATCTATCCTAAAATGCATAAGAAACATGCTCGAAGTTCTTAGAGAGCACACCTACATCCCCTTAAGCAAGAGCAAATCAAACAGTGCTTGGGTGCACCTGTTTAAGCTCAATCTGAAGTGGCTTAGTTTAGAGTTTTACTTATTTTTGATTGATTTCATATTAAACTAAAATCTAATCTTTATTTGGCTTGAAGTTTTCCAAACCAGGTATCCTCGAAAGCCTTGTCCACATTCTGGCACACCCGGTGGGACACAAACCCACAATCCTTTGATTATATCATACTTTGTATTCTCGTATTTGCAGGAAACAGATGAAATGTCACCTACACAAAATTTAGTCACACCTACACGCAATATAGTCACACCTACAAACAGTCTGATTATGCCTATGAGCTCTGTATCAACACCTATATTCTGAAGATTCTCGTGCTCGATAACTTCTATTCTGTCTAAACTTCTTTTCTGTCGCCTCTAATGGAAATAATCACGCCTACGAAATAAACATTCACGTGTCCACGTACAGAATTCTCACCTGTAATGATTTCATTGTCACCTGTATCCATTCTATTATTGCCTATTAGCATTCCGTTATCACCTGTAAAAATTTCATTCTCACCTATGCCTGTTTAAATGTCGCCTGGTTACGTTTCACTATCGCCTACGTATGTTTTCCTGCCACACATTCAAATTTTGTTGTCTACCTTTTGATCATTTTGTTGTCATGTATGCATGTTTAAGTGTCGCCTAAGAACATTTCACTGTCACTTAGCCCATTTTTCATTGTCGCCTGTGCTCATTTCATTATCACCTGGGGTTTTTTAAGTGTCGCCTGGGAATGTTTGAGTGTCGCCTATACATATCTTGTTGTCCCCTATGATATCTTTTTTTGTTGCCTGGAAAACATTTCTCTTCCGCGTGGAAGCATTTCTCTATCACATGAACATTTTTTTCTATCGCGTTGAAGCATTTAACTGTCACCTTCACATATTTATCTGTCACCTGTAATCATTCCGCTGTCGCCTGAGAGTTTTTGTTGGTGTCGCGTGTGCATTTTCTAGCATTGTGTATTAGCTAGACAATGTCGCCGTCGACTGTGTTTTTGCCTTAAATTTGTTCACAGATTCCTAAAAAAAAAGAAAAAAAAAGAAAAAGTCAAACAAAATCTTGAATGAAACTAAGGAAAAGAACTTAGGTCCTAAGAGTCATTATCATTTTGAAAATCAAACACAATCTTGAATGATCTAAATTGGAAAAAACAAACATCTCTATTCCCTCCTTTTCAATTCAAGCAAAGTGCAAATTCAATCTTGAATGCCTTAAGGACAAAACAAAGCTCTTTTCAAAGTTTTAAATCAACACGCACATCTCAATCTTGAATGCTCAAAAGAAAGAACTTGCAAGCACTCAAATCATTTACCTTTTAGAGAAGGAACAAATCAAACCTTAAGCACTTGTGTCTTCAATTTCAAAGTTCAAACAAACTTAATCAATTTGGGAAAAAGAACAACTTGCTTGATGTGCATTTAGGAGTTTTTCAAATTCTTGCAAAATCATGTTAAAGTAAGCAACGTAGAACATTTGGACTTGGACAAGTTCACTTGTTTTACTTTTAGCGAGGCCTATCCAGGGAGAAAAGCGCTTTCTCCTTAGAGAATGACCTCAAACCGGTATCCCCCCATCCGGTATATAAATAAAGTGAAGGCAAAAAGTACTCACTTATATCTCCTAATCCATGGGTGTTTTGTGCCAAATGCAAATGTCTGGGGACAGGTAAATATTCCTCCCCTAGCATTGTTGGCTAGGCTCTTAAGTGAGTCACAGGCAGTCAGCATAATCGGGTATGGAGACTCCATGGAACTATTAAAAACCTAATAAAATAGAGGCTACCCTATCTACATCTGAAAGTATCAAAATCCTTGTGCAAGGACCGATCCAAGGGGTTTACCGAATCACCTCAAGATTACTCACCATTTGTATTCCCTTCTAGGGGGTACCAAGCTATGGGCAAGCGATTTTGATACTCACCTTCCTTAGGTAGATCTGCCTGAAGTGCTTGACAGTCAAATACTTCATGAAAACACTTGTTGGAACATACACTTTTCAAAGCTTTATCAGAGTCAATTATCTTGTTTGTATCTCACAAGGTTGCTTTGTCCCTTGTGGAGATTGCTTTTCCAAAAATCTTTGTTGAAATCTATCCTTTGCCATTGGGAAACATTAAACTGATCAACAAACGTGGTTCGAGATACTTAGAACATTTTGTAGAGAACCCCTTGGAATCAAATATCCAAAGAACCTTTTTGTCTCAAACCAACTTATCAGAATTTCCCCAAGTTATGCCAAATTTGATCAAACATCTGAAAGCTAAGTTGCCCAAATCCAAAGCTTATCAAGAGAAGAAAGTTGCAGAAAGAAACCTTAAGAGCCATCAATCCTCTATCCAAGCAACCCAAGTAGAAGAAAAATATCAAGAAAGACTTGATATTATTGGCTATAACGCAAGAGTCAAATAGTTTGCCTACTGATTCTGAGTGAACAACCGCTACATTAGTCTTGAAAGAGAATATTAGATAGGATCCATCACATGTCCACCTTCAGATCTCAAAATCCTATCTCGGCAATCCTTCAGCCTACTTTCATCCTAGTTTCATCCTTGCATCATCATCAAATCCTTAGTTGCATTCCAGAGTCCTTAGCTGCATTCACCATCATCTTCCTAGCAGCATCATAGATCATCCATCTCAATTGCATTTACATCATCCTTTTAGAGAAAGCATTGTTCCAGCATCCTTCACCATCTTTCCATCAGCAATCCACAATCAGAGTCCCATATCCTTCATCCAAATCCATCATCCAATATCCAAATCAGAACTCACCATCCTTTTTGTGCCAAATCCAGAGATCTAAAAACCACAAGCACTTAGTGTTCAAAACCTTTGAGTTGTTTCCATCCCTTATCCCAAATCAAATATCATCCCCTTTTTGATAGAGCATTGTCTAAAGGAAATCCAAATTTTCCTTACATAGCCTCATCATCTCGAGCAAGAGATTGGCTTGTATTGATAAGAATCCAGTTGACCGAAGATCATTAGTCTTATCCTAGGTTGGCCAAATCCTACCACTGATCCTCCATTGGAAAAAACAACAGCTCATTATTAACACTTAGTAATCTTCCACTAGCATCCCACCAATCCTCCACCCAATCTTGATCCAAATCAGAGCATCCCACCAAGCCTCCATCATCACCAAGCTTTTTTACCAATCTACCACCATCTCCCATTAATCTTCCACCATCCTTGATCCAAATCCAAGCATCTCACCAATCCTTGCATTTGTATTCTAGAAATTCATCATCCTTAGAGGTTCCTTAAGCTTGCATCCATCATCCTTTAGAGTCTTTTAGGAAATATCTTGCATTCATCTAGCATCTGCATTTCCATGCCTGTCGAGACAAGATCTAGATCTAGGAAGTGAAGGAACATGAATCCTTATCCAATCACCAGTTCATTTGATCCCAACATTTTTACCAGCGCAATGATAGCCTATGATCCCCAAATACAAATGGGAAATACATGGGATGATCCCAATATCCCCTCAACTCGTCTGGAAATAGAAACATTTGTGAATCATCTAGAGAATCCACCAGTAGTCAATACACTCATGGCCCAAAACCAGCAAAGCATGTTCACTAACTTTGCATAAGCACAGACTTTCATTCCACCATATCTATATCCTTGCATTCCCATAAGCACTATCCAAATCCCAACACAAGTATACTCTCCATACATCCAACCATTCCTTGATCCAACCTTACAAACATCTCAAGCAACCTCCACCATTCCTCTTCTTTTGCAAGGAAGCTTCGCCAATCCTATAACACAAGGTATAACACCATCTGCTCCATTTCCTATCATAGGTACTTCATCATTTTCCATGGCTGCTCAAGCCCTTGCACAAATCCAACACTTGTCACAAAGTCAACTCCCACCTCTTACACAAGCATTTACACAAGTAGTTCCGCCATCTTCCATAAGCCAAGCAGCACCATTCTTTCCAGGAGGGACACAATCATCCTTCCCCTTCACTTCACAAGCTTCTACATCCACACCTTTTGTGCCAGGAGGGACGCAATTGTCTTTCCCTTTCACTCCACAAGCTTCCGCATCCATACCATCTTTTCCAGGGTCAACGCAATTGTTTCCCTCTTTCTCCCAACAAGCTTCCACATCAACGTCATCTATTCCAGGGGTAGTGCAAATACTCCCCTTTCATACCCAGCAAGCTTCCACATCAACATCCCCCTTTTCATGGGGAACACAAGCGTTCTCTTCATTTCCCCCCCAACAAGCATCTACCTAGGCACAAGCCCAGCAAAATGCCTTCACCATAGGAATGCCTTCCATGGGTTCTTCAAAACCACCATTCATGTCCCAAACTCCCATCACATCTACCTTCCTAGCATCCGCTGCAACACAATTCCCACCTCACATTGGTCCTCATTGGGGTCTCACTCAAGAAGACATGAAAGCCTTTGGAATACCAACTCACTCTCCTACATCCGTATTTGCAAACCAACAAGCCACCTTCTCACAAGTAGCACAACAGAAACCATCTCAACCTCCACCAACCTCATCCTTCACGAGCTATCCATTCCCAACACCCAGTGCTTTTCAGCAAGTTCCTCCACCTCAGTAGCAAATTTCATCCCATTTCACAAGCTATCTTGCCCAGTCACCCTTTGCTTCCAGCTTCCCTACATCAGTTCCACCCTTAAGCAATATGGGAATGCACCCAACTTATATCAGTCAACCACAGATCCAAGTTCAGCAAGGGCCATCTTACCAATAAGCTACATCATTCCACCAGCCACCCCCACAACAACCATACTTCTAGTCACAGCAACAAACCCCCATCATTCCCCAAAAACAACAAGTTTCCTCCTATCAGTCATAGTAGCAAGTCCCGGTCATCCGACAACATCAGCAAGCAATCTCATATCCACCACCACAATATCCCCCTGTGCCACATCAGCAGTATCCTCCCTAGCAAATATCAATCCAAAATCCACTCCAATCTACCTATCCCACTGGGCCATCTCTATATCCCACTCCTCAATACCCACCTATGGGAGTACCTTCTCAAATACCAATCAATGCTGAATGGGAAGCCATGAAGATTTCTCTTAAAGAGCTTCAAACTAGTACTGAGAACAAAACTTACAAGTTTGAGGAGGTGTGTCCTTATCCGTTTGACCGGTCCATTGCCGCTATACCTTTCCCCAAGCATTTTGAGACACCTAAGTTTGATAAATATCAGGGGAAAGGAGATCCAGTCAATCATATTAAAGAATTTTATATGGCATGCCAAGAAGTGGCTTATAGTGATAATTATCTCTTACACTTATTCCCCAAAAGCTTGGGAGGAACTGCTGTTGAGTGGTTCTACAAAATACCCTGTGGGACTATGACAACCTTTGCTGAACTTTCTGAGAAGTTCATTGCCCACTATGCCCACAATGTTGAGAATGAGTTGACTTTGTTAGATCTCTGCAACTCAAAATAAAAAGAAGGAGAAAGCCTAACAGAATACTTGCAACGATGGCAGAACCTTACCACCAGGTTATCATACTAGCCACCTGAAAAGCATTTGACCAAAATCTTTATTGATAATCTGCATCCTAAGCTATCCTACTTCATGAGGATGAATTGTATCCAAACCTATCAAGATATCAAGAGCAAGGGGATAGGTATTGAAAAGGCCCTCCTAGATGAAGGCACAATCTGACACTTCAAAAATGATGCCCAAAAACCTAGCAATGATAAATCCCGTTACTGGAATTGTAACAAAAATATCATTACTGATGGAGCCACTGACACCAAGCATGGCCAATTTATTATGGCTAGTCCCCCATCAACACTTGTATACCAACAAAAAGTGCCCATCCATCAGCAACCTCCTCAAGTTCATCAGCAACCCATGCAACAATATCATTCTCAGAATAATCAGCAGAATTAAAAGCAACAAGCCCATCAAGCTTATCAAGGTAATCCAAACAATCAGGTCAATGCCATTAATGTTGCTCCCAAACAACACAAGCCTAGAGCTTAGAACAATCCAAGGAAGACCTTCATACCACTGGGTGAACCTCTGGATGTTATCTTTCATCGAATGGCCAAGGCCAACTTGATTACATATCCACCAATTCAACCAGTTGATGATACCACTCCCAAGCCTGATTGGTACAAAGATCACGACTACTGTGATTATCATAGTGTCAAAGGCCACACTACTTTGAAGTGTATGAGACTCAAAAACTATATCCAAGATCTCATTGATCAAAAAGAGTTTCAAGTAGATACACCCACTCAAGCCTCGCCAAATGCCAATTTGCAAATTTATCAGAATGTGTTCCCACAACACAATGATGGAAACAACCAAACTAAAGCCAATCATCCCCAGAACCATGGCAAAGGCAAGCAAGAAGATCACACTACTGCCTATATCAATTATGACAATATTGTTGGATGTATAACCCAAGTTGAGCCCATAGTCCTTACCATCCATGTCAGAGGAGCAGACAGTCAATGTGCTATTACCACCCGTAGAGGTCGGATAACTGTTGCTGGTGCCCAACCAAGGCCAGCCCATAATGCACACAATGCACAGTATAACCTCATAGAACATCTTGGGAACACACCAGCCCAAATATCCATCTTGGACCTTCTCCGCACTTCACCTCTCCATCAAGAGATCCTTAACCAAGCTCTCAAAGAGGGACATGTCCCCACAGACATTAACACCACCTAGTTTGCGACCCTTGTGGGACATTTATCCGCAGCCTATGCTTTATCCTTCAAAACATCTGACATGCCAGACGTTGCACCTGACCATACTCTCCCTCTCCACATCACCATCATGGTCAAAGACTTTTCCATCAAATAGGTCTTAATAGATAATGGCTCAGCCCTGAACTTGTGTACTTTGAAATTCATTCAGCAGATTGGGTTCACCCAGGCTGATATAGCACATGAAGTAATCACTATCAAAGCCTATGAAAATTTGGAGTGTACCTCTGAAGGTACCATTACTTTTCCCATTCAGCTGGGCCCAGCAACATAAGATACTATTGGCCATGTTGTTGATCTTGACCTACCATTCAATATCCTCCTAGGCCGACCATGGATTCATTCCATTAAGGCTATACCATCTACTTACCATCAGTGCATCAAATTTCTGCATCAAGGCACTGAGGTTACCATCCATGTTGACCCCCAACCCTTCGCATACTATCGTGTGATGGAAGCATCATTCCCTCACTCCACTCATTGTCCTAGAACTGACATTGGTACTTCTATTGCCAGATCATCCCGATCCCATTGTGATCCAAAAACCATCCTCACCTCCACCCTTTCTTCCATCAAGATTGATAACCAAGGTTGTGGTGAATATAGCCTACATGATGCATTTTCCATAGGGTCTCTCCCACATGATCCACATACCCAAGGGCACCCGAGTCACCAAAGCAAGCCTATTAAAGAGCATCATGAAATCAAGAGAATGGGACCTATGACTTTTGAATCCCATAGCACATTAAATAGTCAAGAAATGGATCCTGACATTAATAGGTGGTTGTACAAAGATCCCCCACCACCTGACAAACAACTTCTTGGCTACTTCAAAGATAAATACCCATAACCGCACAAGTACACTACTGAGCAATGGAACTACCAAGGTGGTGGTCTAGGACCACAGGAAGGTGGCAGCAAAGACCCAATTATAGCATCCAAGAACCCACAACATCAGGGTCTTGGCTTTAATACCCCTCACCTGCATATACAAGGGAGCAATACCATAACTAGGGGCACCAACATGACTAGCGTTCCCCTCTTAAATAGCCAGGATGACCCCATAGAGATCGAAGACATCCCTGAAGAGAAAGAAATCAGATCCTACGATGATATCTTTGATGATGACACCCTCCTGGGGACTTCTGTCCTCTGACAACTTGCCATCAATCTCATCAAACTTCCCCTCACCCACCCTGAACTCATAGATTGGGACCAACCAAGCATTGCACACATTGATGAGTTCCAAAGCATGGAAGCACTCCTAGAATTCATGGGGGCATCAGGCCCACACTCAGTTCAGGATTCAGAGTTAGCTCACATCTATAAGCTTGACCCAGAAAGATACTTTGGAGAGGAGGCAAGCTTTAGCTACAAAAGAGAAATGGAAAGAGTAAAACATGAGTCCTTATGTGAAAACCCTTCTGGGGCACATTCTGATTCCAAAAAAGTAAAAATAAAGAGCGTATCTTCTAGTGAAAACTTGGCAATTCAAGTACTAGAAGATGAAGGCTTGCCTCTTCCTCCCATCCAGGATTACAGACTTGAGTAGTCACCTATCATCATAGAAGAGACCAAGCCAGTCAACTTAGGTACAGAGGAATGTCTAAGGATCACCTACATTGCAGCCAACATGACAGAAGGTGAAGAAATGGCTTTCACTACGCTACTTCAAGAAGCTACTATGAACTTTGCATGGTCATACGTACACATGCCTGGACTTGATCCTAAACTTGTTGTTCATCATCTAGCCGTAGACCCCAATGTTAAGCCAGTAAAGTAGAAGCTACGCAAAATGCATCCCAAAGTAGCTCTATTGGTAAAATCAGAACTAGAAAAGCTCTTGGATGCAAAGATTATCAGAGCTATAGATTACTCAGATTGGATCTCCAACATGGTACCTATCACAAAGCCTTTCGGTGACATCCAAATTTGTACAGATTTTAGAGACCTAAACAAGGCATGTCCTAAAGATGATTTCCTGCTACCTAACATAGACATGATCATAGATCTTATAGCGGGCCATGAAATGTTGTCACTAATGGATGGTTTCTCTGGATACAATCAGATTCATACATTAGCAGAAGACCAACACAAAACATCATTCACCACTCCATGGGGTACCTTTTGCTATAACATGATGCCCTTTGGTCTAAAGAATGCAGGAGCCACATATCAGAGAGCAATGACAGCAATCTTCCATGACATGATCCACAAGATCCTAGAGGACTATGTGGATGATATTCTTGCAAAATCAAAGACACGTCATGAACACCTTGACATTCTTGAGAGTGTGTTTGATCACCTGCAACACTATGGGTTATGACTCAATCCAAAGAAATGCATCTTTGGTGTTACATATGGAAAGCTCCTAGGTTTCATAGTATCATGAAGAGGCATAGAGATTGACCCTAAAAAGGTCAAAGCGATAACATAAATGCCTCCCCCAAGAACACTCAGATAGCTCAGAAGCCTACAAGGAAAGCTTCAATCAGTGCATCGGTTGATTTCTCAGCTAGCAAACAAGTGTCAACCTTTTACGCATCTCTTATGCAAAGACACAAGCTTCAAATGGGATCCCATATGTCAAAGAAGCTTTGATAAGTTCAAGGAGTATCTAGCCAATTCTCCAATCCTAGTACCACCAGTTCCAGGATGCCCTCTCATACTCTACATCTCAGCAACCACTACAGCACTGGGAGCACTCCTAGCTCAGCATGATGATGAAAACAAAGAGAGAGCCATCTACTACATTAGTCAAACTCTTGTCGGCTATGAGCTTAATTACTCACCCATGGAAAAAGCCTGCCTTGTAGTGGTTTTTGCCACTCAAAAGCTCAGACATTACATGCTCAGTCACACAATTAGGCTCATTTAAAAAATGGACCCCCTCAAATATCTACTATCAAAGATAACTCTCATAGGCCGTATGGCAAAATGGGTCATGATACTCAACGAGTTTGACATCCAGTACATAGATCGGAAGGCAATCAAAGGGTAAGTCATTGCCGATCAGCTAGCAGAAGCACCACTGGTGGATGCTTATCCACTAATCATGGAATTCCCTAATGAACACTTATGTATGATCGAAGAACAACTTATGTGAAAGCTATACTTTGATGGCTCCTACACATCACATGGATCAGGGGTAGGAATCCTATTCGTCACACCTCAAGTTGACTACATCCCGAAGTCATTCAAGTTGAGATTTTCATGTACCAACAACATTGCAGAATATGAGGCACTCATCTTAGGTCTCAAAATAGCAAGTTCAATGGAATATCACAGAACTACAAGTGTTCAGCGATTCACAACTCATTATCAAGCAAGTCCTAGATGAATATCAAACAAAAGACGACAAGCTACTACCTTACAAAGAACTCATGGATAGATTGAAAGAGCATTTCTTGAATCTATAATTTACATAGATACCTAGACTTCAAAACAAAGTAGCAGATGCAATGGCAACTATTGGGTCCTTGTTAGAAATCCCATGCGACGCATCACAGTATGAATTCCTAGTCAAGCAGCTACATACACTAGCTTATGAGAACGCTGATGTAGAAATGGTGTGTGTCTTGGTTGGTCCCTATGGTACCATGACATCCATGCATATCTAAAGAATGGTATCATATCTCCCCATCTCACCAATCACCAATTCCAAAACCTTATTCACAGAGCTTCCCGCTACACTCTTGTAGCCAACACCCTCTATCATCGAGGGTATCACAATATCCTCTCTAGGTGTTTAGATTCAAATGAGGCCATCCTGGCTTTACAAGAGGTCCACACTGGAATTTGTGGTGCCCACATGAGTGGCATGGTTCTAGCTAAGCATTTTCTTCAAGTTGGGTATTATTAGCCAACCATGGAACATGATGCTTGTGAGTTTGTTAGAAAATGTTTACCATGTCAGCAGCATGCAAATTTGATTCATGCACCAACACAAGACTTGCAGCCCATTGTACCACCTTGGCCATTTTCATGTTGGGGCTTTGACCTTGTCAGCTTAATCACTCCCCTTTCCTTAGATGGACACAAGTACATAATAACTACCACAGAGTACTTCACCAAATGGGTTGAAGTGATTCTGCTCACCCTAACTACTGGCATTCAAATATCCAAGTTCATCCTTTACCACATCATTTATTGCTTTGGCATACCATCTACCATCTTCATTGACCATGGCACACCTTTTGAAAACTAGCATGTGGATGATCTATGTGCTAGACTCCACATCCATCACTGTTTCTCTAGTCTATATTTCCCTCAAGGAAATGGCCAAGCTGAGGCAACCAATAAAACTATCTTAAAAATCCTCAAAAAGGTTGTCAATGATTCTGGTCGTGACTGGCACCTCCAAATCAATCCCACCCTTTGGGCCTATCATACTTCTTATCGCACTCCCACCGGCACCGCCCCATATTCCCTTGTATATGGTGCTGAAGCCATTTTGCCAATCGAGGTTGAGCTCCCACCATTGCAAGTCTCCATGAAGAACTACACCATTGATGACAACTATCATGTGGCCTGTCTCACACAACTAGACCTATTAGATGAAAAGAGACAACAAGCATATGATCACCTGGTTGCATACCAGAATCGACTCAAAAAGAAGTTATAACAAGAAGTTCCATCGCAAACAATTTTAGGTCGGTGACATGGTCCTCAAAGAAAATTAGAAAGTCCAAGCAAACAAAGAAAAGAAAGGCAAGTTTGAGCCTACTTGGTTAGGCCCCTATGTTGTCACATCATGCTTCGGCTCTAGAGCTTATCAGTTATCTACACCAGAAGGTGAGCCTTTGAATGATCCAATCAACATCATACATTTGAAGAGGTTCTATGCTAGAACTAGATCTACATATTCAAAAAATCCACAAAAATTAGAAAAAGAAAAATAAAAATAAAAAGAAAAATAATCATCCAATGGTGAAAACTTGGCTATTCAAGCACCTTGGACAAGTATGTTGGTGAAAACCTGGCAAACAGGCACCATACATAGTGGACTGAGTCATTATCTATCAAACTCCCATCCCTCCATCCCAACATCTCAATCCTTTTTCTACCATCCCCATCCCCATCCACCATTCCCCAGCATTCCTCTTTTTCATCATCCTCTAGCAAATCCGCAATCCTACCTATACCATATCCTGTATAGTGTGATCCTTCCTGTACCATATCATGTATAGAAAAATCTTCCTATCCCCAATCCTGAGCTTCTGTACATATCCGTTGTATATCTCTTTTCCCATCTATTGTACATATCCTCGTGTCTTGTTGTACATAGTCCTCGTCAGTCCTGCAACAACATTTGATCAGAAATCTTGTCCTACCCAGCCTTGTACTTCAGCAACATTAATTGTCGACTATTCTTGATCACATCGATTATTCTTTGACTTCATCATTTTCCAATCAGCAACACAACATTCTCCCCATCAACATTGGGTCTGCACAAATGTGTGCTTTTGTTTTGTCTGACCTAAGCCTAATCACGGGTCCCCTCAGTTGTATCCTTCCTGTCTGACCTAATCTTCCACCAAGCACACTAGGTCCGTGTCGATGTATCCTTCCCCACATTCAGACCAATCTTCCCACCATCAATCACCTCAAATCTCTCTCTCCTTGGCAAAGGATGTCTCTTTGGAGTTATCTTTTTTGGTCTTGGATTTTGTCCTTTGGATCTTGTTAATCTTTTACAGCTTCTCATTGTTCTCTACTCAAAGTCACCATGATCCTTTATATCATGGTGCGCTACGAATGAGGATAATCTGGGGCAAGGTCTTTTGATCTTTTTCTTCTACCTGTGAGTTAGTCGTGTGTTTGTGGTTTCTTCAGCATCATTTCCACCATGCCTCCTCTGGAATTCATGCATGATGCTGGGGCAACCCTGCGTGTCTTTTTAGCGTCATTCCTATGCAACGCTAGTGACAAGGCCTTGTGATCCTACTATCCTTGGCAGGTCTCTAGCATTTCTATATTAAACTAGGTTGTGCTCTCCACATTTGTACTTGGAGCTTCACCCAATCCCCTGCATCCTGCATCATATAGATTAATCTTGCATCTTGCATCTCTCATGTAGCTACATCCTGCATTTTGCATTCCATCTCATCTTGCAATCACCCATCTTTGCTCTTGGAAGTTTGGTTATTTATCTCCCCTTCTTCCTAGCTCCTTTGTTCCCTTTCGAGAAAATTCCACAATGTTTACTCCTTGCATTATTTTCTTTAGAGGGCACAATCCCTTATTCCTCTAAATTCTAGCCTTGGGCATCTTATTTTCTTATCTTTGATGCCATGCCACTTGTGGCATCGCATCAAAGAGGGGCAAAATGTAGACACCTAAAAATTCTTTAGAAAATAAAGTATTTTTATTTTCTGAAAAATCCCTGATGACATCATCATTTATTAATTAATTAATTAATTTTTTTATGTCATTAAATCCCTTTATCTTAATTAAAAATATTTAATTAAGAAATCCCTCCCAAAATATTTAAATCTTGTTTAAACATTATCTCCTTATTTATTAATTATTTAATTAATAAATTGACCAAAAATCCCAAAATGAATAATTAATTTATTTTTTGCCCAAAACTTGGCCAATTTCCTTAAGACCACTAACCTCTTCTAGAATCTTCTAATCCTTCTTTAATTTCGATTAAAAGCTAATCCCATCATTTCCTAACCCTAATCCCAACTCAAAATATTTAATTAAGATTAAATATTTATTCCTCATATTTATTAAATTCATTTTTAATAAATATTCTCAAACCTAAACCATGGAAATAAATAAATCTTTATCTATTTCCTAAAATCCATTTTTATCCTAAGGAAATTCTAGACTCTTCTAAAAGTCCTAATCCTAATCCTAATCCCCCCCCTAATCCTGTCACATTCCCTAACCAAGGTTAGCCAACTCCTAAACTTAACCCAAAGTCAACAAACTTCTAGAGACATTCTCTTACATGCATTAAGTGCATTTAAGACCTCCTTATCCCTCTTACATGCATTTATCATACATTTAAGAAGCCCCTCACCCCTTTCTTACATCCTTTGACCTTAGGCACATTTCTCAAATTGTGCACATTCCTCCCATCTTTCAACCCAATGCCCTTATGACACTTGTCACAAGGAGGTGGCCCTGAACTAGCACAATCCATGTGCTCCCCTTTGAATGAATCTTGGCCTCTCTTAAGGATTTTGATCCTGGCCACTTATTTTTCCTTCCCAAATCCTATAAATGCTCCTTATTTCCAAGAGCAAAGAATTCATTCACCTTTCATTTTAAGCATTGTTATCATGCCCTTTTACTTCTAGCCTTAGCATAATCATCTTAATTTAGCTTACTTTCAAGCATTTTAAGACATCTTAGTATAGCCATAATGGATTAACATAGTTTATTTCATTGTTTTGCATAAGCATAGCATCATATCACATCTCTACTTGCTTAAAATCAATCTTAGCATAAGCATCATGTAGCTTAATCTTCATTTCAGCATCATTTGGATCCTTGAGGCCTTAGGGGCAAATCAGGTGTATTGTACCTATTTTGTGTCATTTTTGAGGTTTTCATGGATCTCAATCTATCCTAAAATGCATAAAGAACATGCTCCAAGTTCTTAGAGAGCACACCTACATCCCCTTAAGCAAGAGCAAATCAAACAGAGCTTGGGTGCACCTGTTTAAGCTCAATCTGAGGTGGCTTAGTTTAGAGTTTTACTTGTTTTTGATTGATTTCATGTTAGACTAAAATCTAATCTTTGTTTGGCTTGAAGTTTTCCAAACCAGGTATCTTCGAAAGCCTTGTCCACAGGTAGTTTAAGTGATGATCATGTTCTATGCATTATTACTACTCCTTTGAACTTGTGAACTTTCTTTTTCAATTCTAGTGTTATTTCTCATATATTTATTATGTAGTTGATGCAGAGGGATCTAGTTGCTTCTCTTCATGACATATCATTCATACTTTGGGGAAATCCTCATACCCCTCTCAAATAATGTGTCCACTCCTTGACTCCTTGCACCCCTCTTTGATCATTGTAAAGGTGTTCTTTACTGACAATTTAGACCTCCATCAATCTTGTTACTGACAATTTAGACCCCCATCAATCTTGTTACATAGTTTTATGCATCCTTATCTACATTTTCTTTAGCATTCTTTTAATTTGGTGCACTCATATTTTGGAGACTTTTAAAGTTTCATTATGAAGATCGAATGAATGTTTTGAAGCCATTTTACTGGTATATCTGAGGGCCAGTCTCCTCTTTATTAGTAAGCTTGTCTCTTCTTTTCTTTGAGATATTGAAATTTGGAAATCTTGGCTCTTCATACACCACAAAACTATTATTTTTTGTGAAAAATATATGTATACTTTGAAGGATTTTTGTACATTTAAATGATATGCATATTCTAAGACCTCTACATGAACGAGGGTTTTCCCATATCTCATTCTTAAACTACATATCACTACACCATAGATTTGTGGGTTTCTTTGATTAGTTCATATGTTATCCTATCTCTTACATTATGTGAGTCACATTAGGTCATTTTGAGGGCCTCAACTTCATATTGAAAATCCAACATTTGTTTCCTTGATCTTGGAGCTTTCATAATGGATTTGGCATGTGAGCTTTCTTAATGGTTCCATGCACATGCACAAAAATAATCAATACACTTTTGTATTCTTTCTTTTTATAATAAAAATGACTTCTCCTTTGTTTTAAAATATGTCTTAAAGGTTTTACTTGCAAAAATATCATGGCTTATTTTATATCAAACCCTTATCTCATATTACACTACCAAAGTTCTCATTCATTGAGATGGATGCAACAACAATACTTGAAATAATGATTTATAATTACCATTAAATCATTTGTTCCAACATATATACACCCTTCTACCAGTTTCCTTGTAAGCATTGTGTTGATTATATCACTCACTATCATGAAGATCATGCTACTACCCTCATATTTATCAATGACCTTCATTCATTGTTCTAGATACTATAAAGATCATCACTATAGAATTTAGATATCTCCCTTTTATTGTATTCTATGCATAGTTATTTATATCTCTCATGTTGTATTTCATTATTAAAATTTATTTGCTTTTATAACATCAAGAATTATGATCCATTTTTTCTCATTATGGAAGAAACTTGTAAAATTTTTGTAGCTTTATTTGGGCTTCTCATACCTTGGTTATACTTCACTGATACAAAGCATCATTCTTCCATTTTAATGCTGCAAATATCTTTTTCTAGCATAGTAACTTGAGTGCTCATTTTATCCTATCAACATCATGTTGTTCTTACATTGAAAGTTGATCTCTCTCTCTCTCTCTCTCTCTCTCTCTCTCTCTCTCTCTCTCTCTCTCTCTCTCTCTCTCTCTCTCTCTCATGTTGAAGATGATGCCTTTCTAGGATATTGTCTTAAAAATTATAACAATGGTAATGGGGTCCTTTATTTGTAGCAAATGTTTAATCATGAACCATGGATTGTACCTCTTTGTTATTTTCTATAATATTATGTAGCTTTTCATTATCTTATCATACTAGAAATTTCTTTTATAGCTACTTAATATCAAACATCTCTTGTAACATATATCTTATTTCCATAAGATCCTTTAATCTCATGTTGTAACTAGATTAAGATATTTTTTCTAAAGGTCATCCTCTTCTAGTTACACATTCCTGGCATGAATGGATGCCATATGTCTATATGGAAATTGAAGCATTTGAATACAAGGTATGGTTGTTTGATAAACTTTGCACTCATAGTTAAAATTATATATATATATATATATATATATATATATATATATATATATATATATATATATATATATATATATATATATATATATATATATATATATATATATATATATATATATATATATATATATATATATATAGTTTGGATGTCTTATTATTAATTACAGTATATTGGGTTATAAAAGTTTGAAGATGACATTGATTTGTCACTTACATATAATTTTGTGTTTTATTGGACATGTCTAGTAAAGATTGAACAAATCACACAAATTTGCACTATTCATTATCTTCCAACTTATGCATAAACTAACTAGGAGTCTAGGACTAACTTTGTGTAGAAATTGGATATATAAATAATAAAGTTACTATATTTCACTTGCAATGCCAACCCTTATTTATGATTTTATTAGTGTGTGTGTGAAAATTATACCTGATCTGTAGACACAACACTTCAGTAAAACATTAGAGGTTAGCAAAAATCAAAATCGTGCAAAATTGAAATCTAATTTAACCAAGCGATTTACTACCTTCTAGTAGGTGCGAGATTGATGTTCTCAGATTGTTATCGAGATCAGTGACCTAGACGACACCTAAATGAAGGATTTGAATGCAATTGATCTAGATATGAATTGAATGCAATTAAGCTTTTTTTTTTGGATTTTCTATGCAATAAGAATGATAAAAACTTGATATGAAATCTAATCTATATGAAATTGATTTGCTAAAATGATCTAACAATGATATGAAAAAGAATCTAAATGAATGTAAAAAAAACAAATTGATCTCACAATAGCCTTGATTCACAATAAGCTTTGATTCTCCAAATTTCAATTCTCCAACGTGATTGTGCAAAAATATAAGATGATTTGAGATGAGCTGAAGCCTTAATTTATAGAAATCTAGGGCTTTAGAGGTGCATAGATAAAAGCCATAAATCACTCAGATTAACTCAGCTTGATTTTTGAGTTATCCAATAATAAAGATAATTTAATTCACAAAAATATGCAAATCATGCAAAAATAGCTTTTTAACTCAAATTAGAGTTTAGATCAGCTTTTTGAACTCCAAAAGGATGTTGAGTTCTAAAAGGTCAACACTTTGCATTGATTTTCTAATTTAGAGTTTAACTGTTTCTTTTGAATGTGCATAATAATTATGAATTAATTAAATAAATAAAGTGATTTATGCTCAACTTAACTGATTTTTGAAAATAAATAATTGATTTATGGGTTAATCAATTATTTAATCAAACTTTTATTAAAAACTATATTATTAAATAATGACAACTTGCTTTAATTAATTAAATAAAAATTTAATCAATTATTCATAGGATATTGGATTTATTGTCAAAATTAAATAATATAATTAATAATAGATAGAATTAAATTTAATTACATAATTAAGTGGCAAGATATTAAATCTAATTAATTAAATATGAAAATATTCAATTAATGAAACTTAGGATAAATGTGATTTATTGCCAAATAATCATTAAATTAAAGATAATTAAGATAATTAGGAATATTGCTAGGAATATTCCTCGATGCAGAATTTAAGATAATCAATTAGGATTTGATGATGTTCAGATGTGCCTTAGGTTAGGACTTTGATGTTGATTTCATTCGATATGTCGATATAGGAGGTTAATGAACTTATAGCCCATTTTTGGGGTATTACATTTTGCCCCTCTTTGAATTGTTGTGCGAAGCGCAGTGGTTCAAAGATAGTTTGTGTTTGGTAGAGATATGAAATAGATTCAAAATTGATAATTGATATGAGACAGAAGTTGATTGATATTGATTTGATATGAAGATAATAGGTCCTAAATGACTAAAGATAATGTTCACTGTAATAGCAAATGAACCTATGATTGTGAAAAAGTGTCAAAACACCTGATTCCAAACCTTAGGATTGCAAAGAAGTGAGTGACCGGTTCTAGACTCGATTGTCTTAGCAGAACTAGCAGGTATCACATCTGAACCCTTCAATTACCGAAGAAGCAAGGAAAGAACACTATGATCCGATGGTTGCAAAAATTGATACAATTTACAAGATTAGGAGAATACTAGATTGATATGGATCTTGATGAATCTGATATGCCCCAAGTGATGATAGATTTGCCCCAAGTGATGAGGTCTTTTTTTTGATGAATCAATAACTAAACATGGTTGTTGTCTTGATTACTGAGGAAGATATGATTTCCATAACGATATCATTTCAAATTTGATTACAGACTTTGAATGATATGCAATACCATGCCCCCTTCGGGATTAAAATTGAAATCTGACAAGAGAAGTCAATGTTAAATGGTTTAGAAGCATGTAAATTGATTTGAGAAGTGGTTAAAGATGTCTGGGAATGCATTCTACATCATTTAGAGGTCCAAACGACCACGTTTGACTAGGTTTGACCATGAGTTGACCATGGTTGACCAAGTTGAAATTTTGATAGTTTGATGTAAGATAATCAATTAAGTTGAATACTGGATTCTTGTGATGATCGAAGGTCGAATATGCAAGTAGTTGATAATATAAACGATCTTAGATTTTGATTTTGATCCCGAAAAAGGATTCTACTTGCTGTTTCATTGGAGGAACCTTTATGTGAGATTCAACTCTTGTTAGATTTGAAGATGTGATTTGAAGAATCATTTAAGCATTGAATTTCATTTAGCCATTGTGAGATCATGCAAACATGCAAAAATGCAAAAAAACATGAAAAATGAAATGCAACCTAAGACCTAGGACCTAGTCACTGATCATATGTCGATTTGTTATCATCATTGAACTTTTAGGTAACTAGATAAATCAATACAATGTCCACTAGCTATCAAACCATAGACATATGAATATCGATTTGTATGCGCAAGAATCAATACAACACCCACTGGTCAACAACCATGGATATATGAATATTGATTTTGTTTTTGGAATGTCAGATTAGATATAAGCACCAAGGCACAAACGCCAGGATGACCTGAATATCATGTCCATTTTGATATAGCAATTTGCATTTAACATACACATCAAACAGTCAAGAGATCATTCTAAATCTAGTGTGAATTACTTGTAGTGACCCTTTAGTGTTCACATCCTTAAGTAAGATTGTGTTTCACAGTAGGAGAAATAACTCACTCAAAAATACAATAGTTAGATCAATACTTCTTTGAATCATCTGGGTATCAATGGTCGAGGTACACATGGCCATCCAATTCGAGATAGAGGCTCTTACAGTCGGACACCATTTCAATCCAGAATTTCCAAAGTTGTTAGATTTTCACATACAAGCAGAAAATAAAGAAAAGATTATGCCCCCAGTCATCACTCTCTAAATCCTATAAAGGACATCATCGAAGAGCTCGAAGGGACACAATATGCAAAAATCTCAATGCGAATCTGTAAGCATACAAGGAGATAAAAGCATGTAAAAAAGCATAGATTGTTTTCAGTTTTCAGTTTGATGTTGATTGCATTGTTGTAGATGCAAAATCCTTTCTGGAGACAAGATAGACTTGACTGACTCAAATGAAGCTTCAAAATGACTCTGACTAGATATGATACGTCTGAGATATACCGGAGACCATAGGATATGACATTGATTGCCCCCAAGTTTGAACATTGATAGGATATAGACACTTGACCAGATTGGTGGACAAACTGACTTATTGAAAACTGGAAATGCAAAAACAAACTGAGAGATATGTACAAACTAAAGCAAGACTGAAAGCTGGGAAAGACCAAGATTGCACTAATAGATGGAGCATTTTGAAACAAGTGGTGCCCGTTTGCCGGGTTTTCACCATCTTGGCAGAGATTCTATTTTTGCTACCAAGGCGCCTGTTTCCAGGTTTTCACCAAGGCACTTTTTTTTTTTTTCCAAATTTTTTCAAATTTTTTATATTTTTTAATTTTTTAAGATTTTTTTTTTTTTCATTTTTCAATTTTTTTTGTACTTTTGATATTTTTTTATTTTTTTGTGAATCATCAAGGTGCCTATTGCTAGGTTTTCACCAAGATGTTCATTTTTTCAGGACATTTTCCAATTTTTAAAATTTTTTTAGGACATTTTACCATAGACTGAATGCTTTAGGTATAGAATTTCTTCAGATGAAGAATGTTGATTGGTTCTTGGAGCTGTTCTCCTTCAGCCGTTGAGAGTTGATAGGCACCAGAGCCAAAAGTAGCACTGATAACAAAGGGACCCAGCCAATTGGCTTCAAACTTCCCCTTGCATTCTCGATGTGATTGATTTTTAGGATTCTCTCTTAAAACTAGATTGCCAACCTGAAATTCTTTGTGTCTAACTTTCTTGTTGTAGCCTCTAGACATTCTCTTCTGATATACTCTGAGATGATCATACACTACTTGTCTGCGCTCATCTAGTAGTTCAAGTTCTTGCAACCTAGACACTCTGTAGTCATCATCAGTTACTAGACCATGCATTCTAATTCTTAGTGATGGGATTTCAACCTCAATAGGTAGTACCTCTTTAGACCCATAAACTAAAGCGAAAGGTGTAGCCCCAGTAGGTGTTCTGATACTTGTTCTGTTACTTGTTCTGATACTGATTCTGATACTGGTTCTGATACTGGTTCTGATACTTGTTTTGATACTTGTTCTGATACTTGGGATACTTGATAGCATCTTTTTCCATTGCAAACTCCCAAGCAAGATCATATCATATAGTCCCAATGTCTAGCAAGGTGGAGAACAAGAGGGATTAGCAAGCTAGTGGAAGAGATGGAAGACAACAGAATGAAGGAGAATAAAGGGAAGAAATCCTCAAGGGAAAACTCCTCAAGAATACTCAAGCTAGGGAAAAATTATCATGTAAAGCACATTTGGACAAGCAATGAAAGGGCAGCATAGGATAAGTCATAAAAGCGTAATGCCAAAGAAGGAAAGGATGCAGTCCAAAGGAGTAGACATGTCAAGAGGCTTCATAGCATCATGTTTTACTCTTTCTCTTTTCTTTAGATCAAGACCAAAGGGGAAAAGCATAGTGATAGGAAAAAATGAATGGAGGAAGATAAATATGAAGGCTAAATAGGAAGGAATGAAAGTAGGATCATCATAAGATAACTCACAAAATAGCCAAATGTTTGTGTATAGATCAACATTGTCAAGATCAAAGAGAGAAGATGAAATGGATGAAATATGTAGAAGAACTACGCATGATGCCTGATTGCCAATTTTTCATCATGGTACTTATCCAAGGCACCACAAGAAAGTGGTTTTCACCATAGGATGAATTTATTTCTCTTTACTTTTGCTACCAAGGTGCCTATTTCTAGGTTTTCACCAAGGCACATTTTTAATTTTTTTTTTTAGGAGGCAAGCTTTTTAGATAGTGCTCCTTGAAAGGATAAACCATGATATGCCAAGGATTCAAAATGATACGCTCAAAGATGCTGATAGGGAAAGGGAGATGGAAGAGAAAAATGGAGGATAAGGTTTTATGTAAAGCAAGTGAGGTTGGAAGATAGGAGGAATAGGAAAATGAGAAAAAATGATAGAAGGTAGAAGGATAATGAATGGAAAGATTGTGAAAGGGTAGATGGAAAGGAAGGAAAGATCAACATCAACACACACCTTGAAGGGTGTAGAGAGGATGGAGGAAATGTGAATGAAGGAATACATGAAGGAATATGGCAAATGGATAGTAGAGGTTGTGGTTTAGGTGCATGGAATGGAAGGATGTTTCTGGAGGAAGATGAAGTGGACGTCTTTGGAAGCTTGAATGTCAATTTCACTTTTTGCTCAACACTAGACTCTTTCAAGAGAGACTTCGGAATCCATATAGCCGTAGGCTTTTTATTTCCTTTTGATGATCTAGAGAGAATATCTTTAATGATGAATTTTGGAACCCATACTTGTCTTGTAGTTTTTTTCTTAGATATCTCTTTTGACTTTATGCTTCCATGTCGATTAGAGGAGACATGGTGATTTTCTTTTTTTGATGGATTCTTGTATTGCTTCTTTTTCTTGTATTGAACATTCAAGTTACTTCCAAAAGACTTGGGACTTGTGGAAGAAGGAGGATATGACTGGTTTAGATGGGTGGGTGGATGAAAAGGATTCAAGAGTGTGCATCTATGTTGATCTTGAGCAAAGATGGGAGATGGAGGGATGTAAGGACCTAAGATGGATGGTGAATTAGGAGAGTTAGGAGGGGAAAGTGAAAGGACATAAGGACCCAAGATGGAAGGAAGACGTGAAGCCTTTAGTAGTGGTGGAAGAGGTCCCAGGATGGAAGTGGAAGATGTAAAAGGATAATCAATAAGTTCATCAACATCTATATGGCAACCAAGGATATCAACATCTTTAGAGTGAGCATTAGGATTTTCAATAGAATCGTGGATATCTTGAATATGAGCACCTTCTTTGATAGGATTGTTCAAAGCTTGCAAAGACTTAGGAAGAGTAGAAAGTGGAAGCGAACATGGAGTGGTAGAATAAGAAGATGGAAGACTTTGATCTTGACAAGGATCTTTGGATAGTATATGCACATAATTTTTCTTTTGATTTTCAATAGGCTTAACATTGGAAGTAACAACACCATTTTTAACAACCTTAATGGAAGTATCATCTTTGGAAAGTGCAAGTGTAGTAAGGTTATTTTGATTGTCAATAAGCTCAACGGTGTAAGTAGTAACTTGATCTTGCTTAGGAGAAGACTTAAGACATGGTGGAATGCATAAAAAGGATGTGCAGGATTAAAAGAACCCTAAAGTGGAGAAGAGACATTGGGAAAAGGAGTGGACGACATGGAGGGTTCTTGATCTTGATCTTTCTTTATGTTCTTTTCTTTATCATTTATGGATTCCTCTTGACATGGAGCCACTTCTAAGGACAAGGAAGCATGTTGGGATTGTATGGATGACTTTGGAAAAGATGGTGGAGGACTAGCTGAAGTAGGAATTATAGCATATGAAGGCTTAGGCTCTTTAGGTTTAGCATTATTGAAAGTATTTGTAGCCAAGTGAAGGTTAGCTTGAGTTTTTTTAAGAGGTAGCCCTAGAGGATAACTATAGGGAACCACATGAAAAGTATTAGGGCTTGTGTCCGATGAAGGTTCTGTGAAAGATTTGAAGGACTCAGAAGCTTTAGGAAATGTACAGGTATTGGAGGAAGTAGGGGAAGGAAAGGAACCATCACAAGACAAAGGTCCAACATTAACATGATCTTGCTTGAGAAGATAATCTTTATTTTAAGTAGGAGAGTCCTTAGGAGAAGGATTCTTATAATATTGATGCTTCAAGCTAGCACGATGCATTTTTATAGTCCTCAGAAATAGTAGATGGATCATAATCAAGGTATTGTCCACAAAAGCCATCAAAATCTCTTTCAAAATTAGAATCATATGGATCACCATCATGATCTATCCAATGTGACATCCCATTTCTAGTAAGCAGGAACACACAATGAGGAGGACTCTTAGGAATAGAGGTGTCATAGGTATCATTATATTGTCTGTCATCATAGTCATCATAGTCTCCAAAGCTGGATGTGTCACTCTCTATGGAAGAGGTATCATAAGGATTATCATGTTGCTCAAATTCTATCTGGGGGCATGGTGACATGTACAAGTCTTTATCAAATGGAAAAGAGTATTAAGATTCCATGGAGAACTCTTTAGGTTCCTTTTCTTTCTTAAGATTGTTAAGTTCAACTTGCATAGCTTGCAGCTGCTTCATCATAGTGGTGATTAAAATTTCTTCCTCATGTGTACTGATTCTTTGAGACATGTATATTGATTTTCAATAGCTACTGCTCTGTTCTTGACACAATGATTTATTCGACAGATTCTAGAAATAGGCTGAAAAAGTTAAATATCTGGCAATTCTAACAATTTTTTGACAACTTTCAAAAATTTCTCAAACGACACTCTACAGACTCGTACGACAGTGGGTATGCTATGAAACGACAGTTGCAAAACTCATACGAGAGTTGCAAGATTTTGACTTTGAGAATTTGTTGGCATGGAAACTCATACAACACTGGGTACTCAATCATACGATAAATGGGTTGTAATGAAATGACACTTGGAAAAACTCGTATGACTTTTGACTTCCTGAAATAATTTTTGACTCTAGAAAGGATTTTACATCAATTTTTGCAAAATTTTGAGTTTGCAGATTCAGATTGTTTGCAAATTTCAATGTCTAGATTTGAGGATTGTAACAAATTTGTTCATTTTTAGTAACCAGATAGATAAACAAGCACACAAAATAGCAAGCAAGTGATTTCAAGCATGTCTGAAAATAATGAACAAGGGTAAAAGCAACCTTGCACATGAACAATTAAGTGACTTATTCATTCTAATCCTTAGAAGTGTTAATTGTGTATGTTCCAAAATGTTTTGCAATGATGCACATATACCCTAGAAAATAAAACTTTGGCCTCGCTAGGGTTTTTAGTAATGGTTTGACTCTGCAACTTTTATGATCCAAAGGGGTGAACTCCAATCCTGGCACACTAGGGTTTTGACACAGTCTGAGAACTTAATCTTCAGGAGTTGCTAGGGAGATCTGACAACCCAACAATGAACCATACCTATGGAGATTTCTTCCACAAAGACATTTATATAGCGGCTGTCACTACCACGATGAAAATGGCTATTACCGCTTAAGGTTCCATCAACATAGTTTTCCCTGTGAAGGGATTGTCCGCTACGGTTAACCCTCTCTAAAGGTGACTCACAGTAGTATACCACAAGGGGACTTGGCTCCAGATCCAAGGTTTTTGACACCTTTTCACTTTTAACCCAAACAAAATAAGCAGATTAATCCGACACGCTAAGACAAAGTTTTTCTTCACCAAGGTCTATGATGTCAACTCCACATGATCTATCAACCTCTCTGGGGAGAGAATGTATCAATAAATAAGAGAAGGTGCACTAACCAATTTTGATTCACCAAAGCTCATGATGTCAACCCCACCTGATCTATCAACCTCTCCGGGGAGATAATGTATCGATCAATAAGAGAAGATGCACTAACCGAGTTGAATGTGAAACGCACTAAGTATCCTCCCTACCTACAAGGATTCTATCATCAAGAAGGATTTCACTGGGAATCCAATCTCTCAAGAATCATGAATAGTGTTCATAGGGCCTAATTACTATGTGAGCACAGATGTATGTTTCCAAAAGCAAATCTACCAAAAGTACCCAAAAAGTAGAAAGAGGAACACTTAACGCTTAAAGTGAATATGAGATGAGTCCACAAGGTGGAACACTTAACACCTCACACAAGCTGAAAATGAGTCCCCAACTTAGAAAACAAGTGAGTTCCTAAAAGCACAAAAGGGTTGCCTGGTGGAACAATTAACGCTTCTCTCCTATAGACCCCTCCCCTTTATGGCGCTGAGATTGCAACCACGGGGTGGAATGAGGGGCCAACGGATTAGCGAGTCCAATAACCCAAGATAGCAATCAAGATCAATCACAAGTAATCTAAGACTGCTAATAAATACTTAAGGTGTCACAACCTAGTATCAATTATGCAAGTGTGTAAAATAAAGCATGAAAAGAATCACCCAAGCTAGACACATGAGAGATTTATTTTAAGCCCAAATTGAAATATTATCAGCACAAGTGGAATACCTGAGATCCTCGCAACACACTTAGTAGATTTTTACTTGATTTTAGCAAACTTTACACTTTTTCCAATCAAAACCAGCAAGAGCCAATCAAAAATAGATAATTCCAACTCTTAAGATTAGCTGTTAGTCAAAATCTGAAAATCAAATTTGACAAACTGCCTACAAAAATGAAATGACAATTAAAATCTGATGCCTAAACTCATACGATAGTGGGTTTATTACCAAATGACAGTAAGAAACTCGTATGACAGTGGGTATGCTCCCAGACAATAGTTTGGAAACTCGTACGACACTAGGTGTTTGATGAAATGATAATCTAGCTTCCAAATGATAGTGGGTGCCTGATGAAATGATACTCAGTCAACTATCATACGACAGTGGGTATGCTCCTAGATGACACTGGGTGTCCGATGAAACGACAGTCTGAAAAACTCATAGGACATTGGGTGTCTGATAAAATGACAGTCCGAAAAACTTGTACGATAATTTGAAAAACTCATATGACACTGTACAGATTGAAATTAAAAATCATGCCGTATGGATAGTTTTGATAGAAAAAGTGCCAAAAAAATTTTCTTTTTCTTTTTTGCAAGCAAAAAAGAAACAAAAAATAACATCCTACTGAGAATACCACCAGAACAGGCAGCAGCAGGGGAGTTCTAATAGAGAAATGATAGAAGACTGATAGAAATGAAGGGAAGCCCATTTCAGGGCCCCATGGTGGGTGCCAGAAATGTGTATGAAAATTGTACCTGATCTGTAGACACAACACTTTAGTAAAACATTAGAGGTTAGCAAAAATCAAAATCGTGCAAAATTGAAATCTAATTTAACCAAGCGATTTACTGCCTTCTAGTAGGTGCGAGATTGATGTTCTTAGATTGTTATCGAGATTAGTGACCTAGACGACACCTAAATGAAGGATTTGAATGCAATTGATGTAGATATGAATTGAATGCAATTAAGCTATTTTTTTTGGATTTTCTATGCAATAAGAATGATAAAAACTTGATATGAAATATAATCTATATGAAATTGATCTGCTAAAATGATCTAACAATGATATGAAAAAGAATCTAAATGAATGTAAAAAAAAACAAATTGATCTCACAATAGCCTTTATTCGCAATAAGCTTTGATTCTCCAAATTCCAATTCTCCAACGTGATTGTGCAAAAATATGAGATGATTTGGGATGAGCTGATGCCTTAATTTAGAGAAATCCAGGGCTTTAGAGGTGCATGGATAAAAGCCATAAATCACTCAGATTAACTCAGCTTGATTTTTGAGTTATCTGATAATAAAGATAATTTAATTCACAAAAATATGCAAATCATGCAAAAATAGCTTTTTAACTCAAATTAGAGTTTAGATTAGCTTTTTGAACTCCAAAAGGATGTTGAGTTCTGAAAAGTCAACACTTTGCATTGATTTTCTAATTTAGAGTTTAACTGTTTCTTTTGAATGTGCATAATAATTATGAATTAATTAAATAAATAAAGTGATTTATGCTCAACTTAACTGATTTTTGAAAATAAATAATTGATTTATGGGTTAATCAATTATTTAATCAAACTTTTATTAAAAACTATATTATTAAATAATGACAACTTGCTTTAATTAATTAAATAAAAATTTAATCAATTATTCATAGGATATTGGATTTATTGTCAAAATTAAATAATACAATTAATAATAGATAAAATTAAATTTAATTACACAATTAAGTGGCAAGATATTAAATCTAATTAATTAAATATGAAAATATTCAATTAATCAAACTTAGGATAAATGTGATTTATTGCCAAATAATCATTAAATTAAAGATAATTAAGATAATTAGGAATATTGCTAGGAATATTCCCCGATGCAGAATTTAAGATAATCAATTAGGATTTGATGATGTTCAGATGTGCCTTAGGTTAGGACTTTGATGTCAATTTCATTCGATATGTTGGTATAGGAGGTTAATGAACTTATAGCCCATTTTTGGGGTATTACAATTAGCACCAAATTGACTTACGTTCTTTATAAATCTATATTAGGATACTTTTTAACCTAATTATTCACAACATGGCATACCCATAATGAGGCATATCGACAATAATGTTTTAGCACAACACATCAAATCATATAGATTCTTTAAAATGGATCTGGTCTACATCCTTCACCTATTCTAGCTCTTGGTTGGGTCATGTCCCAACCAACACCAAATCTTAGCCTTTATGCTCTTGTCCAAACTATTGTGGACTAAATTACTCCATGTATGGTCCACCTCCAATTAACACCTTCTAATTTTATCTTACCACAAAAGCCCTCTTCTGCTATTACACATTTCTCTTATCCCCATAATATTGGAAATATGACATCCTTACTCCATGCTAACATCTAATCATTTCTAACAATTTGTGATGTTGTACAACTCTATATTTCTCTACCTAATGGATACTCACTTAGTACCCCCTTCATAGTTGTGGCTTCTTTAATCATTTGAACTTATTAAATTTCAATAGGACAACTTACTAAAATTAAAAAGAAACTTCTTAAATCTCAAAGACACTTAAAACTCCAAGATGTATATAAAACTTAGATTAAACTAACCCCATTAATGGGAACTAGGATCAACTCAAAACCATTTTTTTACCTCGCTTTGTCTAGACTGTCCTCATCCATGGTGGGATAGATCATCATATAAGAACACTAATGCAAAGCCTTAGGGCCCAAAAGGATCATGCACCATTAAAGGTTTCTTCCCTCACTTTACCCACACTAAATCATTCATTTGACTGATCCACATGACTCACTTTGATTGCATCTCCTTCTTAGGACTAATTCTTGTCCATGTATAGAATCTTTTCCTTCTACTTGTTCCACTGTGATAGTAATTCTTTTATCTCATTTTAGTCTTATTCTAATAATTCTTAACAAATCCTTAGTTCCATCCAAGTGTCTTCTTTGTGATGGATTTGAATGGGAACAAAATTAAAGTCTGACTATGACAGGGTGACACTTGCAAAAATTTGACATAGACTTGTTGTGAACAATCCAAAACTCCCTTTTAACCTTGGATCAGTGAAAAGAAGTGAATGATAAGTGAAGTACCAATCCACTAAAACTCCAATGGTTTACAATCAAATGTTAAAAAATGGCAATTACATTCTTCCAAACTGTACGTCTACAATAACTGACAATAATAGTGAGTAATAAGAACTACACTTTGGACAATGTGGGACTTGTTAAATAGTTTCTAGCAAAGAAATATCCTTGAGGAGTGAATGGAGTACATAAGAAAATTATCACACAATAATTATATCCAACAAAAGTATATACAAACCTCAATGATCCAAATTATCTCTATTATAAGGATTGAACAATTAGGACTTTGATCAATAAAAATAAACTTCAAGAATCATCTAACATCCCTTTAAAAAGAAAAATTAGAACCTTTTACAACCATTTTAAACCAACTTGGTCATTGGTCTTCAACTAGGCCATATGGTAATGCAAATGTTGCAAAGTTGTCATTGACAAATTTTACAATATCGATGTAACATTGACATTTTTACATCTTTTGACCTTAGAAACCTTGCAAACATTATTAAAATAACCTATAAACACTATTCTAATGCCCTATTCACCTACTTTGACACTATTGCAATGCCCTATTCACCTACCCCTATCTGACTGGTTTGACTGGTTTGACCAACCTAGGGCATTATAGGCCAAATGATTACATTATGGATCATAGGCCTTACACTTGAAAATTGTCCTTTTAGCCTTCTAAAAATAGAATCAATAAACATGTCTTGACTTCAAAACATCTTTTCATGTATTATATTTCAATTGTAAGGCCCAATGAGCTACTATGTAGCCATTTTTCCTATTAAGATCCCTACTGGTTAAGATTCAGTCAGGCTGGTCAAATAGGATGGAGATGGCATAAAAATGATGTTTAACACCTCATATTGCATGCATATTAGCACCTTTATTTTTGGCCTCTCCTATTTCATGAATTTTAGCACCTTTAGCTACTCTCTTATTTGATGTGGATTTTATTTTTTATTATTTTAAAATAATAATAATAATATGGCATCAAAATTCTGAAGACATATCAAATTCCACTGATGAGGATGTTTTATGCTTGACAACATCCTCATTAGATGTATAGCCTTGAAGATCATCAGATGTCTGGCGACCTGTTGAATTCCATCAATGATGATTTTGTATGTCAGGCAACATCCTCATCATATGTACACCCCCTGACAGTTTTCATAATTTTAATGACCTGTCAAATTCCACCAATGAGGATGATGTCAGGTACACATCCTCATTAGAATGGTATCCCCTAGTTGGCATTGGAATTCTGATGCAAGTCAAGTTCCATTGATGATGATGTTGTGGGAAAAATAGCATCCTTGAATGCAACCTCTTATCAAAAAACCGACACATATTAGTGTCAGAATGATGACATCAATGAGTGTCGTTAGATGTTCTAACAAAAAGTTTTTGATGGTGGCTTTTGTCGGTAGTTCAACAATGTCATGTCAAAATTTTGACGAATGGTTGTCAAAAATATGCCTTAAATGTACTAGTGATCACAATCACATTTATAACATAATATAACACATTTATTTTCTTATTAAATTTTAAAAATAAATACCTAGATCTTCTTCTCTATACTTAGGATCATCAATAGCTAGAACCTATAAGGCTTTACCCTAGGATTCTACTGGGGGCATGGAATGACTACTCTTTCCCTACTCTCAGTAGATAATCTCCCTCAGGGGTGGTCTCTCTAATGAGTTTCTTTGTGGTTGTCTCAATGGTTGGGTAGTACCCATATCATCTACTGCCTCCTCCTCAGCTACCTCATAGTCCTCCACTATGGGTGCCTCAAGTAACATGTCTCTCAACTTCTCATCCTCTCCTTGATCATCATCCTTCTCCTCACTGACACCCTTATCTTGGGCTACCACATGCTCTGGTCTATAGCATGATCTCAAATATCATATGGAGTAGTCTCTCAGAAATATGAGTCTCACTTTATGTACACTGGTGTACTTGTGATACTCTCTCATCACTCCTTCATCAAATATGGTGTGTAGAATGTTTATATCCTTCTAATACTCTACACCTAAATCTATCAGCACAATATCATCAGGTGTGGGTTTTAGTACAGCTCTAGGCCTCTACATAAACCACTATCCATATGAATATATGAACACTTGTCAAGGAATTCCCTATGGATAAAAAAAACTATCTCCTTAGTATATCATAATAGAAAGGAACCATAATGTACCTATTTCATCCCTCCAACAATATATCCCTCTGTATGTATCTCAACTATCAACTCATGTCTATCTAGGGTGGCATGAGTATGTACGATCTCCATATGATGTCAGTTGCCTAAAACTGATCAATGGTGACCATCCAATTTAAAAGATCACCCCACACCTATGGTGCACTCAATTGATATCTATACACCCATGGATTGGTATCATCAATGTTAGGTGGGAATGCTACTAGTCAGGTGCATTTGATATGCTCAAACATCTATACCTATAGAAAAGTACATATAGCTAAGCTCTAAATATAGTAGCCATACTTACCCATATCATAATACAAGTGGGAAATTGTTCTCCTCCCCCATGAACACATAATGAAATGTCTCTCCATGAGCCAAACAACATGTGTTGTGGGTGTAGAAAAGGTGGTCCCTCTATAATTAGGAGAAACTATAATGCAAATTGTAGCTAGCATCACCTTTCGAATAAAAGGAATCTCCTAGGAAGAATACAAGAGTGCCTCTAGAGATATGTGGTCACTGCACGCATAAATATGAGATCATCCTAGATAATACACCTAATATCTCTTTATCTATGTATCTATCTATGACTCTATGCATCTCACTATCCTCCCTCAGACAAGAAGTTGTAAGATGGAGTATATGTCCTCCAATGTGACTATCATCTCACCTATGGGTAGATGAAATGTGGATGCATCTTCATCCTACCTCTCTCTTAGTTTCATCAACATGGAATGATGAAATCTCATATATGAAAGATGGTATACCAAGTATAGTTTTTCATCTCTTAGAAGCTCTACATCCTCAAGTCTGAAGATCTCATATTGAGCTCACAAGTATGTCATGAGCTTAGTTTTGACATGATCTCAAATGGTAGGAAGATCCTACAATCATAAATCAATAGAAAAGAATTATAAAATCAATCTTATGTATCAAGAAATCTAAAATAGAAAACAAAAAGACTTGGAGCCTAGGAACAAGTCTATTTTCTAGGTACAATTCAACTTTTTAGGAACATGTTAACTTCTTGGGTACAAGTTGAATTCCTAGGTTTTCCAACCCAAATATACTTAATTACATCATATTTCTACGTCTAGTTTAGAAAGTGAAAATTCTGCAAGAAAGTCAAAGTATGAGTCTCAAGGCATACCCCCTCTAGTGGCAGACCATCCTCTACTACTCATATTAGTACCCTGATCCTCATTGGTTGGAGCTCTTACCTTCTCATCATCTTCTTACTCCTTTACTAGAGAAAAAAAAGGTAACAATGAAAATGAGATTTTACAAAAGGTAATATTCTTACTTAAGATTACTTTTATCTTAGTGTCTTTTTTTCTTTTATATTACTCTTTTAACTAATGATTTACTTATTTCATACATTCCTTCACATAATTGATCATAACTTGAGCTAATAAGCTCCAATTTCCACACTATTTTGGACACTAAAATCATGATCTAGTTTCCTATCTATCCAAGTGATTTTTGAAACATTTTGAGTTCATCTTGAATGGTTTTATGAGCATTTATCAACAAAAATAATCACAATTCACTATGATATACATGATTCCCTATTTCACCTTCCAAAATAGAAAGCCAAAGTAGGAAGGCATATAGATATTCATGAACTTCATCATTTTCTTAGTAAGCCCTGGTGATTTATTTTTTTCATTGACATGCGGTTTTACAAGTTGCAGTTTAACAATTTGTTGCAAGATTTGCATATTGAGGGCTTTGATATATTATTTTCATTTATTGATTTTCTTTGTACTTTAGCTTGCATATGCATGTACTGTCATATACTACTAAAGTGGGGGAGTAAATGTATTGCCTAAATTGTAAGCACCTATGTGCTCTATAATTTAATGATTGTTTAACATTGACCTTAATATATTTGCATTATACTTTTACATTCCAAGACTTCATAATTGCACTTAATGCATAGCTAATTGAAATATGGGTCCTCTAATCCCTCCAAAATTGTGCAAAATCAAGGTTGAACCTTATTCCTAGGTGTCCTCTATTTTCCCTCCAATCACAAAATTCATTTCACCTCCTAGGTCCTATATCATTATCTTATAGCCTTGGAGCTCTTTCATGACATTAAAGTCATCTAATTGTTCGGATCTTGAACTTGTAGACTGATTGAGACTTGCCTATCAAATCTTATAAAATTCTAGGTGGGAAAAGTCTAAATCTGACTTTTCCTATGGTACAAGTGAAAATCTCAAATTTCCTTAGGAATTTGTGTCTAGATTTGAGACAAGGTTCCATCTTGAGCCATGTGTGGGGTCCCAAGGTCTACAGTCATCCTACTTAAATCTCTCTCCAAAAATTACTATAAAATAAGCCCTCACACCTCATTTCTGGAAACATGATGTAGACACCTAAATTTGTCCATTTAACACCAGTTTAATTTAATTAATGACCCCAAATAACATTATAGTTAATTTTTAATTAATTATATTTGTTAAATTCATCTATTTATTTAATTAAATAAATTCACTAACTATAGTATTTAAATTAAATTTAAATACTACCCCTCATGATGTATTAAATTAAATTTAATACATGTTCCTCCATATTCCCCTTTTAAAATAAATTCTTAATTTATTTATTCCCTCACATGCTTTATTTCTACTAAACCATGATTAAATTAAATTTTATTTAATTTAATCTTAAATCTAACCTATATGCTATCCTACACACATCACTTTCTATCTAATAGGTCTACTTACTAACTAACTAAGGTTAATTAGGCCAATTTTTGGATTCCTACATCCATTAGTCCTAATTATTTTCTCACACGTGTGAGCAAATTTCAAAAAATTGCTAAAATTTGCCTAAACAAGTTTCTTAAATTTTTTTGTGACACTTCTTACACTTACCCAAAACATAAAAATGGATGTTTTTCTTACACATCTCTTACACACCCTTACACATGTACTTGGAGTACACATTGACCTCCCACATTCCAAGTTGCTCACACATGTGTGAGAAAGTCTTGGACTTTGCATGGCTTATGTATCTCCTTGGTGGCACCTATGTGGATTCCACATAGATGCCACCTCAGCCCAGCCCTCCAAAATCCTATAAATAGGACCCTTGCCTCAAGCAAATCATCCATCATTTGCATGTAGAATTATAATGCTAGTTTTCTTTTGCATTTAAAGTTTTTCACTAACAATTTGGTAGTTTTTAAATTTTCATTATAGACTTAGTTTACTTAATGTTTTAGTTTCATTTTACTTGTTAGTTACATGCCATTAAACTTAAGGATTGCTTCCATAGCTCTTCCTTGAGATTTTTTGGCTTCTTGCATTGAGTATTTGAGGGTTGCTCTCATAGCTCCTCCTTGAGTAGTTCAATCCTTTTAGTTTACTTTTCATTCATAGTGAGATCTATACTTGTGTTCGGAGAGCACACCCACAACCACTCTAAGAGCTTAAATCAATCAAGTCTTGGATGCACTTACTTCATGCTCATCCGAGGTTATGGTGAAAATTCTTATTTTTTGCAAGCTTATGAACATGTTAGATCAGATTGAATATGTTCTTTATTTCTAATGTTTGCATGTTTGAACTTGTTCCCAATAGGTAGGTTTTCATCATATACATTTTGGTACACACGATGGGACCCACATTCCTATTTTCTAACAATTTTTCCTACTTTTTTGAAAATTTTCCGTGAAATTTTCATATGGGCATCTCTGCTTGGTAACATAAATCTCCTCTACACAAGCGTCTCTGATTGTACACACGCATCTCCACCTACAGAAAGGTGTATCTTCTAGAAAGAGTTTTTCTTTCATTTTAGTTGGCTAATCACATTAAAACTTGTATTTTCTAATCACATTAAGGCTAATGATCATTAATAAAATACCTTATTATATCTGCAAATGAGGAAAAGACATAAAACTAAGAAAATCTTTGTTTTTGTGTAGATAGGTGTCTCTTCTTCCACACAGGTGTCTCTACCAGAAAAGAGACTTTCTTTTTTATTAGCCTTTTTAGTTGATTAAGTAAAGTTTTTTGGTATATTAAGGTTGTAAATGTTGGAAACTGCATTGAGACAATTATTGTATTGTCATTGATGTCAAACCTTAATTGGTAAGACTATTGCTACTTAGGAAAGTACTCTATCTATTTGAGTGTTACTAAGGGGCTAAGCAAGGTTGGTAACAATAGCACCTAAGGGAAAGGTTGAGTTATCTTGATACTACAAAGTGTACTTGACTATGTTGCACAATGATGAGATAATGTATTGTTTATCTTAGTAAGACTGAAGACTAAACTGGTTGGCTTAACCAAGCAAAGAATGGAAAAATCATGTTAAAGCCGAGTGATGTTAGTGTCGATTGATGAGTAGATGCCGAGAAAAATTATAATGTCGACCGAGCATCAGTGAATTGCCGAGGAAGACAATGTAAGCTAAGGAAATAGTTTTAGTAATGATCGAGCTTTCTACATGAAGATTGAGTGAACAATCATAGTATTGACCGAGCATCATCAATTTTATATTTGAAGAGAATTTAATTTTGGAGCCGACATTGTTGAATTATTGGATTATGTAAAATGTGTTGACTTTATTTATTGATTGTTTGGAAGCATTAAATGCATTGTAAAACATTTTATTGTAAATCTTTAAGAGATTTGAGATGATTCTAGAAAAGGAGCTGAAGAACATGAAGCGGGTAGATTTAATGAATCTGAGCTAACCCTAAGATCTATGAATGAGATTGAGCGGAAAAAGACGAGTTAACCTAATTGAGGAAAATATAAGGGAACCTGAGCATTGTGATATGCATGTACATGGTGAACAGAGAAAGCTAGAAGAAGAAAGTTTTATTGACTGAATAAGCAGAAAAGGTTGAAGGAGAATTGTGGTGATTTCTTGAAGAAAAGTTCCGAGCAGATCAAAGATGGAAATGGAAAAGTTTCAAAGTTAGTAAACTAGCATTAGTGTATGAAATCGGATCTAATATTTGCAAAGTGAGTTGTATGTTTTTCAGATAATACTGATGCTACTTTCTAACCATTGTAATAGTCAAAATCCTTTTAACAGGGATTGACCTAACAGTCATATGTTAAATCCTTTGAACAAGGTTGCATTCTAATGGAGTGTATGTAAGTCCTATGACTAGGCTCACTTTTAATAGGGTGATTGAAATCCTTTAACCGGGTCACACCTGACAGTGTGTATTGTAACCTTTGACAGGGTTGGCTTTTTACCGAGCTCACTTCAGAAGAGTGAAAATAATAGTAGCATGTTACAAAGTGGTTTTTCCCAAATTGGGTTTCCACTATAAATCCTAGTGTTTATACTTGTGTGAATATTTAAATTTGAACATTACTATGTTTTGCAAGTTAAGTTACAGCTAGGTAGTGGACTACATTGTTAGATGTTTCTATTATTGAATCAGTGATGACCAAGTTTATTTTGGTTTTGGATCTGATTTAAGGATAAGTTTTTAAGATTGTTTTATACATCAAGACCTAAGAACAACTGATTCACCCCCCCTCTCTGTTGTTCTAAATCATATTAACAATTGGTATCAGAGAAAAGTTGCTTATTATTAGTGTTGATAGATATCAAGTTTAAAGGGGCTTGAAGAAAATGATCAGGATGTATAATGAGGTACCGAAGCTGAACAAGGAAAACTTCCCCACATGACAAAGCTTGTTGAAGCTGCATCTGGCTAGTATTGGTGATTTTGCAAAGTACTACATTGAGAATAGTTATGTCTCACCTGTCACACCTTTGACTGCCGAAGAAATGAGAGCCACACAAGAACATAATCAGGCAATGCTGGAAATTGCATCTACCCTAAGCTATCTAGAATTTGAGGACATTAAGGATTGCACAACTGCTAAGGATATGTGGGACACTCTTGCAAGGATCTATGGTGGTGACTTGAATGTGCTGAAAGAAAAGGCCGAGAGTCTTAGAGGTAAGTTTGATGAAATGAGAATGGAACAAGGTGAAAACATTGCACAATATTGTGGTAGAATAAAAGAAGTTGTGAATGCTATTAGAGGAGCAAATGGGGCTATTAATGATGAAACTATAATTGGGAAAGTACTAAGAACCTTGCATCCTATATATTCTATTAAGATCTCAGCTATTTAGGAATCTAGATGTAACTCTGCTAATGTACTTACTTTGGAAAGTTTGGTTGGTAAGCTGACTACTTTTGAACTCTCTAGCTATGACAATTTTACTGTTGGAAGCATTGGAAATGTTGAATCTTATTTTAAGTCACAACTAGTTCTGAATAAGCCAAAGAAAGAAAAAGAAAGATGCATCAGTGAAAGTGAAAGTGAAAGTGACAGTGACACTTCTGATGAAGACCTAGAAGATCTAGAAGCTCTTATGGCTAGAAGACTGAGAAGGGGAAAAGGAAAGTATAAAGGTAAACTCCCTATTATATGTTTTGCATGTAATAAAGTTTTCCATATAGCTACTAGATGTCTTGATAGGAAGGATAAAGATGATGAAAGGAAAAGAAAACAAAAAGATAGAAAAGATGACAGAAGCTACCGATGGAACAAAGACTACAAGGGAAAAGGTAAGAAATCTTGTTATATTGGTGAAAAAGAGATTGACATTGATAGTGATGATTTTGAAATTGAGGTAGTCTATGTGGCAATGAAAGATGAATCTGATGAGGATGAGAAAACTACATTGATATCCTATGTGAACAAGAATGATAAAACGACCGTCAATTTTAAGCTTGGGCATTTGCTTTGATGCCCTCTTTGCTCATTTTTTTGAGTATTTAAGGGTACCTGGGTCTTTTGGCCATATCTGGAGCATACTAAGGTCCTTTTCAGAGTTCTTTATATTGTCAAAAAGCTCTTTCTGAGCTCTTTCCAATTATGGAGGTTATTTTTTTTGGTTCTATTGTTTTGATAGTGTGTTTTGCTGTCAAAGTCTAATGTCTTTTTTCCTTTTGGGAGCCATATCTTGCTCATCCGGACTCTTAATTTGGCAAACAAGATATCGTCAGAAATATGGTTCTATGAGTTATTCAGTTGCAGGGGTCTTTTATCTAGATTCTACTCCAAGTTCTCTCTCCTTTGAGTTTTTCACTTTCGCACTCTAGCGGATTACTTGGGTTCTACAGGTCCTGGGATCTCTTCTTCTATTCTTCTGGCTCACTCTTCTTTCTAACTTTTGAGCATTGTATGTTTCTCTTCTATAGCATTTTTTTTTTGTAAACACACTAAGATAAAGTGCCTACTTTTGCATATCTGGGATCTTGTACTCCTTGTGTTTGTTTGTACTCACACTCAGTTATAAAGTGCCATGGGGGGTTATGATGTTTTGCCTTTTGTGCTCATCCACCTTTGTCAAGTGAGTGTACCTTCCATGACATTAGCCCATGCTATGTGTCCAAAAGATATATTCTTCTTCTTCAACACTGGCCTTTATCCTATTCTTATACTTCTATTGCATTGTTGGTGTTTCAGATTCTTCTTCTTGCAGATGTTTCTGGCATTGCATTTCAGTGTTCCTGTCACCTCTCTCCCTATTCAGCATTATGGGGGGGTTCACCTATTGGTTCTATTTCTTCCTTGGTTCGGTTGAGTGATCTACGTAGTCAGTTCTTATTCCTATGTACTAGGTGGATGCAGTGGCTAGGCACCTATGCATTTCAGTGAGATTGTTCATCTACTATATAGACACTTGTTCATTCCTATTTTGGAGGTCACCTCTTTGATTGATCAACTCTTCAAACTTTGTCTTATCTACTTGGTCATGCACTATTTCAGTGGGGGTTCCAGTAGTTTCTTCTAACAATGTTTGCAACTTCATGCTTTAGAGATGCTTCATGCTCTTTCTTGTTCCTTTCTCTGGGATATTCCCTATATTGGAGGCTTTGTTTCCTTCATCTAGTTTATTTCTTGTACTTGGGTACCTGATCAAGCCTTGTTGTTGGGACCCATTTCTCTTTCATGCATTTTTGTTTTCATGCATCTTTTAGTCCTTAGTTGTTTAGCTTCTCCCTAAGTTACACTTAAGGGGGGGTATTAGAGTAGTCATATTATAGCTAATAATTAATTAATTTAATTATTAGTCTATTATTCTCTACACTTAAGTTAGACTTAGGCATCTCATTATTCTTTAGGGTTTCCCTTTTAGGGTTTCATGATTCCTCTTATAAGGATTCACCTCTTTGTATTTCTTAAGAGTTTAGAATATCATATTGTAATATTGTGCATATGATGTCTCTGGCTTTTTGGCCTCCATAATTTTTTTCTTGCTTCTGTTCTTTGCTTCTTCCGTGTGACAGGGTTATGCATGCAGGTGTTCTTGGGAGATTAGTTTTTCACCTAATCTAACATTCATAGCACATGACTGGTGACAAAAATAAGTTTGAGACCTTACATCATTATAGAGGTAAAAGTGTAAAATTTGGTAATGATGCACCATGTCCTGTTAGAGGAAAAGGTTTGATTAAACTGAATGATAAGATATCTTGTGAAAATGCATATTGGGTTGAAGGTCTTAATTATAATTTTTTGAGTGTTGCTCAACTTAACAAAACTAGTTATTGAGTGGAATTTCATCACAAGCAAGCTAAAATATTTGATGCTACTAGAGAACTAATTGGAAGTGGTGATCAGACTAGAGGTAATTTGTTCTATATTGACCTATCTGAAGAAACATGTTTGATTACACAACTTGATGATATTTGGTTATGGCATAAGAGGCTGTGTCATGTTAACTTTGACAATCTGGTAGAGATAAGTAAGAAGAAAAAGGTAAGAGGTCTACCTAGATTGAAGAAACCTGAGAATGTGATGTGCAAGGAATGCCAATTAGGAAAAATGACAAAGTCAAGTTTCAAGAGAAAATCCTTTACTTCTGAAAATATTTTAGATTTGGTTCATATTGACCTTTGTGGACCTATGGGTGTACAAAGTTACTATGGTGCTAGATACTTTATCTTATTTATTGATGATCATACAAGGATGATGCATGTGATGTTTCTAAAAGAAAAATATGAAGCTTTTCAATTCTTTAAGTGGTATTTGGCTAAGGTTGAAAAGGAGATAGGTAGGAACCTGAAATATCTTAGATCTGACCGAGGTGGAGAATTTACATCAAATGAATTTAATCTATTTTGCAATGATAGAGGAATTAAAAGACATATGTTTGCACCTAGAATGCCTCCACATAATGGTATAGTAGAAAGGAGAAATAGATCTATCTTGGATTGTGCAAGGACATTGATGATTGAAAATAATGTGGCACAAAAATATTGGAAAGAAGCTATAAGCACTGATGTCTACACTCTTAACTAGGTACAATCAAGAAAGGTACAAATCTGACACCCATGAACTATGGCATGGGCATGCACCGAGTGTTAAATACTTTAGAATCTTTGGAAGTAAGTGCTATATACTAAAAGACACTAGGAATGGAAAGTTTGATGCTAAGAGTGATGAAGGCATATTACTAGGGTACTCCACAAAAAGTAAAGATTATAAGTGTTTGAACTCTAACACTAACAAAATTGTGGAAAGTGTGAATGTCAAAATTGATGAGTATGCAGAAAGAAATGAAGCTGATAGCAAAAGAGAACCAAAAGATTATAGATCTTTTGTGTACATTGAGGAAGAAGAAGAGGCAAGTAATAGACTTGCACCTGATGTTGAGTCTCAGGTAAGTAATGCCGAGTGATAGACATAAGCTACCGAGCGTTAGGAAAATAGTGCCGAGAGAGAACAAGAACATGTCGAGCTACAAGAAAATGTTGTTGAGTATCCGGAAGAGGTTGCCGAGCATTCTAAAGTTGAATCTGACAATTTGGCTGAGGAACATGATGAAATAGAGGAGAGAACAGCTGAACCTATTTTGGAAAAATATGTAAGAAGACATCATAAGCCTAAACAGATAATTGGAGACAAAGATACTGGAATCCAGACCAAAAGTAAGACTAAGGATCCAACATGTCTACTATGTGAATTTGAACTGAAGACAACTAGAGAAGCATTGGAGAATGAAGACTGGATACAAGCAATGAATGAAGAAATTGACCAGATTGAGAAGAATGATACTTGGACTCTAGTGCTAAGACCTAAAAACAAGAATGTTATAGGAAAAAAGTGGGTGTTTCAGAATAAGATGAATGAAAATGGTGAAATCACTAGGCATAAAGCTAGGCTGGTATGTAAAGGCTACGCATAAGAAGAAGGAAAAGATTATGGGGAGACATTTACCCCTGTAGCTAGATTGGAAGGAGTAAGAAATATGCTTGCATATGCTGCTTATAAAGATTTCAAGGTATATCAAATGGATGTCAAGTCTGCATTTTTGAATGGTATACTAGAAGAAGAAGTTTACATAGAACAACTAGAAGGTTTTATTGATCCAAACAGAAGACACATGGTGTGCAAACTGAATAAAGCATTATATGGATTGAAGAAAGCTCCTAGAGCATGGTATGAGAGGTTGCACAACTACTTGATACAGATTGGATTTTCAAGAACAAATGACACAAGCAATCTGTACATGAAGGATGAAGAACGTAAGGGTATCCTATTGGCAAAAATTTTTGTGGATGACATTATTTTTGGTGGACAAGATTCATTATGTAAAATTTTCTCAAATGAAATGCAAACTGAATTTGAAATGAGTATGTTTGGTGAGATCAAATTATTTGTTGGTTTACAAGTATATCAGAGGAAGAATGGAATTTTCATTACACAGTCTAAGTATGTTAATGAAATACTAAAAACTTTTGGGATGGAAGATGCTAAACTAGTGGGAACTCCTATGGTTACTGGACAAAAGTTATCTAAGAATGATGATGCTGCAGAAGTGAATCAGACTCTATACAGATCTATGATTGGAAAATTGTAGTATGCTGTACATAGCAGACCAAATATTGCATTAGCTGTTGGGATTGTGGCAAGATTCTCTACCAATCCTAAGGAAACACATATGATGGCCGTGAAAAGAATTATGAGATACTTGAAAGGAACTACTGACTATGGTCTATATTATAAGAAGGATGACAAATTTGAACTCTAAGTTTATACAGATGCTGATTGGGAAGGAAATGTAGATGACAGAAAGAGTACTAGTGGTAGAGCTTTCTTTCTTGGATAGAGATTAGTCTCCTGGACAAGAAAGAAACAAAATTGCATTTCCCAATCTACCGCCGAGGCCAAGTATGTTGCTGCTGCAGTAAACTGTTCAAATTTGGTATGGATAAAATAATTGTTGATAGGCATGAAAGAAGAAATCACTAAACCTATTGTTATTTTCTATGACAACACAAGTGCTATCAATATTTCTAAGAATCCAGTGATGCACACTAAGACCAAGCACATTGCAATCAAGTATCACTACTTGAGAGAATTAGTACAAGACAAAGAAGTTCAAATGGAATATGTGAATACAAAAGAACAATTAGCAAAAATATTCACTAAAGCTTTACCCAGAGAAGCTCATGAGTATTTGAGAAGTCAAGTAGGGGTTCTTCCCCTAACTGAGGCTGCCTAGACAAGCTAGGAGCACTCCATCAAATGTGCTATAGCAAAAAATTTGACAAATTGATGCAGAAGATTGTCACACTTTAGGGCTGGCCTAGAGTTGTGAAGAGAAGAAAAGACAAGGAATCAATCATAAGCAAGATGATAGAGGGAGAAACACTGAGCTACACAAATATTATCTCCATCTAATGGATGTATGTTTTAGTTGCTGCTTTGGCAGTTTTGTCAAAGAGGGAGATGTACTGATATGATAACACATGAGATATGATAACACATGATATTGAAAAGTAAGAAGAAAATGAATTGATGAACTAATGGGAGACAAACTGATGGAACTAAAGATAAGGATGATGAACTGAAATGAAGAATCAAGATAGAGGGAGATTTGAATACTTCTGACGGTCATAGAAGTGAGGCTTACAGGATTCTGAATCAGAATGAAGCTAAGGATATTATAAATAATTCTCTGATGGATAGATAAGTTTTTGGATTGGTTGGTAATCCATGTGTTATTCAAGTGATATCATATGGTGTTTCCATCAATGCCAAAGAGGGAGATTTTTGGAAATTGCATTGAAACAATTATTGTATTGTCATTGATGTCAAACCTTAATTGGTAAGATTGTTGCTACTTAGGAAAGTACTATATCTATTTAAGTGTTGCTAAGGGGCTAAGCAAGGTTGGTAACAATAGAACCTAAGGGAGAGGTTGAGTTATCTTGATACTACAAAGTGTACTTGACTATGTTGCATAATGATGAGATAATGTATTGTTTATCTTAGTAAGACTGAAGACTAAACTAGTAGGCTTAACTGAGAAAAGAATGGAAAAATCATGTTTAAGTCGAGTGATGTTAGTGTCGACCGATTAGTAGATGCAGAGAAAAATTATAATGTTGACCGAGCATCAGTGAATTGTCGAGGAAGACAATGTAAGCTGAGGAAACAATTTTAGTAATGACCGAGCTTTCTACATGAAGACCGAGTGAACAATCACAGTATTAACCGAGCATCAACAATTTTATATTTGAAGAGAATTTAATTTTGGAGCCGACATTGTTGAATTATTGGATTATGTAAAATATGTTGACTTTATTTATTGATTGTTTGGAAGCATTACATGCATTATAAAATGTTTTATTGTAAATCTTTAAGAGATTTGAGATGATTCTAGAAAAGGAGCCGAAGAACATGAAGCGGGTAGATTCAATGAATCTGAGCTAACCCTAAGATCTATGAATGAGATTGAGTGGCAAAAGATGAGTTAACCTAATTGAGGAAAATATAAGGGAACCTAAGCATTGTGATATGTATGTACATGGTGAACAGAGAATGCTAGAAGAAGAAAGTTTTATTGACTAAATAAGTAGAAAAGGCTGAAGGAGAATTGTGGTGATTGCTTGAAGTAAAGTTCTGAGAAGATCAGAGATGGAAATGACAAAATTTCAAAGTCAGTAAACCAGCATTAGTGTACGGAATCAGATCTAATATTTGCAAAGTGAGTTGTATATTTTTCAAATAATACTGCTGCTACTTTCTAACCATTGTAATAGTCAAAATCCTTTTAACAAGGGTTGACCTAACAGTCATATGTTAAATCCTTTGAACAAGGTTTCATTCTAATGGAGTGTATTTAAGTCCTATGACTAGGCTCACTTTTAATAGGTTGATTGAAATCCTTTAACTGGGTCACACCTGATAGTGTGTATTGTAACCTTTGATAGGGTTGGCCTTTTATCGAGCTCACTTCAAAAGAGTGAAAATAATAGTAGCATGTTACAAAGTGGTTTTTCCCAAATTGGGTTTCCACTATAAATCCTGGTGTTTATACTTGTTTGAATGTTTAGATCTGAACATTACTATGTTTTGCAAGTTAAGTTACAACTAGGTAGTGGATTGCATTGTTAGATGTTTCTATTATTGAATCAGCAATGACCGAGTTTGTTTTGGTTTTGGATCTGATTTAAGGATAAGTTTTTAAGATTGTTTTATACATCAGGACCTGAGAATAACTGATTCACCCCCTACCCTCTTTGTTGTTCTAAATGATATTAACAATAAATCACTATGTTTTTGTCATAAGAAACCTTTTTTATGTATTTGCAACCTGATGGAAGTGTAAACTATTAAAATTTCATAGTTATTACTTTTGTCCTGTACAGACAGGCATCTCTTCTTTTAGACACATGGCTCTACCTGTTGACATGTGTCTCTTCCTGACAGGTGTCTCTGCTTGATATTAGGCAACTTTTCCAAAAGACATACATCTCTGGTTGATTTTAGTTCTTTTCCATAAAATATTTCATTTTAAATTTGTTGATCTAGGTTTTTTGGAAGATATTGACATTTTATGCCTTCTAAAAGTGCTTTTGTAGAATGTTGACCAAGATTTGAGGATTTTGAGACTACTAATTTGTTTGTTTTGCAAGACATTATTGGAAGACCAAACACATTAAACTACTCACCAAATTTGTTTTGTAGGTTGCAAAGGAAATTCAATCAAACATTGTATTTTCTTAATGATTTCTTAGGCACCTAGCATTAAGTAGGAAATTTATTTTTTATAATGATTCATTAGCTAGGGGAGTATGCTCTTTTCTCCAAGTGGGAAAATTAGAAACCTAGAACCTTTTGAATTGTTGTCTTAAAGAAAACTTAGAATTAATCAATTGTTTGGTGTTGTTGGGAGAAAACCTTATTGGATAAGAGAGTATGATCTTTTCCCCTTGAGGGAAAATAAAAAATTGACTCCTTTCTTGGCCAATCCATATGTTCTTTCATTTCATCTTTTAGATAGGCCTGTCGGCAAGGTAAAAAGCTCTCAGGAATGACCCACATGAGAAGGAGGTGTTATAAAATTTTCTTTTTGTGGTTAAAGCCTCATAAGTTAGATGACATTTGAGCTTATACATAGCTCTTACCTAACACTTTAGTAGGGCCTTACAATCCCAATCAAATTTATGTGACTACTTGTGCCAAGGTTCTTTATGGGGCTATATGCCATAGTCACCCTTGTATAGACACAAAGGGTGTGTTTGAAAAGAGACCCTTACTAAAAGATGTAGAGTAGTGGCTACTTGATTCACCTCCAAAAGTTTGATAATTTGCATGCAAGGAGAATAGTAATCTCCCAAAGAAACTCACCATATCGAGCCCCCATCAATGTTAACACTTTGATAATACAATATCATGACTGGAGCCATTGCATGCTTGGTGATGACCATATTTTGAGGAGTTTTTGGGTGTGTTCCTAAGTCAGTGAACAAAGGTTTTCAATCTGATCCAATCTCCTTCTAGGGATAAAGAGTGTCCTTGTTACTTTCCATTACAAAACAAACCCATACACTTGAATCCCACAAGGTTTCTTTGTCCCTTGCAGGATTGTCTTTGACAAATGTACTTGTAACCCAAATGTTTGATGTATGCATGAAATTGGTTCTTTCCAAGAACATCCTTTGATCTATCAAGATATTGTCCTCTTGGTTTTTTTTCATCATAATCCATATCATGTTTTCTTCTTTAAGCCATGACTGTTGGTGTGAAACATAAGAAGGTAAAACTTCCAATTTCTTGAGTCTATAGAGAGAAGAAGATCACTGATCAGAAGGCTAGAATCAACCAATCCTATTCATAATCTATCCAAAGGGTTCTAGAAGCCAGTGAGAAATTTGATAAAATCACCTATAATAATCAGGTTGCCAATTTTGTTTCCAAGAACAAAGTGAACATGGCCTTTGTCACTTGGGAATCTTATGATTAAGTACCTTCAACCTTCATTCTTCTTCAAATTCATTCATCACTTCCTCATCTTTAATCACCTCTTCCTTCATCCACCTTTCAAAACATTAGGAGTGTTGATTAGAATCTTGGACTTTAAATCAAATCCAATTAATCCATCTTTCACACCTTAATCAAGAAATAGGGTGAAATAATCATTTTGATAGTGTTTCAAAGACTTTAAACTAGAGAAAACATTAATCACTTGCTACTTTGAGAACTAAGTATTTCTCTAGTAGTCATAATCTATTCCTATTTTGTTTGGGGATTATCAGTCTATCACCCAAATAGGAGAATACTTTAAATAAAATCCAATCCTATGTTTGTATAATCACAAGGTCTTGTTTCACTTAGGTTTGTTGCAAACCTTTCAATCCTTGAGGCGTAGTCCCTATTTTAATCCAACCTAATTAATCAATCTAATCCACAATCAAATCAATCATCAAGGCTCAATCCCTCTCCAATCAGTCTAATTAATCCTTGAGGCTTAGTCCTCTTAATCTAATCAAAACTTAGTCCAAGTTTCTCCTAGTTCATCAAATCCTTTCTTCTCTTCATCATCTTTCATCAATCATTCACCCTTCTTTGATCCAACCATTCTAAGGTTTCCCATACATGGTACTTACCCAATCATAAGAAAAGTTAAGACAAGAATATCTAGCCATGGATAATGATCAGGAGACTGTTTACTAGGAAGAATTTAATAATGAAGAAGAACCACACATAGAATATGACATAGTCATACCTAAGAGTGTCAGTGCCAATCCATGAGCTAAAGAGTTCTTTGATAATCCTAACAACTTGAGCTTAGTGGAAGATCTAATCCAAGTCAACAGTTCTAATATCTTCATGAATCTTATTCAAAGGGGTGTCACACTCCCTAAAATTTTTTATGAAACCTTGCTTGAGAATAAATTGATTCAAACCAACAAAAGAAATGTAGTTCCCATCATGCCATCAACATCTGATAATACAAATCAACCTCCCCATGATACACTTGAATAAATCTGAATTTTTTTAAATAAACCTAACTCAAACAATGTCAATGGGGTGAGTAATTATGCCTTAAATGTGGGTCGAAGGCCTAAGAAACAACCAGGGTCCTCAGGACAATACTCTGCTTCCATTTTCTCAAATCCTAGTGGAGTCCTAAAAAATCAAAATTCTGCACATATGAACAACACCAACCAAAGACATAGCACAAATGCTCCCCCTCTTGGAGGACAATGCATCATTAGGAGGAGGAACACATCAAGGTCACACAATAACTAATAATAATCCTCTTGAACTAGTCCAAAAATTTGACGAGCTCAAAGGTATGATGATGGCTATATAGAAAAGTGGGAGGAAGGAATTCTCTTTCATGGAGATATGTCCTTATCCCTTTGAAAAATCAATCACTCTTCAACCATTCCTCGCCAATTTTAAAATTCCAAAATTTGATCAATACAAGGGAGACTCATGCCTTGCACAAGATGTCAAGTAATTTTATGTAGCAACTGAAGAAGTTTCCCACAATAATCATTTTGTTCTAAGATTATTCACCAAGAGTCTTGGTGGACCTACCTTAGAGTGGCTACTAAGGCTTCCTCCTAGTTCCATATCTACCTTCCATGATCTTCTTGAGAAATTTATTACACAATACCCTTATAATATCGAACATCAAGCATCACTCAGTGACTTGTGTAACATGAAACAAAGAAATGGAGAAACCTTTTCTATCTTTCTCCAAAGATGGTGACATCTTGCCCATCGCATGCCTTGGAAAATCCCAAATTCACATCTTGTTGATATTTTCACTAAGAATCTGGTTAAAAAGATGTCATTCCAGATGAAAATGGTTGCCCTAGACTCATTCAAGGCACTTATCAAAAGGGTAAGTCTATTGAAGATGGACTTTTGATGAAAGGATTCATTAAATATTATACCCATAATTCATCTAACAACACTAATGATAAACCCCAGTTCTAGTCCAAAATGTTCAAGCATCCAACAAAAATAGCCAAGGCAATCGTAACAACAATTATCAGAACAATCGCAATCCAAACAATAATTAGAAAAATTAGAATAATCAAAGAAATCAAAATAATTTGAACAACCAGAATCATAATCAAGGATTTGGTTATTATGGTTCTCTATTTTCATGTTACAATGGCAATAAAAATAATAATAATAAAAATATACAATAGCAACGATGACAATTTACATAGTTGGCAGACTCCCTTGATGTTATCTTTCGACGTCTAGTCAATCAAGAGATGATGGTTTACCCTAAAACTAGGGATTTTGATGACAACAAACCAAAACCAAAATGGTATAAGGATAATGAATATTATGATTATCATCGTATTAAAGGGCAAGAAATTAAAAAATGCATGAAATTACATCATTTTGTGCAAGATTTGATTGATGATGGTAAAATCAAGGTGGAAGGACAAAATGCTTCTACCTCTAATGCCCAACTAAAGATATATTCCAAGCCTTTTCTAGAACATAATAAAAAAATGCCTCCTCATCCAAAGGATTTTCTTATGATTACTCTAAACAAAATCTCACAAGATGAACATACTTGTGGTAGACTAGACAAAAATGATGTATGTGGCTTTGAATCACTTGGTGGCCATATTGAACAATTTGAAGCTCTTTTAAATACATTGAATTCAAATATTTTGGATTGCAATGTCACCACCTTCTTTCCTCATGTGACTATACAAGATGCAGCAAATCCACCTACCATAGATTTACCTGCTACACCATCTACTTTGACACAACCTGCATCACATTATGATATGCTTTCTCAATTGTAGAAGAATCCTACACAGATATCCATACTAGAGCTTCTACACACATCCCCCATTCACAAAGAGGTTCTTGAAAATTCCACGACTGAGTCTCATGTCCTAGAAAATATCAATGCCTCTTAGTTCCAAGTGATGATCAAAAAATTATCTGCCCAACAATATTTGGTAATCATTGATAAAGATTTCCAAGGTCCTGATCCTCATCATAATAAACCCTTGCACATCTAGGTCACCATCCATAAAGAATAAATTAAAAGAGACCTTATAGACAATGGATCTAGTCTGAACCTATGTACATTAAGTATGATCCACAATATTGGTCTTTTTGAGGACCTTGTTGATGTAAATAAAAGAATAACAATAAAAGCATATGATGATAGAAAAAGGGTGAGTAAAGGAATCATTGCACTCCCCTTATAAGCGAGCCCAACCCTTATTGAAATAGCCTGTCAAGTGCTTGATTTAGATCTACCCTATAATATCCTTTTGGGTAGGCTGAGGATACACACTATCTTAGGTGTCCCATCCACATTTCATCAGTGTTTGAAGTTCCTGCACCATGGAGCTGAAATAACCATCCCATGAGATCATGAACCCTTCCAGTATTCCAAGAGACTGGAAGGAAAATAGTCAAACTATTGACCACTAAATGAATATTTTCATCCTATTTCACAAAAAAATCTCATCCAACACACTACTTCTAAAGAAAAATTTTCTAAACAAGCTAAGGGAAAATAAAAGGTTACTCAAGAGAAGAATACTGTACCTAAAAATAAAGTTGGTTCACTGATCAAGGTCTAGGGGAATACAAATTTGAAAATTCCATGTGTATTGGTTAGCTCCTCCTCTCCCCCAAGTATTATGGAAAACCTTCACAAATCTTCCCTAAGGGAAGTAAGGAAACCATGAAGTGATAATAGACTACATTTGAACATTGGGGATCTCTTTCAGATGAGCACATGGAGCATAATGTTCTTTCCTAGTTGTTTGATGACGAAGAATATAAACCTGCAAACATTCCCAAGGGGAAGTATATAAAGGCCACACCCATTATTGAAAGCATGAGATATCATGGCATTGGGCTTAGAGAAAATGAAACTGGCAGGAAGACTCTTACCACACCAAATGGGTATCCCCAAGGAACAGGACTCGGCTCCATAGAAACTAAGAATTTTTTTTCCAAGGACTATTGTTTGGTTGATTCCAATTCAGTCACCGAGGAAGAGCTCTTTGAAGTCCCTTTTTGGTACATTGAGGATGATCTTGATACCTGTGTTCTCCATATTACCCAATCAGAACTTTCCTTACTTGAACTTCCCCTTACCAACCCTGAACTAATTGATTGGGACCAACAAGATTCACCACCTACCTTAGACATATGTGATTCAGATGTGGTAGTTCTCACACTTTTTGAACTAAGACATATCCAATAAAATGAGAATTAGATCCACTACAATGAGAAAGCCTACTTTGGTAGCCAAGTCAACTCCCTTAGTCGTAAAAGTGAAGATGAAGAAAATTCAAAAAATAATAAAACATCCTTGGGCAAAAACCTTTCTGAGGCACCCCTAGATGAAGAAAAAGATAAAATAAAGGAAGTGTCCTCTAGTGAAAACCTTTATGAGGTGCTATAGGAGGGGGAAGTTGACTTTCCTTTCATGTAATTTCTGCCAAAGAAATATTCTATCTTCATAGAAGATACAGTTGTAGTTAATCTTGGTATTGAAGAAAATCCAAAGATCACCTACATTGTAGCTTCTCTTGATGAGATAGAAAAGAAATCCATTATTAAATTTTTAAAGAAAGCTCACATCAATTTTGCATGGACTTATAAAGATATTCTTTGGATAGATACTGACCTAGTTGTACACCATATTTCTGTAGATCCAAAAATCAAACCTGTGAAAAAAAAATTACGCAAGATGCATCCACAAGTGGCACTCTTAGTCAAAGATGAATTACAAAAGATGATCAAATTAGAACTCATTAGACCCATAGATTATCCTAAGTGGGTCTCCAAAATTCTACCAATAGGTAAACCCTCTGGGGACATCTAGATCTATACTAATTTCAGAGACCTTAATCTCGCTTATCCTTGTAGAGACGCAAAAATGGTTTGAGCCTACTAGTCTTGGTGTTATCCTTTTTTGCATTGCAATTGAAACATTGTTTTGCATTCTAATTATTCTTCCTTGTGTTACACATATGGTTTTTACTATATTTTAGCACTTTGTCCTTTTATATTGATTAAACATTGAAAAAAATTTAATTGATTACTAACACTTGCATTTTTCCTGATCCTAATCATTCCTAATCTTTCCTAAACCGATCCTAAATGCTCCTAATCTTTCCTAAATTGATCCTAAATGTTCCTAATATTTCCTAAACTGATCTAAAACATTCCTAAACCAATCCTAATTGATCTTAAACCATGTCAAACCCTCCTAAATCAGTTCAAATCAATCCTAATCAGTCCTAAAAAGTTCAATACCATTTCAATCACATTCAAATAAATTCAATCCCAAATCAATCCAAGGCATTGTCAAAGTTCATCGATGCCTCATCATCATCAATCAATCCCCAAGTGCATTGTCAAAGTTCATCAATGCCTCATTGTTATCAATCCAATCTTGAGCGCATTGTCAAAGTTCATCAATGCCTCATTAATCAATCCAAGTCAATTTCAAATAGCATTGTCCAAGATCATCGATGCTATTTCATCATCATCATTCCAACCCAATAGCATTGTCAAAGTTCATCAATTCTATCCTATCATGTCATCTTCAAATCATACATATTGTCAAAGTTCAACAATGTTGCATTTATCCCTAATTGGTTTTTAATTATCAAGATCAGTTCAAACCCTAATCAAATCATTCAAGACCAATTCCCTTTCGATCATACATCATTAATTTGGCCAATCATTTTACTAATTTATTTGCCTTGGGATAGATAACCCATAATGTATCCCTTTGTATTAATCTATTTATTAGATTAATTATCCCTCTCCTAAGTCTCCTACAATTAATTAATCTTGAATTAATTAATTGCTTCCCTTTTTGAATTATAAGATTTTCTAAATTCCTAAATTCCTAATTAGCCTTTTTGAGGCAATATTTATTTTTAAATATTAAAAAATGTGACTCTTACACATTCCCTTAAATTTTTCTTCATGATCTCATATTAATTAGCCTCCACGTCTCTTCCACTTTCCCTATCCCTTTTCCACTAATTTGGCTTCCAAATTCCTTATTAATTTGCCTCATCTTTCTTCTTCCATATTCCCCCTAATTATGCATTAATTTGTGCATTCCCTTTTGTGCTTCCAATTTTTCATAATTGCGATAATTTTTCATGTTGCACACTAACTTGCATTTTCTTGCAGTTTGGCTCTCAACTCTATAAATTGAGCCTTTTTGCACTATTTTAGTTAACCACTTTGAATAATTAATTACTCTTAGTATTCTCAATTTTTCTTTCAAGATATCATAGTGCATTTCAAGATCACATTGTTACATCCATCTACTCTTTGGAGAAGAAAGGAGAACATGGGAATCAAAACTTGAAGGGGGTTTTAAAAAGTGTTTTAATTAGATCTTATTTCAAGTTGTTTTCATGATGAGATTGAGTTGAGTTTTTCATATTGTTGAAAGTTTGTGGTTTCTTTTGATATGCTCTCTAACCCTAATTAATGGTTCTAGGAATTCACATTTCACACATTTGCATGTTCCTAGGGTTACTTCTACAAATATAATCTCATTCATTATCTGATTCTACAGTTGTGTAGTTGGTAACCCCAAGTGCACAAACTACGCACTTGGTCACTCAAGTGTGAGCACTTGGTAAAACTACACACATGGTCACTCAAGTGTGAGCACTTGGTAAAAATGCACACTTGGTCACTCAAGTGTGAGCACTTGGTAAAAGTACACACTTGGTCACTCAAGTGTGAGCACTTGGTAAAAATACGCACTTGGTCACTCAAATGCAAGAACTTGGTAAAAATGCACACTTGGTCACTCAAATGCAAGCACTTTGTAAAACTACGCAGTTGGTTTACTGAAATGTGCAGTTGGTAAGATCAATTATTTTCACTTTTAAATCTACTTTGATTGATGTCAATTCTCTATTTTTGGACTTAGGGTAGCATATTTTCTATTTCTAATGCTCTATTTTCAGCTTGTGGCAATCGTGGGATGAAGATTCAATCCTAAACTACTAACACATTTGATGTAGGACATGTGACAAAGAACTTGTGTGTCTTCCTAAAACAATCTTATGTGTGTTTGGTAGATAGAAAACACTTAGTTTGGTGCACTAAAATGAACTTTTTATTTTGAGTGTTTGGCAGGTCTTCCTATTTGTAATCCCAAAGAATTATATGGGTGTATCCTCTCCCCTTGCCTTCATGGATATTGGGTGAAGATAAATTCATATAATTATTTTAGAGAGGCCTACCTTGGACCAAGGTGTTCACTTTGAATGCCCCAAGGGATGAACTCAAGCGGTAAATGTCCAAAGCTAGGTCTCCATCCAAACTGCTATATAAATGCATGATTGTGACTAATAATCCAATTGATAGTGTGGTTGGGTGATAGCTCTCCTCTAGTACCCTAGTGGTGCATAAAATCTTGGTTCTTAGGGCTAGGAGACCTCCTGAGGGATTTTATCACACACCCATTGAACCAGATGTCCTGAATTAAAAACCTTGTTGTAGTTGGCCAAAATCAATCTATTCATTGATGCAAGGGGTCACTCATGCCCGCGAAGACATCCTAGACTTTCGTGGCTCTTGGTAGAGACAAATATTCCTTGGGAATTGATGGCCCTTGGAATTTGAAGCTTGGTGTGCCTGAGAAGTGAGTGCATTGTAAGGGCTAGCCCGTGCCTCCAAGCTTCTAAGTTGTTTTCCTTGAGTAGGTGCAACTGAACTTAGTTCAAGTGGGAATTTAGTGAATACTATCTTGCAAGACTAAGTTGTAGTGTGTTTGTTCATTTTACAATGGCCATTCTTGTTTGATGTGTCTTGTGTGAGTGAATTAAAAAACATTAAGAACACTTTAAAAAAACTCACCCTTAATCTCACACGAATAATTTTTGAAAATAATTCTTAAGCATACCTTGGTCACACATCCTCATTTTTTAAAACCTCTTTCACATAATAAAAACCTCATGAACCTAAGTTGGGAACCTTATGGCATTATTAGGAGTCCTAATTTTTCATAATTCCTTCATGTTTTCATGTCATTAATCCCTCATATTGCATAGCATAAGTCTCATTTTGCATATCCTTAGTCCTCATTTTGCATGTCCTAATCCTTATTTTTCATATCTTAGTTTGCATTAATCATTTTCAAATCCTTGCATTTAAATCCTCCTTCCAAGTCTTCATAATAGTCCTTTCATATAGAACCCTTAAAACCTTTTGCAAAATCCAAAAATCTAAACAAAATGAAAATCTTAGAGTCTTACCTTATGTTGATGGATAAGGGATCTTCACTTTGTTGGTCCTCTTTCAAATCTTTTGTCATTTTTATCCTTTTTAAAATCAACCCTACCTATGTCTTGGAGGGTTTGATTTGGTCCTTTTTATCGTTTCAATCTTTTGTTCCTTTTTCAAAGTCAAGATCTAATATCCACCTTCATAAGGTTATACTCCTAGGTTTATATTTTCCAATATTTTCGTTTCAAGAAATTCCAAAATCCTAAGTCCTAAATTGCACAAAGCCCTAGCTTTCATATTACATTCTAGAATCCAAAGTCCAATTTTCAAGATCCAAAAGTGCATAAACCCTAACTTTCATACCATATCCTAAGTTCAAAAATCCAAAAAAGAAACATATTTTCACTTTGTATAATTATTTTAAAATTCCTAAAAAAATCCAAAAACATAATTGCATTTTGCATATCATATCCTAAAAGTTCAAAAAAGTCCAAAAACATAGTTGTATTTTGCACGATCATTCAAAATCCAAAAAATCCAAAAATTTTGCATTTGTATATCTCCTAAGTTGCATTTTTCATTTAAGTCATCATGTTAATTAGGCAACAAGGTTCCTATAAATCCATGTACACACAAGTACACTTTGACCTAAGACAAGGGGTACCTTTTCAAATACAAGGTTGTGACCCAAACATCATGTACCTTCTGAGACAAGGGATCCAAACACCTCCTAATCCAAGACAAATGACACAATCCAATGATCAATCACATCAGTCTCACGCATACCTGATCCAAAAGTTGCAAGCAAAATTGGATAAAGAAATGAAAATCTTTGATGAGAAGGTTAATAATATGATGGATAATGAAAATTTTGGTGAAACAAACCTACTATCTCTCATTGAAAAATCAAAGATGCCAAAACTTCTTTCACAACTAGATGAAGCAAAAGAAAACTTCAAGAAAGCACAATCCAATCACATTTAAGACAAAAATTTGGTCAACCAAGTCCCAAGGAAATCATTCAAACAAATTCCAAATCAAACCTTTGAACTAGAGCATGGAAGAATCCAAATAGGGCCTCCACCTAATTATGAACCAATATTTATTCCAATGCAATAAAATATGTCTCAAACAACTTCACAACATCTTGTTCCAACAAATCAATCAATACGAAGATCACAATAAGATTTTCCACAAACAAGCACAAGTTCAAGCATACCAAGCATAATAAATAGTCAAATTTTTATGGGACATGTTTCATCAATAAATTATTCACAACATAATAACCTTAATGAGATATCACTAGTAAAATTACCCAAGAAACAAATATCCAAATCTAAAACTTCAAAGATTTTGTTTCAAAAATTGGATTGTATATATGAAGAGGATAAAATAAATAATTTACCCATGTCTAGCAATGGTTCACTCCAAAATAATCACATGGATGACACACCCATTTCCCCTCAAGACATTGACCTTCAAAAAACATCCATGTCACCTTCCATCCCCTTATTCCCTAAACATTCACAAGAGAAATTCCCTCCGTCACCTTCAAGTCATACTTCCAATGATGAAACCTTCCAAGGGCTATCCATAGAATTATTTAAAGCTAGTCACATTCATGAAGCCACTCCCTTTCATGATTCCCAAACATTTGAACCAATTCCACCATGTCCTCCATTTCTAAGAAAGTCCATTCAAGAGATTCCTATTAAAAGTCCATCATCCCCATGTCAAAACATTGATCCCTTTCCAAATTCTCCCATACATACCCAAATTCAAACCCCATGTCAAGAAGATAAACTAAATCATGAAGAAATAAGTCCTAAAAGAAATCAAGATCAACATCCCAAAAATGACCAACCCTATCCAATTTTTGACCAAGATCCCATTTCCCTTGAGCTTCATAATGATCCTATTATCCCTAATCTTTTTATCCAAAATGAACTCCTTCCATGTCAAGAACAAAATGTCCTTTCAAATCCCATTGACCTTTCACTTTCCAAGCAAGATCATAACCTCCCTTCCATTTTTTCCAATGATTCCATCAAAAACCAAGAGAAAAAAACCTTTAGTATGGAATCATATGATCCCATTTCAAGTCATGATCAAAGTATCCCTTCACCTTCATGTCCTTCACAAGATCCCATCATCCCTTTGGATCCTCCCCAAGATCTCACCATTCCTTCATGTCCTTTCACTTATCTTCCATATCCTTTGCAAGATTATTTCCTACAAGATAATCCTATCACTACTCCTATTCCACCACAAGATCCCTATATTCATCCTCATCCCACTAATGATAAAAATACATTTATGCAAGATGTTCATGAACCCCTTACACTTCAAATGGTATCCCCTAGTTCTATCAAGTCTAGTTTGTCTCATGATCCTATCAGTTCTTCCATATCATATCTACCTCAAAATAAAATCATGTCTTGTATAAAGTATCCTATTGTTCAAAATAAATATCAAGTCAAAGGGTTTAAGTATCCATGGGAAAGGTATATTAAAACCCTTTCAAGTCAAAGAAAAGTCTAAAGGTCATGACCTCAGTCCTAAAGATCACTCTCAAGATGTTGGTATCCTTTCAAAACCTAAATCCAAATGTATACCTCCTTCACCCCTTCCATCCATTTTAGGTCCATATATTCCTCCATCCACTAGTTCACAATCCACTTACCCTTTCCCATATGCAAGTCAACAAAGGCACACATCTTCAAGAACCTTCCACCCATCCAAAAGGCCTTCATATAATTCCTTTCCATCCATGAATCCCCTTCATTTTCCAAGCAATTAGGATGCCAAGCAGAAAGTCCATAATTCAAGAAATCCACATGCATTCAAGGATCAACATTTCAAGTCTAATAGACATGTGAAATAAAATAAAAATATGATCCAAAAAGAAAAAGAAAAAGAAATATAAAAAATGCCGCAAAGGCCCATTAAGAAAAAAGAAAAGTCAAAATCAATATGGGTTCCTAAGTCCATTGTGAAAGTAATGCAATCAAAGGACCCACAAAATAATGAAAAATCAAAATGGATGTGGATTCCTAAGAAGCTTCTTGAAGCATAGATTCCTAAAGAAAAATCCAACTTGGCATCCAAAATTGCTGCTACTCCATGTAAAAACCTTCCATCTCTTAAATCTATTTTGGGTCCTTTTATCCCAAAATCCATATCCATTCCTCCACTAAATCCAAAATATCCTTTTCCTCCATCACTCCATCAACCCTCAAGGTGTTTTCCAATGTTTTTCTTGCATCCATTTCCATCCACTCAAACTCAAGCCTTCTTCCACTCCCTCCATTTTCCAACACCTCTTTATCAACCTTTGATCCAACCTATCCAATCATTTATCTAATCCTTATCATTACCCTACCAATGTCTTTGAGCATTCTATAATAGTCATGGACCATTATTACATGTCCTTTTGAAGATAATTATCCAAAGAACAAGGCGCTTGAGTCCTTATCCCATGTCATGTCATGTGTTCGTCATCTTCCAAAAATGTCAAAAAAAAAATTTAAAAAAAAAAATGAAAGAAAAAGAGAGAAAAAAGTTGCCTTGATGAAAACCTGGTAAATTAGCATCTTGGTAACACAAAAAAAGAATAAGGAGAAATAATTTCATCCAATAGTGAAAACCTAGCAAACAGGTGCTTTGGGCAAGTACCATGATGAAAACCTGGCAAATAGGTGTCATGCGTAGTTTCTCAACTTCTTGCATTCCATACTTGGGGGCAGATTTTTATTGATATTTCCATATCATATTATACCCCTATCATTTCCTCCATTATCCCTATCATCTCCTCCATTCTCATATTTCCTTTCATATCATTTATCCTATCAGCTTCCATATTCCCTTTTTCCTAACTTTGATCTTGACAAGGTTACAAATTCTCCCAAAAAGCATTACATGTCATATTGTGTATCCTATCACATCCTTTTGGTCCATACTACCTATCCTATATTATTGCAACCTTCAGTCCCTATCCCCCTTTGTCCACTATTTGATCTTGCTTGTCTTCTCATTGTCCTTTCATTATCCTATCCAACTTCCTATCTTGGTTTTGATTAAAATAAGGACGTAAAAATGAAAAACACTTTCAAACAACCTCTTGACGTGTCCATTCCTACACATCACTCGCCATATCTTGTCATATCAAATCTAGTGAATTGTTCCATTATCCTATTATTGTCATATCCAATCCCTTTGCTTGGTAGAAACATAATCCTTCCATTATGTGGATAGTCCTTGGAAACCCAAAGAAAGCTTAAATGACATATCAAACAACCATTTGGCCTTCATCTATCCATAATGTCCCTGCCTTGCTAGACATTGGGGGGAATTCTTACTTGTAAATATCCTTAATGTCCTAAACAAATCCTAAAAATTCAAATATGATCCTAAAAAAAAATCCTAAAAATTCAAATATGAAACTAAAAAAATCTTTAAAAATCATATAATGACCTTGAAAAAACTTACTAAAAATCATAAAATGTCATGAAAAATTTCTAAAAATTCAAATATGAAGCTGAAAAAAATCCTAAAAATTCAAATACGAAGCTGAAGAAATCCTAAAAAGCCATATAATGTCATGAAAAAATTCTGAAAATTCCAAAATTCCAAAATTCTAAAAATTGCAAAATGTCCTGAAAAAAGCCACAAAAAAATTCAAATATTTTTCAAAATACTAAAAATCAAATTATTCAAAAATCATGCAATAAATTTGTACATAATCATTTTTCTATGCTTTCAATAAATTGTCCTTTGCAATAAGACAAATATTTCAATAAACACAATCTGAAGACTTCTAAAAAAATTGCGCTTAACAAAATCATGGTTCAATAGACAAACTATCCAATGATGTCAGCAACTAATCAGATCAAACTTGTCCTATCAATCAAACAATATCAATTTATCCTTTATAAACCTATCACTTGTCTTATATAGGGTGTTGTATACTCAAAACCAGATGGTATTTGTCTTAGACATGGTACTTCATTCCTGAAACTAGACACTATCATTATCAAAACACAAGAACATATCAATTTTGACAACTAGATTAGAATGGTTGTTGGCTTGCTTGGTTTAGTGAGTCTTATATTTTATTGATTTATCATTTGGTCATGTTCCTATGCTACTCTAGGATATCATTGAGTGATGAGAGTGGCTAGGATGTTTCATGGTTGTTTATTTTTGTTTTGTCTTCTTCTTGTTGGATGATCTCATGAAGTTCTGGAGCATTTCATTAGTATGCGTCAAGAAAGATGATATCATTCTCTATCTGCTATGTATTTTTTTTACGCAAATGGATCACATTATCGTCTTTCCTTTTTGTGTCATGGTGTGACACATCCACTTTTTCCATATTAAATAAAGCTCTCATGACATAAAATACACTTATGAAATCAAGTTTCATCATTACTAACTTTTTTCCATCTAATTTTAAGCCTTTTATTAACATTCCTTCCATCAGTCCTTGTCACCATTCTCTTGTCGAAAAATTATCCTTGTATCAGTTTCCTCCCAATTTTTTGAGAGGGCATCCTACCTCCCTTCTATCGATCCAGTGGGGCATGATCCTTTATTTTTCTTTGAACCAGCCCTCATAATCATATTGTCTCAAAGAGGGGCAAATGTAGACACTAAAAAATGGTTCACAACTATGTGTCCCCTTTAACATGTCTTTTACCTTGTATCATTCCCCATTTGATCATTTACTAATATTTCCCTCATTCCGCATCATAACCTTGATCTCTTTGGCCGAATTGATCAAATTTGCATCTTGATCCTAATCAATCCCAAATGTTCCTAATCTTTCCTAAACCAATCCTAAACGTTCCTAATCTTTCCTAAACCAATCCTAAATTTTCCTAAACATTCCTAAACCGATCCTAATTTATCTTAAACTATGTCAAACCTTCCTAAATCAGTTCAAATCAACCCCAATCAAATCTTTCAAAACCAATCCCTTTTCGATCATACATCCTTAATTTGGCCAAACATTTTACTAATTTATTTCCCTTGGGATAGATAACTCATAATTTATGCCTTTTCTATTAATCTATTTTATAGATTGATTCCCCTTATCCCAAGTCTCTCGCAATTAATTAATTGTTCCCTTTTTGAATTATGGGATTTTCTATTAGGAATAGTCCAAGAGACAACTGAGAGTGGGGGGGGGGGGTGAATTAGTTATCCAAAAGTTTCAATTCTTTATCCAATTTAGTATACTTAAACATAAAGAATAAAAACAATGAGAGAACACTTGAACAAAACAACAATATTTTGGTTACAGGGAAACCCAAATAGGTAAAAACCCCGGTGGGAATTGACACCCACTAATATTCTATACTAGTGTTTTATAGTCCTTGTTAGAAGATCCTTAACCCTGTTAGGAGTTTCTTTATAATATTTTTAGTACAGTAGACCTAGTCAAGGGTCGTACCCTACTAGGAGTCTTTTATAATTAACCCTATTAGGGGTGAGGATGCACTATCTAAGAGCACACTGCTCAAATGGGAGAAAGCTAAAACCTTCTAAATAATAGATACACACTATATCTGGATCTTGGTGAACTACGCTTTGACCTACTACCTAGATTAGTTCCAATGTATGGCACAAATTCTTTACTTGGTCACATAGACCTTCTTCTAATGGCTCAACACTTCACACACTCTACTCTGCTCTTCACAATCAACTTTGGACCACACTCTAGCAATTACAAATGATTGCCTATAAATATCTTTCCTCTAAATGATATAATCAAGTCATCCTATTAGAACAACCTTGAAATAATATTAGAGAAGTCATAACAAGCTCCAATAATAATTCAGTCAACTCTACTAAGCACACAACACATTCTGGGACCTGTCTAATAATTATAATTGTAGACACACTCTACACACTATTGGCTCTACCAAAATAGCTAGATCTTTCTCCTCAAGCTGAATTACATCATGCGTTCTTAAAAAAACATTATTAACTCTTCTCTAAGGATTAATCCAATGGCACATAGCAAAATGATAGGCACAACTCCATAACCAATAAAGTCTCTATCGGCTCTTCTGAATAAACCCAAGAAACTGCTACTACTAAATAGAAACTACATAACTTCACTTATACTAATCATCAGACTCTGTGTCCATGAATGTAACATCACTAATATGTCTCCATCACATATCTAGACACACAAGGCTCCATGATAATTGTACAAATAATCATTCACCAAACACTATTTGTAACTCTATCAAGAACACTGCTGACACAAGCTCCTATATAATTGTTTGTACTAACAGTTAACCTCTGAGTCCATGATATCATGCTGATAACATGTCCATGAAACATATACTCAAATCTTACTGCATAAGTCTTCAACACATGCTACTTACCATATGTTTTCATCAATGACAAACATACAATCAGCACTGGCTTGCTGGCAAATCTCCAACAATCTCCCCCTTTGGCATTGATGGAAACATATGGAATAAAAAACACCACAAACACAAATGAACATTTCTTTTATAACATTCTCCATTTCCTCTTCAACTAAACAATATGAATCCTCCATCTACTACAATATTCTTCAACATTCTCCATTTCTTCAATTGATCCGCTTCCATAACTGAATACAACTCCCCTTAGTATATTACTCCTTCTTTTAATTCTTTTTTACATGATTATATATTAATCCCCCTTTGACATCAATGGAAAAGGGAACCAAATAGTTTAAGCTTTGGTACTACTCATGAGGTAGAGTAGTCAACCATCCATCAGTCCCTCAGGACTGATGTTGTTTCTTCTTTCTTCTAGGCAGAATTAGGGAAGGGAATTACTCCCAACTTCTCCCTGAGATACTCAAAAGTATCCTTTGGTAAGGGCTTTGTGAATATGTCTGCTAGTTGATCTTTAGTACTCACATAGTCCAACTTAACTTCTTTTTCTACTACTTTTTCTCTTAGGAAGTGATACTTGATCTCAATGTATTTTGTCTTTGCATGCATCATCGGGTTCTTTGACATATTGATAGTGCTAGTGTTATCACAATGTATAATAATAGGATAGTCAATCTAAATTCCAAAATCCTTTATCATTTGCTTGATCCAAACAATTTGTAGAACAATTTAGGGCTGTTGCAACATACTCTACTTCTATTGTTGACTGAGAGATACAATTCTGCTTCTTTCTTGTCCAAGTGACAAGTCTGTCACTAAGAAGCACTGCACCTCCTGATGTACTCTTTTTATCATCAACGCATCTTGCCCAATCTGCATTAGTATATACATGAAGCTCAACATTTTTTGAATTGGGATACCATAGACCACATTCTATAGTGCCTTGCAAGTATCTGAATATTCTTTTTACTTCCATGAGGTGACTTTTTTTAGGCTCTGCTACAAATCTTCCAACTATGCCAACTACATTGGAAATATCAAGTCTAGTTTGAGTAAGATAAATAATTTTTCCAATCATAGACTTGTACAATGTTATATCTACTACTAGTGAATCATCTTCTTTTGTAAGCTTGCATCCAATTATCATAGGTGTCCGTACATGTTTGCAATCATCCATCTTGAATTTATTTAATATCTATTTCACATACTTGGACTGATTAATGAAAATACCTTTCTCTTTCTGCTGCACATTCAATCCCAAAAAGTATTTGATAGGTCCAATCATTCTCATCTCAAATTCACTCTGCATCTCCTTAGAAAATTCAGCACTAAGTTTGTCATTACCTCCAAATATAATGTCATCAAAAAATATAGCTACAAGTAGTAAACCTTCAGATGTTTCTCTTATGAATAGATTATAGTCTACTGCTCCTTTCTTGAATCCAATATTTGTTAGATATCCATCTATTCTCTCATACCATGCTCTAGGGGCTTGCTTAAATCCATAGAGGGCCTTCTTCAATCTACATACCGTATCATGTCTATCTGATAAGGTGAATCCTTCTGGCTATTCAATGTATACTTCTTCTTTCAAATCTCCATTCAAGAGTCCTGACTTGACATCCATTTGATAGACTTTGAAGTTTTTGACTGTTGCATAAGCTAGAAACAACTTAATAGCTTCTAATTTTCTGACAGGTGCAAATGTGTCTGAATAATCAATGCCTTCTCTTTGTACATATCCCTTACATACTAACCTTTCTTTATTTCTTACTATTGTACCATCTTCATTCATCTTGTTTCTAAATATCCACTTTGTTCCAATCACATTCTTATCACTAGGTCTTGGGACCAGTTCCCAAGTGTCATTCTTAATAATTTGATCTAGTTCTTCTTTCATAGCATCATGCCAATCTGAATCATTACATGCATCTTCAACACTTAAAGGTTCAATTTGAGATAGTAAACATACCACCTCATTACTAGCTGAATTCTTTTCTTGTGATCTTGTTAAGAATTTTCTGCTCTGATCTCCAATGATGTCATTCTTGGAATGGTTTCTAGATGTAAACTTTGGAACTTTAGGTGATACTATCTCATCTTCCTTCTGAGTTTCTTCTTCACTTGTTTTAGGGTCATTGAACAATACATTGATACTGTCAAACATCTCTTCAACAACTATCTCATGAGTGGAGGGTCTAGGTTCATCTTCAATCATAGGTGAGTAATCATGATATCTTTCTTGAACCATAAACTTCTCATCAATCTTAACATGAGCACTTTCAATGATCTTCTTCAATCTTAAGTTAAAACATCTATAAGCTTTAATTTTAGTAGAGTAACCAAGAAAAATACCTTCATCACTTCTTGCATCAAACTTGCCTACTACTCCATCCCTCTTGATGTAGCACTTGCTTCCAAAGATTATGAAGTATTTCACTATGGGAACATTACCAAACCATAACTCATAAGGTGTCTTGTTAGCACTAGGACTTAATTGTATTCTATTAATTGTATAGACTGTTGTATTGACTGCATCTCTCCAATATGTATGTGAAACTTGTCCTTCAATCATGATGGTGCACATTGTGTCAAGGATAATCTTGTTTCTTCTCTCTGTAATCCCATTCTGCTGAGGTGTTCTAGGTGCACTTAACTGTCTCTTTATTCCATGTTCTTCACAATACTCATAGAATCTGTTAGAGGTAAATTATCCTCCTCTATCTGACCTTAGACATTTTATCTTAAGTACAGATTCATTCTCAACCTTAGCTTTGAATATTTTGAACTTCTCAAATGCTTCTAACTTATCTTTCAAGAATGCAACCCAAATCATTCTAGAATAATCATCTACAAACAAAATGAAATATCTTTCACCATAGTATGATCTTGTTTGAGTTGGTCCACATAGATCTTTATGAATTAGATCTAGCTTTTTCTCTACTGAATTATGCTTTCTCTTGAATGAATTCCTCACATGCTTTCCCATTAGACATTCCCTGTATATATTATCAACTGGCTTTTCTATGCTAGGTAGGTCTCTTACTACCTTAACATTACTGATCTTTACTATGTTATCAAAATTGATATGACATAGTCTTTTGTGCCATAGCCAACTGTCATCTACTTTAGCAATAAAACAACTTTCCTCTAGATTAAGCTGAAAAACATTACCTTTAGTCTTTGATCCTGATGCAATTATTTTTCCTTCCTTGTTGTTATTGATACACTTGTTTCCATTGAACTCCAATCTATAGCGTTTGTCAAGCAACTGCCCAACACTTAGTAGGTTATGTTTCAAACCATCAACATAAAGAAAATCATTAGTGTTGTTCTTTCCATCCAGGGTGATGGCTCCTCTACCAATGATAGGTTTAGGAGTTTTATCTCCAAATCTGACCATGCCTCCTTTGTATCTATCCAAATGAACAAATCTGTCTTTGTCACCTATCATGTGATGTGAGCAACCACTATCAATGATCCAATCTGTCCTAATGTCTGCTTGTGAAATCAGTGGTAACTTTTGGTAATTCTTTTCATCTTCAAGAGCAATAAATCCAATCTCCTCTTCTCCTGATTCTTCATCTAATACTCCATCTCCAGCATAGTAGCATTCCTTTGAATACTTAGGCTTGTAGTTATTGTTGAACTTTTTAACTCTTGTAGGACACTTAGATGCAAAGTGACCAATCTTATTACATGAAAAGCATTTGAATGGTAATTGACCTTCATATTTTCCATTTCCTTTATTTTCTCTTTTAGCAATCATAGCAATGAAATCATCTAGTGTTTTCTCTTCATCATCATCATCAAAATTACTAGAGGTGTTTACAAATTTCTTACCATGGATTGATGCTTTGAAGGCTGTTTCACTTTTAGGTTCTGTCTTCAATCTTGAAATCTCAAAAGCTGAAATTTTTTTGATTAAGGTCTCTCTCTTGAAATTTTATGTAAGCTGCATGGTCTCATCAAGGATTTTGATCTTATTTTCATATTCTACTATGAGAGTGGTCATTAGCTTGTCCATAATGTCTTCTTTCGAGATCTCTCCACCATCGTTCCTGATTCCTGCAACTGCTTCATTAATCCTTTGGTTGTAAGCTCTGATGTTCTCTTCAGGTAACATCTCTAATGCATTTTATCTTTTCTTCCAAGTTTTTCTGTGTGCATCCTTTTCTTCTTTGTCTCCTTTAAATATGTCTTCTAGGTACTTCCATATTTTGTGGGTTGTATCTACTTTCTTTATTTTTGAAAACTCACTATCAGATAGGGTGCTGATAAGGGATTCTTTGGCTATTGCATTCTGATGAAAAAATTCCTTTTTCTTTTTAGTAGCATCATCCTTTGCAAGGTCTTCTAAAGTAAGGATCTTGACTTCTTTGATAGTTACATCAAAAACTTCAAAAGCAATGCACTACAAATGTGTCACCATCTTGTTCTTCTAGTCAAGATAATTCTCTCCATCAAACTTAGGACTTTATTTTTTGAAGAATTCCATCTGATCAACCTCAAGCTATTAAAATTTCTCTCCAAGGCACTTGGCTCTAATACCAATGGTTAGGAATAGTCCAAGAGATAACTGAGAGGGGGGGGGTGAATCAGTTATCCACAAGTTTCAATTCTTTATCCAATTTAGTATACTTAAACATAAAGAATAAACACAATGAGAGAACACTTGAACACAACAACAATATTTTGGTTATGGGGAAACCCAAATAGGTAAAAACACCGGTGTGAATTGACACCCACTAATATTCTGTACTAGTGTTTTATGATCCTTGTTAGAAGATCCTTAACCCTGTTAGGAGTTTCTTTACAATATGTTTAGTATAGTAGACCTGGTCAAGGGTTGGAACCTGTTAGGATTCTTTTATAATTAACCCTATTAGGGGTGAGGACACATTTTTCGAGAGCACATTGCTCAAATGGGAGAAGGCTACAACCTTCTGAATAATAGATACACACTATATCTGGATCTTGGTGAACTGCACTTTGACCTATTGTCTGGATCAGTTCCAATGTATAGCACACATACTTTACTTGGTCACATAGACCTTCTTCTGATGGCTCAACACTTCACACACTCTTCTCTTCTCTTCATAATCAACTCTAAACCACACTCTAGCAATTACAAATGACTACCTATAAATATCTTTCCTCTAAATGATATAATCAAGTTGACCTATTAGAACCACCTTGAAATCATATTAGAGAAGTCACAACAAACTCCAATAATAATTCCATTGGCTCTACTAAGCATGCAACACATTCTAGGACTTGTCTAATAATGATAATTATAGACGCATGCTACACATTGTCGGCTCTACCAAAATAACTGGATCTTTCTCCTCAAGCTGAATTACATCATGTGCTCTTAACCAAACATTACTAACTCTTCACTAAGAATTAATCCATTGGCACATACTTAAATGATAGGTTCAACTCCAAAACCAATAAAATCTATGTCGGCTCTTCTAAATAAACATAGGAAATTGCTACTGTTGAATAGCGATTGCATAAATTCACTTCTACTGATCATCAGTCTCTACGTCCATGAATGTAAAATCAATAAAATGTCTCCATCACATATCCAAATGCACAAGGCTCCATGATAAGTGTACAAAAAATCATTCACCGAACGTTGTCTGTAACTCTGTCAGGAACATTGCTGACACAAGCTGCTATATAACTATTTGTGCTAATAGTTAACCTTTGCGTCCATGATATCATGCTGATAACATGTCCATGAAACATATACTCAAAGCTTACTACATAAGTCTTCAACACATGCTACTTACCATATGTTTTCATCAATGACAAACATACAGTTAGCACTGGCTTGCTGGCAAATCTCCAAAATTTTGTACAATTCCCAAATTCCTAATTAGCCTTTTTGAGGGAATAATGATTTTTAAATTTTTAAAATGTGACTCTTACACATTCCCTTCAATTTTTCTTCATAACCTCCTATTAATTTTCCTCCACCTTCCCTTCCAATTTATCCTTTATTTATGCATTCTAAATTGTGCAATCAATTTGTCATAATTATGATAATCTTCTAATTTGCACTCTCATTTCCAAATTTGCATTTTGGTCTCCAATTTGTATAAATTGAGATCAAATTTCTCAATTCTAACTAACCATCTTCTTTCAAATCTTCTCATCATCATTATCTTCATAATATCAACATCTTGCTTTCATTGTGTCAACATGGGAGCTATATCCATTCTTTTGGAGAAGCAATAAAGGACACAATTGTCAAATTGAGGGGGTTTTGTGTAGAGCTTAGATTTATTTATCTCAATTTCTTTTTTGTTTGGATCGATTGATTGTGCATACTTTAGAGTTTTATGGTTCCTCTTGTGTGCATTTTTTTGTCATTTTCCTATCATACAGTCCTAAGGATGATTTTACACTTTTCAACATTGACATCATAGTGGATTTGACTACTGGTTATGAGATGTTGGCCCTCATGGATGCATTTTATGGATACAATTAGATTCACATTGTAGTGGAAGACTAGCACAAAATTGCATTCAACACACCATGGGGTACGTTTTGTTACCAGGTCATGCCCTTCGGTCTTAAAAATGCAGTCGCAACTTATCAAAGATCCATGAAAACTATCTTTCATGATCTCCTTCATGTGATCATGGAAGACTTTGTGGATGATATCTTAGGTAAATACAAGACATGAGAATCACACATTTCTATCCTTACCACAACCTTTGATAGATTAGATAAGTACAAGGTTTGGTTGAATCCCAATAAATGTGTCTTTGGTGTGCAATTAGGCAAGTTGTTAGGCTACATTGTCTCTCGTAGAGGAATATAAGTGGATCCTAAGAAGGTGAAAGCCATTTTGGAAATGCCACCTCCTAAAACTTTGAAATAATTATAGAGCTTGCAAGGGAGACTTCAATCCGTCCCAATATTTATGTCACAGTTGGCAGACAAGGTGCATCCTTTCTCTCACCCACTATGAAAAGATATCAAATTCATTTGGGACTACTTTTGTCAAAAAGATTTTGAACAACTCAAGGCATATCTAGCTAATCCACCAATGTTGGTCCCTCCTGTTCTAGGAAGCCCTTTTGATTCTTTACATCTCAGTGACTACCATAGCACTAGGTGCTCTCCTACAACAACTAGATGACAATGGAAAAGAGTGCACCACATATTATCTTAGTAGGAATTTAGTGGGTTATGAGCTTAACTATATGGATATTGAGAGAGCTTGTCTAGCTGTAGTCTTTTGTACATAGACACTATGTCATTAAATGCTTAATCATAAAGTATAGTTGATACAAAATATTGAACCATTTAAGTATTTGTTATCTAAAACCTCTCTAATAGGCTGTGTTTAAAGGTATTGGGAGTTAGGTTCTTAAAACCTTTCTATGTGACTCTTGCACTTAAGTTCTTAAAACCCATGTGCTTAAATATTTTTCCTAAGTCTAGCACCCGACAGTTTTATTTTCCTAAGCCCTTGCGCTTTAATTTTTCCTAATGTTTCAGCCTTTAATATTTCCTAAGCCTGATTCCTCTATCATAGTTCAATCAGACAGTTGGCATATGATCTCAAGGAATATTCAAAACCCTTGAGATCTTACGACAACTGTTGATCTATCTTACAATGTGACCTTTAGGATAGGTGGGTCCACTGCTATGTGGCACAGATGGAATTTTATCATTGGTCGAGGCATGACGAGATGGAGATTTTCAGTGGAACCTAGTTGCCAGCATGTCCTTAAGGGTCCTAACATCTGTAGAGGATCTACGATTGGTGTAAGTTCTCATGGGTTTTGTCAGAGCCATGAGATCTTACGTCAGCCATTGATTTTGCTTTTCTCAAGTGAGTAATAAAGGTGGGTCCTCTGATAGGTGGAGCTTATTTGTTGAGTTTTGAGTGGTCGATGGATTTATGATTTGGTAGATTTTCTATGGGGCTAGTCTTTTTGCATCTAGGTGTATTTAAAGTTCAAGTAGATCTTACGATTGTCATTATACCATTTGGAGAAGATGCATGATGTTTACGCATCGTGGTATAGCGACAACCATTTGATTCTATTTATGAGATGTGATATGAGTTGACCGTGGTCTTATTTTGGTGAACCGTCTGATGTTCTAGGAGGAAGTGGATCAATGAATATGTTTTAAAAGAAGATCAAGTGGTCATTGCTGTAAGATTTCAAATGATTTGAGGGTTTTTTCTACAAGGTTAGGAGATAGTGCGCGAAAAGAGCCATATTACAGGACCATTTTTGGTCATTTCCAGCTTGGTTGCAAGTGAGAATTAATGAAGATGATCCTCATTGTTGTTCCAGCATGATTTTGTGTCCTTGGGATTCTCTACTGTAGCTAGATTTAATGGGGCTTTTTGTGATGACTTTATCCTTGAGGCTGGTACATGGCCGGATCAATTGTAGAGTTTGTGATTTTTTGGATCTCACCGGCCTTACGCTTGGTGCCTATCTTGTCTGCATTCACTTTTTGTTTGAGTTAGGTGATTTTGAATTGTTTCTTTGAATGATCATCAGTTACTTGTTGCAATCCTAGAGATAAAAAGATTTTTCATGATCAGTCAAAGGTATTGGGAGTTAGGTGTTCATAATCTCTTGCTTGGTGAGCCCTATTCTTGGTCAAGGTTGTAAGAATTTTGTTTTAGTGCTTGTTTATGAGAGATAAAAGTTGTAGGTCTAAGTTTTAGTTTGCAAGCATGATTTGTTGTGACTAATTCTATGCACAAAAAGGACTCATCATACTTAATACAAATATATGATTCTTCTCTCTCCTCTGTGTCAAGTAAGTTAGGCTTCAAGCTTTCTAGTTTGTTACATATTGTTTTATGCATGTATCTTCATTCTTGAGTTTTGATCTAGGATTGGATTAAATGATGCTCTAGATGGGATGTGAGTTTACCCTTGTCTACATAAGGATTCTTTGTAAGTAGTAAAGATTGTGGTAAATGTATTTATGGCTATGAATCTCAAATGTTCTTTGGTCTGTGTATCTTTTGTGTCTAAGAAATCTTGCCCAATGGATGAGGCACTGGCCTAAATGAGTAAATCTCTTGTTAACATCATTGATTGAAGTTGTTGCAATCCGAATCTTAAAATCAAGAACCATTTTAAGTTGTAAATATTTGGTTGTGTAGTTCTATTCCCCCATAGCAATGGAGAGTCAATGAATGTAAGGTTGGCATTTAGTACTTTCTTGCTATCATCTGTTATATAAACCTAGACTTTGGTGTGTAAGGTATACTTTTCACTAGGTTAGGTGCACCCACCTTGGTTTTGCAGAGCCAGAAGTGAAGAGGGAAGTCTTGTCCCTACAGTTGGTCCAATTACCCTAAGATCCTTCTACATTTTGGAACTAACCACTCCTAAAATCTCTCTGAGGGTATATTGGCACCCTAAGAGCATAAGCCGTTTTGAAACACCAACAGGCTGTATGACAAAATGGGTCATGATACTTAGTGAATTTGATATTATATACACCGAACACAAAGATATCAAAGGAAAAGAAATAATAGATCAACTTGTGGAGGCTCCTATTCCTAGAGATCATCCTATTGTCACAGACTTCCCTGATGAAACCATCATGACTATCACCCCTAGCATTCAGTAGAAGCTCTATTATTATGGATCTTTCACTCAGAAAGCATCGGGGGTAGGATTTTTTTTTGTTACATGACCTCAAGGGGATTTCATCCCTAAATCCTATAAGTTGACATTTGCATGCACAAACAACATAGCCAAATATGAGGCCTTGGTCACAGGGCTTTTCCAAGATATCAAATGGAAGATCACAAGTTTTCTTATTTTTTGTGACTCCTAATTTGTTATCAAGAAAGTAAATGATGAATTTCACACAAAGGATGATAAGTCTCTCTCTTACTGAGGTATGGTCAAAGATCTTAAGAAATTTTTTGCAAGTATCATCTTCCACCAGATCCCAAGAGAAAACAATAAAGCAGGTGATGTTATGGTTACCATTGCCTCCCTTACATCCATGCCAGAGACAAGTACATGATGCAAATTTATTTTCAAGAATCGTATGGTCCCTACCTATGACCAGTCAGATTCTGAGATGGTGTGTGAAATTGTTGGTCTCGAATCACCTTAGTATCAAGAAATCTTCACCTATCTTCATGGTAAAACCATTCCCCTCACTCTTATGCCTATAGACACCTAAAAATCCACTTGTCAATTAAAAATATTCTAGTTGATAAAAGTCCTAATGACATCATCATTAATTAATTAATTAATTAATTTGTTTTTATTGTCATTATCCCTTCTCCTATTTTAGTTAATGACATTTATTTAAAAAAACACTCCCAAAAATATTTAAATCAAGTTTGAATGTTTAACCCTCCAATTCATTAATTATTTAATAAATTATTTCTTTGAACCCTTTAAATAAATTAAATATTTATTTAATTCTAAAAAACCCAAGATATCTTCTAGAAAACCCTAAACCTATCCTCACTTTCCTAATCACTCCCTAAAGCCACTTAAAAGGTTTTCCTAACCCTCTTAGCCTAAACCCCCATCCTTTTACTTTGGGTCAACCCCTCATTAATGAGCCTTACATGCTCATTAATGACCCCTTACACCTTCATTAATGGCTCTTACAACCTCTTAATGAAGACCTATGTATCTTCTTCTACCTTGGTCCCCTAGCACTCTTCCCTAGTGCTATGCACACGTGTGAGCAACTGTTAACCCTTATCCGTTTAACCATACCTCCAACCATACCCCTAACTCTAACCCTGACCCTAACTACACTTCCTAACTCAAGCCCTTACTCAAATCCTATAAATACTCCTCATTCCAAGAGAAAACCACCAGTTCACATCTTTCATATTAAGCATTGTTATCATGTTAATTTTCATCTAGACTTGGCATAATTTCTAATATTGTTAGATTTACCTCACTTTTATGCTTTCTAACTCACTCTAGCTTAGCCTAATGGATTGAATATAGTTCATTTTCAAGATTTTCATATAATTCTCATATCATATCATACTCATCTTTTAGTTAAAATGAACTTTTCATATTCATTCTTAATCTAGAATCTGCATTTGGCTTCATTAGGACCCTCAAAATCTTAGGGGAAAAATAGGTGCTCCATACCTAGTTTTGTGCCACTATGGGGTCTTTGTGGCTTCCAAATTATCTTAATCCTTTGTAAAAAACATTGGGGACATGCTCATTGTTTTTTGAGAGCACAACCACATCCCTCTTATAAGAGAAAATCAAACTGTGACAAGGTGCTCCCGTTTAAGCTCAATCTGAGGTGTCTTGCAAATAAGTTTTCTATATGTTTGGTATATGATGTATCTTACTAATGTTTTACTATGCATGTTTCTAACAGGTTAGGTTCACATCGATCACATTTTGGCATGTCCGGTGGGACCCCACCATGCTCTTCAAACTACTTTTTTAGGGTTTTTTGATTAAAAAAACTCACTTTTCATGAACATCCTGGGAATCCTTGGAGGCAGAGTCATACGAAAATGTTTCCTTGGCATGGATTTCCATTTGGGAACCCCCTAATTGTCATACTAGACCATGTATATTGTTCTATGAGGTTTTTTGCATATATTTTGGGCCTTTTACCATTTTTGGCACTGTTTGCTATATGGGAACCCCTGTAATGTCATATGAGATCTTGTAGTAACTCGTATGACACTAGGCCATAAGAAAAATGATCCTAGATTTTTGTATGTGAAACAAAGGGCATGTGTGAGGCCCTAAACTTAGTTTTCATTGATTTTTAGGATTCATTTGGGCCTCCTAGTGACCCTAAACTTCAAATTTGCAAGTTCTAACTCCATGCTCTTGCAGGTACTCCTTGGAAGGAAATTTGATCACCAAATCATAAAAGGTCCTAAGAACTATTAAATCTTTTGTATTCTTAGGAACATAATCAACCTCCATTCAAATCTTAAAAGGAACCTTTCATTCAATCTTGAGTGCTTAAAATGGACTAATCTACATATCTTTCCTAAATGGTTCAAATCCAATCCTAATAAATCCTAAAGTGATCAAAATGACTCATCATAATTTTAATTTGGCTAAGAAGAACTTCACTTACAAATCTTTATTGTTTAAAAGGTTTTATGCAATTTGGGAACTAAAAACAAACCTTATTTGGGCTTAAAAAGAACTTTCACTCAATCTTGAATGCCTAAAAAGAAATGAATCTGTATATCTTTCCTAAATAGTTCAAACCCAATCCTAAAGTGAAAAAATTCAACCTTCACACTTTAATTTGGGTTTAAAATGAACCTTAGCTAAGAAATTTCAATGTTTAAAGGGTTTTTTTTATGAAAATATCAAAGTGCAAATCTAGGAAAAGTTTCAAACTTTTGAACTAAACACCAAATCTTGAATGACCCTAAAAGGTGAACCTAATCAATGTAAAATAATTTCATTTGAGTCCTAAAAAAATTCAATCTTGAATGTACAAGGTAAAAACAAAGCAATTTCTTTTCAAATCCAAGCTCAAATTAGAATCCTAAAAGCAAAACTCAATCTTGAATGCTCAGAATAAACACTTGCAAAAACTTGTCAAAAGAGCTTTTTTGTTTTCAAGGAATGAACATCTAAATCCTAAACATATGTGCTTGAAGGTCTTAGAATAGTAAAATCTTAATCAATTTGGAAAATGACTCCTTTTGATGTGGTTCTAGGACTGTTTAAGATTTTGCAAATCCTTGATAATCCAAGTGACGTAAAACAAATTTGACTTGGAGAAGTTCATTTGTTTTACTTCTAGCGAGGCCTGTCCAAAGAGAAAAGTGCTTCCTCTTTAGAGAATGACATCAAACCAGTACTTCCCCAATTGGTATAAGAATAAAGCACTAAACAAACTCTCACTTCATCCCCTCAAGTTCAGGCAATGCATGTTGATGGTAGCCCAAGGTAGGTGAATATCCCTACTATTTTGACATGGTCAACTAGGCTCTTAAGTGAGTCATTCATGTACCAATTGATTGGGAGGATGCCACATACCAAATAAGACACCTATTAATCAGAGGCTTCCCGATCTACTTCTGAAGGTATCAAAATTTTTGTGCAAGGACCGATCCAAGTGGTTTCCTGAATCACCTTAAGATTACTCACCATCTGTATCCCTTTTTGGGGTACCAAGTTGTGGGAAAATATTTGGATACTAGCCTATCTTTTAGGTAGTTCTTGTTGATGTTATTTCAAAGTTTCAAACTTAGTACAAAACATATGTTAGAACATACACATTTATAGGAACATTATCAGAATCCTTGGTCATCATTTTCTTGTATCCCAAAAAGTTTTTTTGTCCTTTGTCGAGATTTTTTTTAGAATATCTCCTAAGTCTTTTTTTCCTTTTCTATTGGAGATAGATTCAAGTTATCTAAAGCATTGATTCAAAACAACTACTAAATTCTTCAAAACTATGTCTAGTTCAATCAAACATAAGAAAACCAAGCTACCCAATTCTTGTGTCTATCAAGTGAAGAAGATTATAGAAAGAGACCTAAAATATCACCAACCTTCCTTAAAGGAAATCCAAGTAGAAACCAAGTATTAGGAGAAACTGTAGAATGTGGGTTATAATGCAAGAGTGAAACAATTTGCAGCCCAAATCCAGGTCAATTATCACTTTGTCAACCTAAAGAGTGAGGAATAGCATGGCCCATCACATATCCATTATTCTTTCATAATACCACAATCCTATCTCATCATCCTTGTATCCTAGATCATCCTTAGTTGCATCCTTGTATAATCATCATCCTAGATTGCATCATAGGTCATCTCCCTAGATTTAATCATAGCTCATCCTTTAGCATAATAAGTCATACTCTAAAAATAGCATCATTTGGTCATCCTCCATTATCCTTCCATTAGAAAAAAAAAATCAAAATCCTTGCCTCATCCCATCATCCTTGATCCAAATCCAGAATCCAACATCCAAGTTAGAATCCATCATCCTTGAACCAAGTCCTAACACTTAGTGTCATATCTTTTGAGTTGCTCAATATTTATCCTAAATTAGAATCACCTCAGCACTACCCTCTAAATAAGCATTGTCTAGGGAATCTTGTACTTGTCTTTTTAGGTCTCATCATCTTGAGCAAGTGATTGGCATACACTAGAAAGGATCTCATCTTCCGAAGATCAACAGTCTATCTTAGGTTGACAATCATATCCTCTTTGATCATACATCAGGAAGTAGTAACTCATTGCCAACACTTAGTAATCCACCACCTTCCTCTTCATCAAGATCCTCCATGATCCTTCAACATACCACCATCCTTCAGTTAATCTAAAACCTTACATCATATCCTTAGGTATACATAGGCTTATCCTATCCACCATCCTTAAAGTTTCTTTAGATCTACATCCACCATCCTTATAATTTTTCTTAGAAGCATCTTGGATCCACCTATCATCAACATCTTCATCCTTAGGTTTTTATTTCATTCCTATCAAGACGTGATCTAGGAAGAGAAGGAATATGGACCCCAACTTGGCCACTAGTTCATCTGATCCCAACAATCCTATTAGCACTATGGTGACCTATGATCCACAACCCCCACAGGTCAAGAATGTGTGGAAAGATCCAACCAAACCCCCCACTTCATTTTCCATGGAAGAACTCATGAGCCATCTAGGGTATGCACAAATGGTAAGTGCAATCATTGACCAAAATCAATGAGCTATATTGGAAAACTTTGCACAAGAGGGTACTCCCATCCCTCAACACCTTCAAAACTTTAGCCCCTCAAAACCCATCCATATGCCAGCTGAAGCATATACCCACATCATCCAACAAATCCATGATCCTTCCTTGCAAATATCTCAGGTAGCCTCACCTATCCCCCATCTCTTACAAAGTAGATTTGCAAGTCCCACAACACAAAAAACATCACAATCCACTCCCTTTTCCTTCATGGGAATGCCACCATCATCTACAATATCTCAAGCAGGCACTCAGGCCCAAAGCTTTGCACAAGATCAACCTCCACCTCCCACAAAAATTACCTCACAAGAAGTTCCTCCACCTTCCATGAGCCAAGCCTCCTCGGCAACATCATCCTTTCTGAGGGAAAGACAATCATTCCCCTCTTTTACTCAACAAGATTCCTCATCAATAACATCCTTTTCAGGGGCAACATAGTCGGTCCCCTCTTTCACCCAACAAGCTCCTACATCAACACCAAATTTATTAGGGATAACACAAGTTCCTTCTCCCATTTCTCAGTAAGCTTTCACCCATTCTATGTACATTCCTCATCCACCCTATATCACCAACACACAATCCCAACATGCGGATTTCACAACAGGAATGCTCTTCATGGGATCTCAGAATCTCCCATCTACATCCCAAACTCTTGCCATCACATCTACATTTCCAACATCCTCCACATTGCAACTTCCAACACCAACAGGCTCTTGGTGGGGCCTCATCCAAGCCCAAATTCATGCCTTGGGTATACCAACCCAATCCCACATATCCATGCCCACAAACCAACAAGCCACTTTCCCTTAAGAAGTGCAACAACAACCATCACAACCTCCACCAGCTTCATCTTTTCCTGCATAGACCAACTATCTATTCGCACCATCCATCGCTTCTCAAATAGTTCCACCACCACAACAACAATTTTTTTCCCATCTCGCCAACTACCTCGCATAACCACCTCCTGCCACCAACTTCCAAATAACCACTCTACCACTCAGCGATGCAGGAATGCATCTCACATACATTAGCCAAGTCCAAATCCAAGCACACCAAGGCTAATCCTATCAATAAGCTACACCATTCCATCAGCCTCCTCCACAACACCAATACTATTAGGAATGTGAACACTGAGAGGGGGGGGGGGTGAATTAGTGTTCTATATATTATTAATTTTTATGATATCTTGAAACTTAACTTAATTAATTAAGTACTGAAATGAATATCAATGAAATCAAGATAAACAACCATAACACATAACACATAACACCAGATATAATTATGGGGAAACCCACATAGGTAAAAAACCTAGTGGGAATTGACACCCACTAAGAACTACACAAGTGTATTATGATCCCTGTTAGAAGATCTTACAACCCTGTTAGGTGTTGATCTTTACAATGTATTAAGTATAGTAACTTGGTCAAGAGTTGGACCATGTTAGGAGTCTTTTACAATAACCTTATTAGGGGTGGTGGCTTACTGCTAGAGCTCACTACTCAATGAGAAGGCTACAACCTCTTGGATATCAAATACACACTATATCTGCCAATGGTGAACTATTGCTGTGACACTGCTTTTCTAATCAGTTCCTTTTGAGTGCTGATACTTTAGCCTCTTTTAAAGCTCTACAAAATTATAAATACTCTTCACATACTTCTTCTCTACTTTTATCAACTCTATATCTCATGCCATGCTCAAATACAAGGGCGCGTGTCTTATTTATATGCGCTAACAAAACTATTCACTAGGTCAGCCTTCAACCTATTATGTACAATGCTTCTGAATGAATTGGCTCAAGCGTGTTTACATACAATGATATTAATATGTCTATAACCTAAATACAATAGGCACATAGCCTTTACAAAAGAATATTATACATGCTAACCAAAATACCAATAGTCAGATCCATGCTCTGTTCTATTCTATTGCTCACTGTCTATGTCACTTCATCTGACTGTAAATTCTTCATACTAACTGATATGATCATGCTCTCTTAGACTTAGCATTATTACATACTAAGAAGCTTATCTTCAAGGGTGCATGCCATAACTTGGTCATACACACGTGCAATGATGCTCTGTTCATCTGGTGCTTCACTGACTATCCAATCTTTGTACTTAACCAAATTCTGATCTTATGAGTAAGTGCGCTAACTCCAAAACTCTATATGAATTTGTTTCCATAATGAAAACACTAAATCATATTCATATACATCAGTATAGTCAAATTTCCAACAATCTCCCCCTTTGTCATTGATGGCAACAAAGGAATATGGTGAAGTTACTAACTGTATCTTTATACAAAACTTTCTAACATATACTTTATCTTATATCTCCCTTATACTATATACTTTACTCCCTTTACATCATATATACTACTTCATATTCTCCCTTCTATCATATATTCTACTCCCCCTTTGACATTAATGACAGAGGTGCTCAAAAAAATGTGTCTACAAGTACTTACATAGTGAATACATTCGGATATGCAATCTTCAAGTTCTAGATCTCTTGCTGCCAAAATGCTTTCAGTGCATTTACAGTTTGAAGATGGGTGCACAAAGCATAAGTCAACTTCTCCATCTTCTCCAATTCTAAACTTGGTCCTTGATCATATGTCACCATCATGGCATCAATCTCTTTGATATTCTGATTTAGCACATCTAAAGAGGGCACAAGAGCATTTCTTAGCTGAGTTTGCCTTGCCCTTATCTTAGCCATTTCTTTTTCTTTTTCTATTTTCTCTATTTTTTCTAACTATCCTTGATAGACATTATTGCATATATTTACATCTTGTCAGGGATCTAACACTGATTTACTCACAGCTATCATCATAGTTTTAGCTTCTTGGATCTTCTTAGAAAGGTCTGTGGTAAGCTTATCTTTATTCATATAATCTGCTATTATCTTTCTTCCCTTAGCTGCAAAATCTTTCATTATGGCTTGACCAACCTTTAGTGAACTAAGGTCAAGTGCGAACTTACTGATCAATTCACTTAGCCTCTTTTTAAGATATTTTTGTTCTACAACCTCTGATGCAGATTATTCTAAGATAGAGAAATTTGTTTTGAAACTTGATAGGATGGAGCTGACATCATCCACTAAGTGTACACTGGACACTTTCTTGTCCTTAGGTAGTAAGCTATTTAGGATGTTGACTGATTCAACAAATAATGGATTCCTCATAACCCGTTTCTATTTTTCCTTTTCCATTGCTAGCACACTAATCTTTATCAGGTCTTCTTCTCCCTAGGAGTCTAGAGTTGTGTCAGGAGTCAAACTTGACAACAATGACTTTGATGGCATAGGAGTGAGAGGTATTTTTTCCATCACTTCTATCTTTACCTTTAAAGGCATTTCAACAAAGGGTTCATCTATAGGTTCATTTTCCTTTTCTTTTTCTTCTTTTTCATCTTCTTTTTCTTTCTCCTCTTCTTCTTCTTTCTCCTTTTCTTTTTATTTCTCCTCTTCTTCTTTTTGTCCAGTTATATCTTCAATTTGTACATCTTCTTGCAGCTTGGGTGAATTATCATCACATAAGATTTCTACTTCTTCAGTGCTCACAAATGCTTCCTCAAACTTATCCAAATCCTTATCTATCGCGGCCATGGATATTTCTACATTATCTATCATAATTATGTCCTCCTTGGCTTCAGGAATAGGTGTAGAATCCTATGGACTCATCATAGGTACATTTGGTATCTCCACTAATTTTACTTGCTTAGAGGGTACTTGAGTTGCAAGCACAGATGATGGATGCATGTGTTGTTCCAAAAATACCTTCTCAAATGATTTTTCTATTTCCTTTGCAATCAATTCATAGTCCTTATTCATAATATGTAGAGTTCTCAACTTAGTTCTAAGGTGCGGCTTCACCAAATCCATTAAAAAAGACTTTTCTTCAACTGAACATACTGGTAGGTTATCATCCATTGTCTTCTCTCTTATTCTGAAATCTTCTTGAACAGCTTATCTCTTTAGTGTATCCAAAATGTCCCAAACTTTATCTGGAATGACTATCTTAAGTTCCAGAATAGTCTCCTTAAACCTAATCATATGCTTAATTAACATATCATTGATCTCAGATTTGTCTATCTCATGATATTTTTCATAAAACTTAGCTATTTGATCAATCCTTCCCTCATCTACTACTATTGTTCTCAATACTTGCAAATTTGGTAGGAATCCTACCTTGAGAGGTGGTTGAATATTTCTTCCTTGGCTTCTTGTGGCTCTTGTTGATGGATGGTTTGTGATATTCTACTTTTTCCTCTTAGGTATCTTTCTTTTCTTAGGAGATGCTTCAGTGGACTCTAGATCAATAGTAGGAATGGGTGCATGAGTTTTTTCTTCCATTTTCATCTTCTTTTTTTAGGGTCATCAGTCTTCTCTATTTTAAATTTAGAAGAGGGTACACTCTCAAGTTGCATGTAAATCTCGGCTTCCCTTACCTTATCTAAGTCAGCTTGAGTGACACCATGAATTTTTAGTATTTCAGAGGTAACTCTAGATGCTTTCCTCTTGGTTGCAACACTATTCAAGACTGCATCTACTTCTCTTTTCTTCTCCTCATAGGTTCCCCATCTTTTCTCATTAGGATCCTTGGGCACTGATAGTAGAACTTGTGCATATGCTTCCAAAACCTATTCTTCTACTTCATAACCAAGTGGATGGATCCACTTAGTCCTAGGCTCTACAACTTCCATACAAGTTATGTCTGTCTCCACCATGAAACAAATGTTGTCCTTGTACTTTTCAACTATGCTCTTAGGTATCCTATACCTTCTCTACATCTTTATTATGAATGTATTGATTTCCAATTCCATGTAGTCCTTCAAGGTACTCTCTGATGATGCCTTGAATGATATTTGAGGCATTGTGGGAGCAGTCTTATCTAGATAAAGATCTGACACTTTACCAACAATATGGAAATACATGTAAATGATCAATGATCCAAATATAAACACTTTGGTCTTATCATGCTTAATGGATCTATTATTATCCAACAACTATGTGCACAAGATCTCACACAAGTTTAAGTCTCCATTTTATTTTACAATCCTTATGGCTGCTAGAACAGTGGCTGCGGACACACTATTTACCCTGTTTGCATGTTGGAACCTATATCCAAGTATCATAGATATGAGCTTGATGGCTTTCTCCTCAATCAACTCAATGGTCATGTTGCGCTTATCACTATGTGACTTACAAGCTTGTTTGACCAGTTTTCTAACATCCTTACCAACAAGAAGAATGTCGCCTATATTAGATAATCCTATCATCTCATGAATGAGATCAGTAGTTATTCTAACAAGGACTTCACCAATCTAGAATAAGTCATCAAGAATTCTACTCAAAATAATCTTAATCCATTTGGATTCATAAAATTCAAATGTTGTGCCATACTCAACAATAGGGTTGTCTTCCAAGTGTGCAAACTCATTAGTGAATGTTTTTTCTGGATTCATCATGGTTTCCATGTGTGACCTGATTCTATCCAATCCAACAGGTTCCTGCTCACAATAAATATATGCGCATATGTCCTCTATGTGCATAACTCCCATAGGATTCCTAGAGAATGATCCTTCCAAATCATCTAGGGTTGACTTAAATGGATGCCTTTAAAATACATATCTTTTCCTTTCAGAAACATCAAATACAACACAAGTGGCCATAACTTAGTTGATCACGCTTATATAGGTTTCCAAATGAATTCTGAACCGTTGTGTCTGAACAAGGGTTTCACAACCAACTTTCAAACTTCTTGGATGATAAACCAACTGCAATATTTGAAATCTTAATTTCTTGATCTCCTGTGCTCTCCAAAGGCTTGAATTCGAATGTAAATGTGTAGATAAAGGATCTTTGGTGACTTTAAATCAACTTTGTGCCATTAATGCTTGGTACCTAAACACATAATGCAACATAGGATTTCAATCTCCATCTCTGCTATCAATTAGGAAGTGCGCTCTTTCATACTACATCAGCTAGTCTTCAAATAGTTATAACCAAAGGCACATACTCTGAGAGTGAGTATACCAGCCACATAGGGGTCTAGAGCTAATCTAGCTCCCCCTATGACCATGAGGGTCATTCATCCAGATGTAAAGGGTTCATCCATTATGGATGCATCCAATACATACTCATCAACCTTATCCTTCTTTTCTTCTATCCAAATCAAGCTTACATCTTCTGCAGCTTGCACAAACTTGACTTCTCCTGCTTTATCCAATATTGATCCTTTTGAATTTTTAGGGCTTTCCTATCTTTGCACTTTTGATCTATAGAACCTTGAGATGTGTCCATCCTTGTTGCATGAGTGAAAAATAACTAGAGGCCTGATATTCCTTGACCCATTGATGTGGGTTACCAATTTGCACTATCTAGCTATGTGACCATTGTAATTATATATCTGACATGTAATGTTCTAAGGACTTCTAACATTTTCCTATGGATGAATTCTCTGATTTTTTTGAGTCTAATTTATTTGATTTGATCTATAATTCATAGCTCTATGACCAAACTTATTGCATGAATAACAGTAACCATTGAAAGGTCTTACCTCTTTGCAATCTCTAGCTATGTGATCATGCTTGTTACAGGCATAAAAAGTTTTGTTTACTAGTTTGCACTCATCTTAGATGGTTCTATTTTAGCTTCAATATGATCTTTAGTCTTCTTGGCTTCTGTAGAGTCTTCTGGTGCATTCATTGTTCCTTGCATATCATTGATTTTACTTTGTGCTTCATTGAATCCAATACCAGAGGTATCACCTTTAATCTTCTATGCATACAACTATGATTCTATTAGATCCTTTCTTGTGTGTATTTTGTCAATATGACTCTTTTCTTCAGTCAATTCAAATTTCACTTGCTTCTTGATGTTCTCTAACTCCAAGATTTTCATGTTTGCTTGCCTCAGTTCTACATCCAACTGCTTGTTTTCTTTGGCCTATTCTTCATAGGATTCTTGATTGTTAAATATCTTTTCATCCAACTCTACAATTTGATCCTACAGAGATGTGTTTTCCTCATTTAGCTTTTTGACCATTTTCCATAAATCACTGTTTGAACAATCCTTCAAATCTTTTCTTAGTTTCTTGACGAATACTTGAGAACCACTAACCTTTAGTTTCAGTTCTTCAATTTCCTTTTCAGATCTTTCAAGGTCTTCAAGAGCTATTTCAAGATTCTTCTTCAGATGTTTCACTTCTTTTGAACCCATGATCTCCTCAAGTGGTTAAATTTGTCTTCAGAGGACCAAAGCTCTGATACCAATTGTTAGGAATGGGAACACTGAGAGGGGGGGGGGGGTGATTGAGTGTTCTATATATTATTACTTTTTATGATACCTTGAACTTAACTTAATTGCTTAAGTACTAAAATTAATATCAATGCAAGTAAGATAAACAACCATAACACATAACACCATATATGATTATGGGGAAACCCAAATAGGTAAAAACCCCGGTGGGAATTGACACCCACTAAGAACTGGACTAGTGTATTATGATGCCTGTTAGAAGATCTTACAACCCTATTAGGAGTTGATCTTTACAATGTATTAAGTATAGTGACCTGGTCAAAGGTCAGACCCTATTAGGATTCTTTTAAAATAACCCTATTAGGGGTGGTGGCTCACTGTCAGAGCTCACTACTTAATGAGAAGGCTAAAACCTCCTGGATATTAGATACACACTATATCTGCCAATAGTGAACTATTGCTGTGACACTGCTTTTCTGATCAGTTCCTTTTGAGTGCTGATACTTTAGCCTCTTGTAAAGCTCTAAAACATTCTAACTACTCTTCACATACTTCTTCTCTACTTCTATCAACTCTATATCTCATTCCATGCTCAAATACAAGGGCGCATGTCTTATTTATATGCGCTAACAAACTATTCACTAGGTCAGCCTTCAACCTATTACATAAATGCTTCCAAATGAATTGGCTCAAGAATTTTTGCATACAATGATATTAATATGTCTATAACCTAAATACAATTGGTGCATAGCCTTTACAAAAGAATATTATACACGCTAACCAAAATACCAACAGTAAGCTCCATGCTCTATTCTATTGTACCACTCATTGTCTGTGTCACTTCATCTGGCTATAACTTCTTCATACTAACTCATATGATCATGCAATCTTAGACTTAGCATGATTACATACTTAGAAGCTTATCTTCAAGGGTGCATGCCATAACTTAGTCATAGACATGTGCACTGGTTCTTTTTTCATCTCATGCTTCACTGATTGTCTAGTCTTCATACTTAATCAAATTCAAATCCTACGAGTAAGTGCACTAACTCCAAAACTCTATATGACTTTGTTGCCATAATGAAAATAATAAATCATAGTCATATACATCAATATAGTCAACTTGCCAACAAATACTTCCTTTCACAACATAAACAACATCCCATCATCCCCTATCAACAACAAACCACTCTGTATTCACCACAACAATATACTCTCACACCTCAGTAGAAATATACTCCCCAACAACCATCATCCCAAAATACATTACAATCTACCTATCTTGTTGGGAAATCCCCCTATCCTACTCCACAATATCCTCCTCAAAATAATCCATATTCACTAGCACCATCAGATCCTTTCCTAATGGGAGTACCTATTGGTGCCCAAAAATGATGGATTGGATTTGGCCAACTAACAGGTACAAATTGATACCTCTACAACTCTGGCTTTATCAAGCCAAGGCTGGTAGGCCTAATTTCACTTTGAACTATCAAATTCTCTATGTCACACAACTGCATACATAAAAAACAAAGTTCCTCCCAAGGTGGTGAATGATCCTTGGAGGAAAGCAACAAATCCTCTTATAATCTCTACTCTATAAATCTTGACTAAAGTGGATTAAACTAAGGACTCAAAACTAATGTTTTTGAAATAATGATTATATAATCTACAAACCACAAAGTATGAACCAAATGACAATTTCTAGATAATAGTTAGATCACTGCCTTCTAAATACTTGGGCTATAGAGTCATAAAAATTTCAATGCTACATACGATCAGAGACGGTTTTAGAAGAAACTTGCTTTAATAAGACAAGACCATCATTTTAGAGGCTTCCACTTAAAGTATAATTCAAATCAGATTATACAACTAGTTCTATTGAATTTAAGTCTATTCAAGAGACCAATAGAAATAGAAGAAAGACTTACACAGACCTTTCTAATGATATTCAAACTATATAGTGGTTTTGAATTATAAAACTTAGGGAATTTAACACAATGAAACACTCTATTAAACAGAATATCTGAAAGACTAATTGAAAACATATAACTTATAACCACAAATAAAAAGAAGAGCACTTATCTTTATTAATGTTAAAAAAATAGTACATTAGAGTTTATATTGCAGTTGTGATTGAATTATATCTTATGAAAATCTAAATTGTATTATACTTTAAGTGGAAGCCTCTGAAATGATGATCTTGTCTTATTAAAGAAAGTTTCTTTTAAAACCATCTCTGATCGTACATAGGATTGAAAGTTTTATGAATCTATAGCCCAAGTATCTAGAAGGCACTGATCTAACTATTATTTGGAAATTATCATATGGTTCATACTTTGTGGTTTGTAGATTATATAATCATTATTTCAAAAACATTACTTTTGAGTCCTTAGTTTAATCCACTTTAGTCAAGATTTATAGAGTAGAGATTATCAGAGGATTTGTTTCTTTCCTCCAAGGATCATTCACCACCTTGGGAGGAACTTTGTTTGTTTATGTACGTAGTTATGAGACATAGAGAATTTGATAGTTCAAAGTGAAATTAAGCCTACCAGCCTTGGCTTGATTAAGCCAGAATTGCAAAGATATCAATTTGTACATATTAGTTGGCCAAATCCGATCCATCATTTTTGGGCACCAACAAATTGGCGAATCTGTTGGGGAGTTGTTTGTAAAAAGATTACTCAAAATTTTTGGTGATCAGAGAGTCAGACTCTACTAGAGATAGAACTCAAAATCAATTGTATGATTTTATCCTTCTTATGAAGAAGGTGGTGACTCTATATAAAATTTTTGAGATTTCTACTTAGGGAAAGCAAGAAATAATATTTTCCTCAAGACACTTGAGGTGGCGACTCCGTACAAAGAATTTTAGAAAGTGATTCCACTGGTAATTAAGAACTCAGGTGTAGTTTTATTTTCCTTCTGATAAGAAGGTGGCAACTCTGTATATCAAAACTTTTTAGTTTCTCTATTGAGGGAGAGAACTTGGAAGGAATGAATGTTTTTCCTTTAGCCAGTAACATAAGCTTTATTACATGATTTTTAAGAAAAAATTTAGAATTTTTTTGATTCCCACTGAGCCTTTGGATCTCAAAAAAATTCAATACAGTACTAATTTATCAAAGATTGTACAAAGGGTGCCCAAATTTTATGGAGATGAATCAACTCTTGATCATTTAGATATTTTTCATATGTTCCTTGATGATTATGAAATTGATGCAGAAGGTGATGCCATGAAATTATTTGCCTGGTCATTAAAGGATGATGCAAGAGAAGAATATGAGGCATTACCTACACAAAGTATTTCATCATGGAAAGAATTTGAACAATGGTTCTTATGTGAATTTCATGATGACAATGAAGACAACATGAACTATGAGTAGGAAGAAGATCAAGAATGCATTATGGGAAAATAATTATCTCCTTTGGATGCATTTTTCAATGTGGAAAGAGAAGAGGGTGAGTCTGCAGCCCATTTGTTCATAAGGATGATGGGTTTCTATTGGGAGATACCATTAGATATCGTGCCTTCAAGAAGGGAATTTCAAAGAAAACTTTATGATTTGGGAGTTTCTTTAGATGACCCAGATTTGAAGCTCTTTTTTCAGAAATTAGGAGAATATACAAAAGCAAAGAAAAATCCTAGTGAAGTCCTGGACTCGGATGAAGCAGAAAGTTTGGATCATATTGAAGAGGAATCCATCTTGAATCAAACTAGTGTGGAAATGGATAAGAGTCACGAACAAGAAGAAAATTTTCTCACTACAGAGAAAATTTTAGAAATATTAGACATTGAATATCAAAATTATATTCAGAAGGATGGTCCAAAATTTTTCTATAATCATCAAAATAAACATACTCAGGTGATATTTGATGAAATAAAAGATAAATCTCAAGAAGGCGAAATACTTCAGAAAGGAAATATTTTTGTGAAAGGTTCTAAAAAAAATTCAAATTTCCTAGATAGTGGAGATAAAATATCACAAGATGCAACACATGTACAGGACAAAAATGTAATAAATAATATTCATGAAGATGATAGCTTTCAAAAAAATTCATTTGGCATACATTGCCATACTCTTGGAGATAAGCTCATGTGTGATGGAACACCTGAGGAACCAGAGGTAAGTCCTCATGGAGGTATGTATAAATTCTCTATATTCATGAATGCTTTGTTTGAAGAAATAGGAGAAAAGTTAATTGAAAATAATTTATATTTTTCAAGAATACAATACAGTATGGGAGAAAGTAAAATAATACTCTTTCCTAGAGTTAATGCATGTCCAAAGATAGTATGCAAGGAAAGTGAAATGTTTGAGGATGAAATATTCGTACAATGTGGCATAGAGGATAATTATGAGAAATTAGGGCAACCTAATTTACATACTATTGTTCATGATACAAATATTCCAAAAGGAAAGAGTTATAAGGAAAATATGCTACAAAATTTATTTCTCAGGAACAATGTCATTCTGAAAAATGAATTACAAGGTGAAAAAGGTAATCAAATCCACGACAATGGAAAATTTTAGAAAAATAATTGCAAAGTTGAAATCCATGGAGCCAAATATGAAAGAGGACATGAATATAATAATCAAGTCATATCAATGGAATGCATCCGTGAAAAATATTATAAAGTGGATAAAATGAATGTTATTGGTAAAAGAGATGATCTTACTTTCAAAAGATCCATATTGCTGCATAATCAAAATCAAGTTTATGACAAAGGTAAGAGTTTCTTTTTCCAAATTTTAGAATAGGTAAGTATGTTTTTTACCATGTTTTTCTTTCTCTATTTATATTATGTGTTATGAATAGTTACTACAAATATTTGTATATGTAGGATAAAAGGATTCATTATGGATATACTATTTAAATATTTCCTATAAATCGTGATCGTTAAAATTATAATTGTGTGCAAAAAGCATTTGTCTTGAAAGGCTGGATTGAAGCAAGCTAGAGAGCTGAAAAAACAACATACAAACAACAAAGAATTTAATTCTCGTGCAAATGATTTAGGTCTATTTTTGGGGTCACATTGAAGCAAAACAACATCATTTTTTTGCCCGAGATGTTCCCAGCCAAGTTGTATATGAGTTGGGGGCATTTTTTAGAAGGAATTAAGTAGTTTTTGGTGTCAAAACATGTCTGAAACAACCCAGATTTATTAATTACAGGCTGAACTAGTGAAGAACAAAATGAGTGACAGGAAAGATTTTAAAAAACTATCAAGGAGGATCCTTACAACCACAATTATTGGTACAAAGTGATAGTAGAAGATCATTATCAAACATAGAAAATATAGAGAAGGAATGAAGAAATAGAGAATATCACGATTGCATAGAATAGATATATGGAGTTGGTTTGAGTTTTAAGGCACTTGGCGACTCCTCAATATGTACAAATAACCGACAGAGAAATTAAATTGATTCATTATCTCTCTATAGTTTTGAAAAGAAACTTAAAAGATAAAAATGAAGGCATGAATGGACAACATATTTCACAACAGTGAGCATATTTCATAGTGAGCATTTCAGAATATACGATTTTTTTCAAAAGAGGAGTACTTTTAAATGAGGCTAAGGATGAATCACGTTTTTGTATCCAGACAGAAATTTGAAGTCATTTGTTTAGCTCTGGATGATGATTTTAATCCATGGATGGTTTCCCAAACCATATACCTTACCTTGGGGGGTATTTTTACAAAGTTTGTGGTGTTTTTGGAATGCCGATGATTCCAGAAATGACCTAAATTTGTAAGTGACGACCAACAGTAGACATTCAGCATCCACGACACAAGCAACATTTTCAATGTTTAATAGAAGCGACATATATAAGAACATGGAGTGCAAACCATCAAGGATATTTGATAGAAAATAAACTCAACTCAAAAGTTGATCAACAAAAATGCTTAGTCACCTACTATCTAGGCAGTGATGCCATTCATATGATGATTCCAGCATTCTCTCCGTCGACCTCTTGATATCAGGTGCAAATAATACTTGTTGATCAAGTTCCTCTCAGACTACTATTCATTCCAGTTTTGCATTCAAAGTCACTGTTCAAATTCAAGAGCAGCAACCCTAACCCTAAAATCAACTCTCGCTGCATCCAAGAATGAATGCACGTCCCCAACTGGAGCCACTGTTGACACCCAAAAATATAGACAAAAATTCAACAAGGAAGTATTTTAATACCCAAATATTTTATGCTCATATATCCTGAATTATTATAAACCCTAATATTTACCATCCATTTACATGAATATGAGGAATATTTAGGATAAAATATTTGGATAATTACCATGATTATAAATAAATTTTTCAAATAGCATAGTTTTAGAATTTATTTATATTTTAATGCTATTTTTAAAAATTAAAATTGTAAAGAAATTGTTCTTGCTTATTTATCCTAAATAGATAAAATAGGGTTGTAATAATGTTTTAATTTAAATAGTTTGGGCAATTTCCTATAAAACATTTTCAAAGTGAATTTAAAGTAAAATATTCCTTTTTGAACAAAAGGGTGGTGAGAGGGAGTTGAACACTCGACCTCTCGAGCCTACCCTCTTTTCCTACCTACCTACCTATTCCCTCCCTAACCAGTTAGTCTAATGTTATTCCTTGAGAGGTTTTAGAGTGGAATTAATTTATTTACACTTTTCATGTGCAAGTAAGAAAATTAAGGCAATGTTCACATAGGGAGTATATCTTACCTAGAATATTTTAATTTGCAATATGATTTATTTTGGCATAAAGTTATTATTTTCAAAATTATTACCGAGAAAAAAGAGTGGGGAGAGGGAGTTGAACACTCAACCTCTCGACCCAACCCTATTTTTCCTAATTACCTAAACTTCCCCCCCTATCCAATTAATCTATGTTATTCCTTGAAAACATTGGCTAGAGTAGAAAGATATAAACACATTGTTTTTACTCTATGATAAATTTATGTTAAAATATATCCTTTTTTACCTTTTAGGGTTACTTTTTTAAGTTATCCTCTTTTCCAATATTGATAGTATTACCCTATGTAAATCTTTTGAGTTATCATTTTAGGGTGAGTTTTCACTTTTTATTTTCTAGGGTGAATTAAAATGTTTATATCTTTTCTACCCTTGATTTTAGAAACATATTTATATTTATATGAGGACAATATTATTTCACATTTTGAAAAAATATTTTAAGAGGGAAATATATTATGTTTAAAATCTGAAAATCAAAATTCAATTAAAAAGATTATATTATCCTTTCCTATTAATATATTGTTATGTATAAATGGATTTTAGGGTTTGTCTTATTAATAGGATTTGTGTGCTTTGGTAAATGAAAAGAGGGTACCTTTGATAATAATTTTTTATCTTATTGGTACTTTGATTATTTTATCAAAGAAACATTTATATACATTGTGACAAATGTTCTTATGTTATGGCCCTCTTGATATTTTATTTTGATATATTATTAATTATTAAAACTAATATTTAATATAGGGATCATTTTAGAGATTTGAGAACATTATTAAATTATAATGAAGCCCTAAATTGAAATTCATTAAAGGTTATTTAATTTTTTATTCAGTGTGCAAGAGTTTTATATCATAAACACGTGATGATAACCTAGTAAATTATCCAAAGATGTGACAAATATTATTTGTAAATGTGGGAAATGTTTTATTCCCTCAAACCATATATGGTTAATTTGTTGTAATTATTTAGGGTAGTTGTAGGATTAGGTATTTGTGAAAAGGTATGACCTTTCATGGGAAATTATTGGAATTGATATAAATATTGAGTCATTTAAACATTCAAGAGATGATCATTAGATTAGAAAATATTTTTTGGGAACTCCTAAGAAGGATTCAACTCACAACTGCAACTATGAACTTTTATGTACCATTTTTCAACATCTATAAAGATAATTTCCATTTCTTTTATTTGTGGTTACTAGTTGTTTGTATGCATTCAATTAGTGTTCCAGATATTCTATTAAATAGAGTGTTTCATTGTGTTGAATTCCCCAAGTATCATAATTCAAAATTAATATATATAGTTTAAATATCAATTGAAAGATCTATGTATCTTCTCTTGTTTTTATCGGTCTCTTAATTTGAGTTAAATTCAATAAGATTAGCTATATAGATTGATTTGAATTATAAGTCAACTGGAAGCCTGTGAAGTGATTGTTGTATCTTATTAAAGAAAGCTTTTTAAAACCATATTTGATCGTACGTAGGATTGAATGTGTTTTGACTCTATAACCCAAATGTTTATAAGGCACTGATCTAATCTTTAATTGGAAACTATCATATTAGTTCATTTATAGTTTGTAGATAATTAAATCATTATTTCAAAAGCATTACTTTTTAGTCTTTAGTATAATCATTTTAGTCAAGTTTTATACATTAGAGATTTTTAGTAGATTTGTTGATTTCCTCAAAGGATCATTTACCACCTTTGGAAGAATTTTTTTTTTGTGCACACAGTTGTGTGACACTGAGAATTTGATATTACAAAGGGAATTTAGGCCTACCATCCTTGGCTTGATTAAGCCAGAATTGTAGAGGTATCAATTTGTACCTGTTAGTTGGCCAAATTTGAATCATCATTTTTGGGCACCAGCAGTACCCACTCCAACACCAATCAACACCGAATGGGAAGAAATGAAGAATGCTCTCAAGGAGCTTAAGGCCAGAACAGAGAGCAAGGCTTTAAATTTTGACAAGGTCTATCCCTATCCCTTTGACATATCAATCACGATAATCCCATTTCCCAAACACTTCAAGACATCCAAGCTCAAAAAATATCATGGGAAAGGAGATCCAATTAGCCATGTAAGGGAATTCTATATGGCTTTCCAAGAAGTGGCTTACAGTGACAATTTCCTCATGCACCTATTCCCCAAGAGCTTGGGAGGAGCTGGTATAGAGTGGTTCTACAAGATACCCTATGGGACAATCACAATCTTTTATGAACTCTCTGAGAATTTTGTCACCCAATATGCCCATAGTGTTGAAAATGAGCTATCTTTGTTAGACCTTTGCAACTCGAAGTAGAAAGGAGGTGAGAGCCTAGATGATTACTTGCAATGATGGAAAAATCTCACCACAAGATTATCATATCAACCACTTCAGAAACATCTTAATAAAATATTCATCGATAACATACATCCCAAACTGTCCCATGTCATGAGGATGAACTGCATCCAAACCTATCAAGAAATTAAAGGCAAAGGGATAGCCATCGAAAGAGGCCTCTTAGATGAAGGCACCATCCAACACTACAAAGATGATTCACATAGAAAAACCAGTAATGAAAAACCTCACTACTAGAACAGGAATAAGAACACTATCAATGATGGAGAAATTGACACCAAACATATCCAAATTGTTGTGGCTAGTCCTACACCAGATCCTGTATATAAACAACACAAACCCCCAATCAATCAATATCCTATGAAACACTATCAATAGAAATAAAACCAAGAAAATTAGGCTAATGCCATATTAGTTACTCTAGCATAGAAAAGGCCCTGAGTCTAGAATCATAAAAAATTAACCTTCACCCTTCTTGGTGAACCACTGGACATAATATTCCATCGAATGGCTAAAGCCAATCTAATTACCTATCCTCCAACTCAAAAATTTGACAATGCAACTCCCACACTAGTAGATTTGAGGTCAAATTTCGACCAAATTTATCGACCAAAGTGGAAATGGTCTTAAAATTTTCTCTTTTTTTTCCTTTTATCCCCGTGTTGGTTGAAATTTCGACCAATACGGGGATAAAATGTAAAAAAAAAAAAGAAAGATGCATTTCATTTTAACTTTACCACTTTCTTTTTCAGCACGGGCGAGAAGGCGGGGACAATTGTGTATGTGTATGAATTTTCTGACTCATAAGCTGCATTTGAAGATCTTGTATCAGCTTGTTGAAGAACTTAAGTTAAACATTGATGCATATGAGTTTTGAAATTCTCTGTTTTAATTCGGTATGATCTAAATTTGGGTATCCGATATTGTGACCGAGAAACCTAAAATAAGCTTGATGTTGTATGAATCAGTTCATTAAAGCTTGGGTATTTTACTAGTATCGATTTTGATTAAGAAAGGAGTTTAACAAATTGCGATTTCTAAGATCTCTGTTCGTTTTAAGGAACTCAGTTGGGTTCGATGGGAATCTTGTTGAAACTGTTTATTATTTTATTCAAAATGATTCTGTTTAAATTGTGAATTGGTTTTATTGTTTGGAAACAGTGTGCTCAGTCCTTAATACATTACGGTTTTATATCTGTAACAGCCTCAGAATGTTTGAATTATGTTGAAGATAAATGGATTGTTGTTATCGATTTATGAAAGGCACTACAGAAGTTCTAACTATTATTTGAAATCAGTTTTTATAAGTGAATGCTCTATTTGCATATCATAATAGTGAAATTAAGGAACCTAGTTCGGATATGAAGCATTGAATGGTTTTGGATGATCAAAAAATTAATCTTGGGACTGGCGACATGCAATGTTTTGGTAACAGTTAAACTGAGACTTCCCTATTGATGAAAGTTGAATGTATTAAAGTTTAAACTGTTTCAAGAAGTGGTTAAATTAGTATCGGTAGATCATCAAACATTTGGAATTGTTACACCGAGTCCATCTTTGCTTATTATTATAATAAACTGTTAAGGGAAGTTCCGAATGAAATAGTGAAACAATGGTTATAAGTTTGGGTTTGACAGATCTTTATTTGATTGGTTCTCTAAGAAGCCCTGATGTACATTTTGAAAGACTATAAGTATTTGCTCAATATTCAAAAAAGGAGTATAATGAGGAAATTGAGCTATTGCATTATGATCAATGGCAAATTGAAAATCTTTTGAATATCTGATTAATGCTTACAAAGAAGAACATTTGAACTTTGCAGATTTTCTGAATATTTTTAATATTGTTGTGTTGGGAAAAGTTTTGAAAGAAATGCAGAATTGAATCACTTGTCAAAATTCAAGTTAGGGCCATTTGAATGGCTAAACCCTGAAAACAAGGGTTTCTCAGACCAGCAGACAAGAAAATTGAATAACTCTGATATAAAATGACTCGAAGTTATCAAACCAATTCTAAAAGCATAAAATGGAGATGTTCCAACTTTCAGATAGGTTTTGATCACCCCTTCACATCCGTACACCATACTGTCACCGTGATTTGCACAGAAAATTGCTCTGAAACAGGTAGTTTTATTGATTTGAAAGCAATTTGAATACAATGAGGATCTCTTCGATTTCCTCAGTCATTTGGAAGCCTAAATAGGCTCTCCCCACCATTGGCTTAACCATTTTGATGGTTGTAGCCATTTAACCAATTCAAACTCAAAATTGCTTAGCAACTTTAAAAGTTGCATTACAACTTTAAAACAACTTTTGCTGGGTAAGACAAAAAATCTGTTTTGGAAGACTAAAAGACCTTATTTGATGTTTTAGACTTTCAAACACTCTTAAAACACCTAAAGACACCTAGATAACAAAATTTCATCCAAGGGACCAATCGATACCCAAGGTTTATTAGAGTGACTGTCCTCATTTGTTGAAGGAAAAAAGCATTAATGTGGTTCAATAGCAATGCATTCAAGTGGCAATTACACAAGGGACAGTCACTGTGAGATGTCCTCATTTGTGACAAGGATAGTCACACATGAGGACATCTCATAGTGATTCTCCCTTGTGTAATTACCACTTGAATGTATTGCTATTGAACCACATTAATGCTTTTCTTCTTCAACAAATGAGGACAGTCACTCTAAAGACAACATGATAATGTACACTCACTATAAGGACAGTCACAAATGAGGACATCTCACAGTGACTATCCCTTGTGTAATTACCACTTGAATGCATTGCTATTGAACCACATTAATGCTTTTTTCCTTCAACAAATGAGGATAGTCACTGTAAAGACAACATGATAATGTACACTCACTGTAAGGATAGTCACAAATGAGGACATCTCACAGTGACTGTCCCTTGTGTAATTGTCGCTTGAATGCATTGCTATTGAACCACATTAATGCTTTTTTCCTTCAACAAATGAAGACAGTCACTGTAAAGACAACATGATAATGTACACTCACTATAAGGACAGTCACAAATGAGGACATCTCATAGTGACTATCCCTTGCGTAATTGCCACTTGAATGTATTGCTATTCAGCCACATTAATGCTTTTCTTCTTCAACAAATGAGGATAGTCACTCTAAAGACAACATGATAATGTACACTCACTGTAAGTGTACATTATCATGTTGTCATGATAATGTACACTCACTATAAGTGTACATTATCATGTTGTCTTTATAGTGACAGTCCTCATTGAAGTGGCAATTACACAAGGGATAGTCACTGTGAGAACTTCTCATTTTGTGAAATTACACAAGGGACAGTCACTGTGAGATGTCCTCATTTGTGACAAGGACAATCAAACATGAGGACATCTCATAGTGATTCTCCCTTGTGTAATTGCCACTTGATCAAATGTATTGCTATTGAACCACATTAATGCTTTTCTTCTTCAACAAATGATGACAGTCACTCTAAAGACAACATGATAATGTACACTCACTATAAGGACAGTCACAAATGAGGACATCTCATAGTGACTATCCCTTGTGTAATTGCCACTTGAATGCATTGCTATTGAGCCACATTAATGCTTTTTTCCTTCAACAAATGAGGATAGTCACTGTAAAGACAACATGATAATGTACACTCACTGTAAGGACAGTCACAAATGAGGACATCTCACAGTGATTGTCCCTTGTGTAATTGCCACTTGAATGTATTACTATTCAGCCACATTAATGCTTTTCTTCTTCAACAAATGAGGATAGTCACTCTAAAGACAACATGATAATGTACACTCACTGTAAGTTTACATTATCATGTTGTCATGATAATGTACACTCACTATAAGTGTACATTATCATGTTGTCTTTATAGTGACAGTCCTCATTGAAGTGGCAATTACACAAGGGATAGTCACTGTGAGAACTTCTCATTTTGTGAAATTACACAAGGGACAGTCACTGTGAGATGTCCTCATTTGTGACAAGGACAATCACACATGAGGACATCTCACAGTGATTCTCCCTTGTGTAATTGCCACTTGATCGAATGTATTGCTATTGAACCACATTAATGCTTTTCTTCTTCAACAAATGATGATAGTCACTCTAAAGACAACATGATAATGTATACTCACTATAAGGACAGTCACAAATGAGGACATCTCACAGTGACTATCCCTTGTGTAATTGCCACTTGAATGCATTGCTATTGAACCACATTAATGCTTTTTTCCTTCAACAAATGAGGATAGTCACTGTAAAGACAACATGATAATGTACACTCACTATAAGGACAGTCACAAATGAGGACATCTCACAGTGACTGTCCCTTGTGTAATTTGCACTTGAATGCATTTCTATTGAACCAGATTAATTCTTTTTTCCTTCAACAAATGAGGACAGTCACTGTAAAGACAACATGATAATGTACACTCACTGTAAGGAAAGTCACAAATGAGGACATCTCACAGTGATTGTCCCTTGTGTAATTGCCACTTGAATGTATTGCTATTCAGCCACATTAATGCTTTTCTTCTTCAACAAATGAGGATAGTCACTCTAAAGACAACATGATAATGTACACTCACTGTAAGTGTACATTATCATGTTGTCTTTATAGTGACTATCCTCATTCAAGTGGAAATTACACAAGGGACAGTCACTGTGAGAACTTCTCATTTTGTGAAATTACACAAGGTCACAAAAATTACAAAACAAAAATAATATTACAGTTCACAAAAATAATTTTGTGAACTTCTAATATTATGACACATGAGGACAGTCACTGTGAAGACAACATGATAATGTACACTCACTATAAGATCGATGTTGATGCAGAGTGGCAACAAAAGGTGATGGAATTCAATCAAATGCTTGTTTAAACCCACAAACTCCTATTAGGCTTCAAAGCCACTCAAAGACAAAATAGTCACAAAACCTTAGATCTGGATTCCAAACTTTCAAAGATGGTTTTAGATGTGTTAAGAAAGAGGATTCAACAGGTTTCAAGAAGTTTCAACACTTCAAACAATTCTTAGCAAGCAATTTTCTCAAAACTGTCAAATAGGCCTAATTGCCCCTTTTCTAGTCCTCCAGCAGCGTTATAACCCAAATAACTCAAAATTTATCCAAATGAACCTGCAAACAAATTAGCATTCTAGATACCCTTTTGGGAGAACTATAACATACTAAAAAACCAGTATCAACTTCTTTGGAAAATGTGCCCCAAAACCTTGACTGTCACTATTTTTCAAGAGGAATTAGTGATGTTTTACAAAGCAAGTGTGGTAAAAACATATCCAAAAGCCACAAAATTCATAGGACATTCCTATTTTGTGTCCAATTAGATGATTCAACAACCCATTTCACTTTATGATTTCATTTGCTACCAAAACCCCAAATTTGCCCTTAAAACCCTCTATAACCTAGGGTATCACCAATCTAACACTTCCACTCACTTCCAGGTCATAAAATTCATGGTTCACCATGAGTTCAACATATTATTGAAGAATATAAAATAATATTTATACCTTGTTAAGCCAGATGTCTAGCTGCTACACATATGGCATGTATTTGGGTACCCAAACTTGTCCAAACAACCATCAACTTTGCATTTCTTTCACATTCTCCTACAAAACTTCACTTTTCTAGTTTATTCATGGTTAGATAGACTTGTTAGTGCTTCTAGGGTCCATCCTAAGGATCAGATGTACAAAGATAGGATGGTACCCCCATTTACCATTGAAGAATCAAAGCAAACTTTCAGTTTCAGCGTTACAACAGCAAATAAACTTGCAATAAACACTCAAAATAATATGAAAGTGACTCAATAACCCTTAAATGTATCTTACCAACATAAATGAATGATTATCACATCCAATACACTTAAATCTTGCAAGAAAATCTTAGATTTTCATTAAATTATGCCCTGTCCGTACAAATCCTGTACTTTGCCATACATAACAATGCCTTCTCCCCTTTCATCAGGTTAACACAACTTATATAGGTGTACATACACCTGTCTAACTGATCAAGTTGGTTAGAAATTTTTTATTTAACAAACAAATACTAAATCATAAGTTTCCCTCCAAAATGCCTACATGACCGTTTATATTCAAATTCAAATTTATAAACTATGCATTCTATAACTTTTATGACATTCTAACCTATGTTATTGACTCAAAATGATCTCAAGACCTTATTGAATATGACAAAATATAAAAGCACCCTCTAGGACACCCTTATGGCTCATTAGGCCATTTTACATCAAGTTGCCCATAGGCTTTATCAAGAATTTTATGACTCTTGACTGGCAAAGTACATTGTTCATTACAATATGCCATTATTGGCCTTAAAATATCCCAGTTGACATGTAGGAATGCCTTTGATCTTCTGGTTCCATCTTGTTCCAAGGTGTTCCTAGTTGACTTGATAGGTGCCCCTGCACCAGATGTCCTCATTTGTGACTGTCCTTAAAGTGACTGTACATTATCATGTTGTCTTTAGAGTGACTGTCCTCATTTGTGACTGTCCTTACAGTGAGTGTACATTATCATGTTGTCTTTAGAGTGACTGTCCTCATTTGTGATTGTCCTTACAGTGAGTGTACATTATCATGTTGTCTTTACAGTGACTGTCTTCATTTGTGACTATCCTTACAGTGAGTGTACATTATCATGTTGTCTTTAGAGAGACTGTGATCATTTCACTGGGCATGATGAGAAAGGTAGATATACCTATCAAATAATAGAGGCAAGAATCTTTGATTACAGACATATTTATAAGAACCTTGCTTAGTATTTGTTAGCATATGTGCAATGACTATATTTATGATCTTTGCAGGCATATCAATGTCCTCATTTGAAGAGCTAGCACAAAGTATATGTGTGAAAATTTATTTCTAATTATTAATATATTGATGGAGGTGACTAGAGCTCTATTACAAATGAAAGATAAAATATTAAATTATTTAATTAGTTTCAAGTTGAAAATATTGTAACAATTAATGTATCTATGAATTGATGGAAGGATTCATGTGTTTGCATCCATTTATCCTGCTTAGTCTAGTGGAGTAGTCACTTACTCCCTACTTAGAAATTTCCAAATTGTGGGGTGAGAATGCTAAAGTCCTCATTTTCATTTAAATGAGAAAATAAAAATGGAGATGATGTAGGTTTTTCTTCTCTTTTTTTTTACCTTCTTGGTCTTTGGATTTAAAAAGAAGAGAGGCATGAGGAACCAAAAAATCAGCAAGATACTTATCCAAAAAAGCTAAGAGTAAATTGTCCCATATTTGAAAAAAAAATTATAATTTGTATTTGGTTATTATTTGGGATATGTGATGTTTTATAGATTTGAGATTAAAAGATCTATTTTTTTTTTAACATTTGACAAATAGATTGCATACTCCATAAGCTTCAATATTTTGCATCCATCTTTGCATAGGTATACGACAAAGATAAAATCTTTGAAGACATTCATTTTCAATATTTCTAATTATTATGACTATATGTCAACATCCACTAAAATAGGTATGTTTATTTATATCACATTTTTATCGTGCACACATTTACATGTGTAGTTAGCTTTAAACAACTCCTCCAAAAGTATTTAATATATATCTAGGTTCAAAGTGCTTCTAATTTTTATACTTGAGTTTTTTGTGTGAATTTTTTGTAGGAGATATTTTGTAGTCATTGCAGAAGATGGAAACATACAAGATGTTAGAAGCTTGTTAGTGATTGTTTATTATGTTTCACAGAAGAGAAGATGGGGTTAACAAAGGAAGAATTAAGTAACAAAATGTTGCTTATTGTAGACTTAGTGATATATTGATGATCTATCATGTTGATTTATCTAAATTTGAATATATTTTTTAATTTAATTTAAATACATCTTGGGTTTAAATTGATTCAATGTGCAATATATTTTTAAAAATTTGTTATGTAGGAGCTGCCAAGAATTTATTTACTTGTGAATTAGACCTTCTAAATTATAGTATGAATTTTTTTACTTGTGAATTAGAGTTTACTCAATTATAGAATCATCGTACATAGAAGGGAGATGGTCACTTTATTGCAAGTGGCATCTTGTTTTTTAGAATATTGAACTTAGATGATTATCTTTTTTTCATAAGGGGGGTGATTATCGTTTATTGCATACTATTTCATTCTCTAAAATTGATTATATATAAAAGAGATAAGAATCAACATAGATAAGAAGGAGATGATTATCATTTATTGGTTTTTTTTATTGTGTAGTATGTTATTTTCTAAGAATCAATGTAGATAAGATGGAGATGATTATCTTTTCTTATAGGGTATCTTGTTTTATTTTATTTTGTTTAGACAAAAGTGGAAGAACCACTATATATATTTATATTTATAAAAACTGATTCAAAAAGAGCTCAATCAGGAAAGAACCAGGAAGAAAACTCGACATCGTCGCTTTATATACAAAGGTTTAAAAGAAAACCTTAACGCTATTTGATTAGTTTGTTACATTCAGAAGGTCGTGGCCACCTTTGAAGAATGCAAGTGGTCAAAGACCCATACATTTCAAATTTTGAACTGCTAGTGGCTAAATTCAAAAATCAAATAGGATGCATCTCTAAACCAATCCCATAGGATGCATCTCTAAATCAAACTCTTGCAAAATAGCCATCTATTTCTTGTGACGCTCTCCCAAATCTGACTACATAACCAATCTCTTGACCACTTGGTCAGGAATAATGGCATATATATTGCTTCTCAAGATGTATTGTCTAAACTTCTTGAATTATCTAACCAAGCTGAAAGCTTATTTCTCGAGGGCCCAATACCTCACTTCAACATTATTGAAAGGTGAACTCATAAAATTGATGCAGAGGCTTAGGGTGTCCAATCTAACACCTTTTTAAGCTTATAAAAATTAACACAGATCTCCTCTTGCTTCTTCTGTACATGCACCAAATTTTCCACCCAAGTGGAGTGGCGGATAGGAAAAATTATCGTTGCAGCAAGTAACTTTTGAACTTCCTTGAAGATTAAGGGTTCTATCAACAAATTAACAGGTTGCTACTTTTGTATGAATGACTTTATGTTAGGCTTGAGAGTTATGTCATGGGTGATGATGGAAGTATCAAATATCTTCAGATCTTCATATCAAGTTGTGTTAACTTACCGATGACTTGATGCTTGACTCTCAGTAAAATGGTGATATAGGGTCCTTATATTACAAATAATTTTGATTAAAAGTTAAAATATAGCATTAAAATCTAAATGATAAAGATATTTCATATGATGTTTTCGATATTAAAATGGTTGAGAAAATGGTTGTTCACTAATGATTTTTATCAGCAGGTTGCAAACAAATCATCCTTCTTCCACCAACGAGTCATTCCATTCAAGAAAGACCATGTCTGACGATATCAACGCACAAACAAATAGGGAGACAATTGCTAGACTATGGTCTAACTTAAAAAGAAAGGGTGATGGAAAATGTTATTGTCCTTGCAAACTTTGTAAGGGCTTAAAGACTCGAAGATATCTAATCAAAACAGCTGAGGAACATTGTAGGCAACATGGTCACATTGAAGGGGGAAACGAATTTCATCCATTGGTATGTATTTTAATATTTTATAAAATACATAAGACATGATTTGATGATGACAATATGATCATGGTTAATATAAGGTCATCATTTTCATATAGGTCAACGTCCCTCGATTTCATGTTATGGACCATGACAATCTGGAGAATGTGGATTTCCAAATGAGGGAACATGGAGGTGTGAACATAGAAGTAGAAGGTAATGATATCATGGAAGAAGACCACGATGATGAAGAAGATCAATATGATCACGATGATCAAGATGATGATGATGTTGATGCAGAGCTTGATGTACCTTTACTTGAGAAGGCACACGAGCCCCTATATGAAGGCTCCAAAACAACTCTTCTTGCCGCTGTATTGTTGTTGGTGAATCTGAAGGTTATGAATGGTTTATCCAATGTAGCAATGACACGTATGTTAAGGTATGTCATCTTTTTTCATTATTTTAGTCGTAATTCCCTTGCAATTAATATTGGATGAATCGTGTAGCAATTAATATTCTTTAAATTAACAAATTATATTTTTGGTCGTAGGTTGGTAGGTGAGTGTTTTTTACCACCATCAAACATCCTACCTCGCTCGTACCGAGAATTATCTGCCGTTATGAAAGATATTGGAATGGAATATCAAACAATACATGCATGTCCGAACGATCATATTATATATTATTAACAGCATGAATTTGCAACAGAATGCCCTATTTGTCATATTAGTAGATATCAATCAGATCGAATAACAAAAAAGGTGCCTCGCAAGGTTCTTCGACATATTCCCATTATTCCACGTCTGCAACGATTATTCAAGTGCAATAGCCTGGCACAATTTATGGATTACCATGCACGCAATAGAAGTCAAGATGGCATTATGCGAATGTCTGCAGATGGCTCGGTATTTAAGGAAATAGAAGAAAAATGGCCACACTTTAAAGAAGAACCTCGTAATCTCAAGCTTTCATTGGCAACGGACGGTGTCAATCCGTTTGGAGAGATGAGATCTACTTACTCGGTGTGGCCTGTTTTTGTTATCAACAATAACATTCCTCCTTGGTTGTCCATAAAGAGGGAGCACATAATGTTGTCACTAATTGTTCCAGGTATATTTTGATTTAATGGTCATCTAAATTAATTTATTATTAATAATCCATCAAAATGGTCATAATAATTATGTAATGTTTTTGTTCATTCAACTAGGTAAGTACCAAGTTAAAGATATCAATGTATATATTGAGCCCCTTATTGATGAGTTGATGGTGTTATGGAATGGGGTCACTATGTATGACATCTCTAGACCAATAGGACAAAGACAATTTTGATTCCATGCAATGCTTGTATGGACAATACATGATGCCCCTGGGCTAACACATTTTTATGGTATGTTCTCTTCATAATGCCTCTTTTTTGGTATGTTATAGTGCTAACACAAAGTTAACACATTTAATCCAATTAGACATGATCTTGTAGGTCTTTAGACAAAGGGAAAATTTGCATGTCCAGTTTGTGGTCCAAAGACAAAATCTCATCATTCAAAAAGTTTGAGAAAGCAGGTGTTCGATGAGAATAGACACTTTCTCCACAGAAATCATAAGTACCGAATTATTGAAAAACATCTTTTCAATGAGAAAGAAGAGACTGCATCAAAGCCATGGAGAATGACACCTCTCCTATGGAAGTTGGCATACAATAAAATAAATCATCGAGGTAATGTCATTCCATCTGATGGGTTTTGTTTCAAATTTATCTTTTGATATTGTGTTTTGTTTACTGATGATGTAATTGATGCTTGTGAAGGTTGTCAAGGCATCAATGACCAACTTCCAAAAGGACTCAAAAGTTATCCTACGCAATTTACTAGGTTGTCGTACTACGAGCAACTTCCAATCGTGCATTTGTTTGATCTTATGCATATTGGAAAGAATGTAACAGAGACATTATGGAAAATATTGGATGGAAGGCGTGACAAAGACCAAATCATCAAAATTTGTAGTGACATTGAAGAATCCAACCATGCAATGAAAATTTTTATTCAATCCAATCAAAATGGAGACCAGATTGATACAAGTGCTCTTCCATGGTTATTGTCGGAGTAGCAGAGCAATGCTATAAAAGAAATTATAAAGAAAATACGATTTCCTACAGGATTTGCTGCGAACATAAATGATCTCATATCAAAGAAAAGTGAATTTGGGCCAGGGATGAAAACACACGATTGGCATATATTTATTAAGGTAATTCATATTACTTTGTATTCACTATATATTTGTATACTGCATGTGGTTTTCATTGCATTCTTTTATAAAATATTGACGAGATCATTTTACAAATATTGCAGTATGTTATACCTCTATCTCTCCCACACCACTTTGCCAACGGTGTCAAACAAGTTATATATGATCTTGGAAAATACATGAGGTGGTTGTCATCTAAAGAAATCAATAAAGAAGATATAAAATACTGGAAGAGAAGAATTCCTCTTCTTATGTGTGAAATGCAAAAGTGTCTACCTTCAACTTTTTTCAATGCACAAGAACATTACCTCTTACATCAAGTTGAGGAGATTGAATTGTGCGGACCTGTACCAACTAGGTCAATGTGGATGGTTGAGAGGCACTTGAAATTTTTGAAAGACTTGGTTCGACAGAGAGCACATCCTGAGGGTTCTATGGTAGAGGGATATATGGTATACCAGACCATGGTGTACATTAGTGAATATCTTCCTAAGTTTGCAGCAAAGATCCATGTAGATCGTATTTGGGATCCCAACTCCATTAACAAATTTGAAGGGGAGCACTTGATGGGCAAAGGTAGATTGAGGAAAGTGAGAGGTAAATCTAAGATGTTATTGTAGTTAATTAATTCTTATAAATCTGGTCGAGAGTCGGATGCAATAAATCTAAGATGTTTTTGATACAGCTGGTTGAGAATGGGATGCAATACATTTGTATATTGCAAACAATCTTGATTGGATGATGGTATGGATTGAACGATGTCAACAAAATGGTTGTTCATTAACATGGGAAGGTGTTGCTTCATTGGTTAGAGAAGCTCATCGTAATGGAGATCCCAATGTTACTCCAATGGTAATTGATCTAGCACATGGTTTAAGAGGTGGATAGGTACATACAAATTTATTAATGATCAGGACTCATATGTTTCATATCAACTCATGATACAAATAATTTACACACTTTAAAAATTGCAGGTCAAGCACCACAAAGCTATGTACTATCATGGCCACAAATTTCGTATAAAAAAGTTGGATGATACAAAGGAAACTTGTGATTCTGGGATAAGTGCAGTTTTCGAGGTCACCAATATATCATCTAGAAATGACCTACATCCTCAACAATCTCAAAATCAATACTATGGCATCTTATATGATATAATTGAGTGTGACTTTAACTCCTTCAAAGTAGTTCTATTTGTCATCAAATGGTACAGGCTACAACTGAATCAAAATGATCCAGATAGAACTGTTATTCAACATGATAATGGATTTACAATGATTAATACAAGGTTGTTTGAGCCAATTGGAGATGAGCCCTATGTTCTTCCAAGCCAGTGTGAGCAAGTGTTTTACTCAGAGGTTCCACATAAACAAGGTTGGTCATTTGTTGTTAGACATGATCCAAGAGGAAGGCCGATAAAGTATAATGTTATGGAAGAAGAAGATACTGAAGATGATGAAGAAGCAGATGATGATGATGATGATGATGATGATGATGATGATGATGATGATGATGATGCTGATGTTGATGGTGGTGTTGAATATGATGATGATGATGATGATGATGATGATGATGATGATGATGATGATGATGACGATGGTGATGACGATGGTGATGGTGGTCATGGCGATGATGATTGCGGTGATGTTGTTGATGATGGCGATGATGGCGATGATGGTGATGGCGATGGTGATGATGATGATGATGACGATGATGATGATGATCAATGAAATAATTGAAATGGTTACATATTTATTGTGTTCAATTCTAATGATTACATATTTATGTTTTGCTTTAAATTGTAATGGTTACATATTTATTCTGTTCAATTCTAATGATTACAACATATGTGATTTATAATTACCAATTTTTTATTTACGATGCTCAATTAATTGTTGTTGATACATGTATATTTGTGTTTGATTATCACCCTTTTTGCAAATAGGCAATTGACTACAGACATTGTCACCCCAGCCTTCTGTTGACGATCTTGCATTCCACACATAAGGTAAATTTGTTCATGTTTACGATGTTGCATATTGTTCATGTTATCTTCTAAGTTATTTGTAGCATACGTATCATGTAATATTTAGCTAACTTAAGATAAATGATTAACATATGCAGTAAATTTGACCCCTTTGGCGTGGATCGTGCACAGTGACATGGATCAGTAGGTATAAGTCAATAAATAGACATAATTTTCTTATATTCTTCTTGTTTATCACTGAGCACGTATGTTATAAATAGACATATTATATAATCATATAATGTATATCTAGACAAAGAACCATATAGAAATATAATATATAATCACTTTCAACCTACTACATTTTATATCTCTCATGTATAGACAAAGAAGAACTGTACGTATGGGTCACGACTTGATTATTCTATATATATTGACGTGGCAATATCTCATTTGATGGATTGAAGCACCCACCAAATAGGTATTTGTTAGATCTATCTACATCAAATGAGGGAAATGAGGGAATGCTAGATGAAAGTTCTACATGTAGTACGGCTAAAATAGGGAGATCAACTAGAGGTCAAAAGATTAGAAAAAAATTTGACAAACGCATGCAATATTTCCTTGCTAATGGGGGGTCATGTTCTTATGATGATGAGACCAAAGGCGACATCAAGGTGCCCTTTCGGTACACACACATTGAGAAAGAATGGGTACCCAATGAGCTACCTCCAATTAATACTGATTTTTGTGTTAATGAGAGGATATATCGCATTTCTCCATCCTCATTACATGGTTTGGGCCTATTTTCCATGGATGGGATAAAGGTATGTTACAATAGAGTTGTTGAATTATTCGAGTATGTCGGTCCATGTTACAATTACAATGATTGGATGCGGATTGTTCAATATAAAAAAAGTATGCGTAGGTATGCACTATCAGCTAATTATATACAAAGGAAAGAAAATGATCAAAGTAAAAGATTTGCAATGTACATTGATGGGAGACCAAAAGCAATAGGTAATATTGCGGGTTTTATAAATAGTACGTGACCTTCATCAACTAATAAGCAACCCAATTGCATATTTGAGGTGCGCGAGGGGAATCAAGTTTTTGTATGTGCAATAAAATCAATAAGTGCAGGGGAAGAACTACTAATAGATTATCATTTAAATCGCATAGATACAAACAAAGTTACTATCATGAGGGTGGTAAGTACTATATACTATTTTATTAATAAGTTTTTTTTTGCTAAGTCTATTGCTTTTATTTTGCTAAAGTTTTTATATTTAATCTTTGTCACAGGATGATATGGATCCCGCACATGATAGAGGCCACGAGGATGCTCCTCCCACTTGTTCTTCAGCAAAGGTAAACCTTATTAAAATTGTACAAATTAGATAGTTGAAAAATGTTATATTATTACATTATTTTATTTATGGTTTTGGAGTTTTTATGATAGTTTTACTGATATTCCTATCACAATTTGATGTTCAGGATAAGGAAAAAGCACCCTCGACAGTAGAGGCAATAGCTACCCCTGATGATGATGATCTTTTTGTAGATTCACCTAATGTTATAATCATGGTAAAGAAAAAAATGAAACAAATCAATAAAGATATAATTAACATTTTGTATGAAAGAAATCCAAGTGAGGAGATGCTCAGGAGGCTAACTGAATTGAAAGCACTCGGACATCGGTATCAAGTAAGCAGTAATGAATCTTTAGTTATAACAAAATTTCAATAAAGGTTAATATTTTATACTCTTTTATGTTGTGAAGTAAAATATATGTAATATGTGTTCTTATTGTAGGATTTTATGGAATCTCTAGTACCTGGTCAAGGAGAATGTGCCGATGAGACCGGTACTAGTAGACCTCTGGCTGCCTCAAGTAAAATAATCCTTTAGTTGACAAGTTACAAGGAATTTTTTCTTTGGAACATTCAAAAACTTCTCAAGTTAACTCTTACTTTTATTATTTGAAAATGTCTTTGCTAACAATGTATTGTTCAGGTCCTCAATTGCAGGAGACTCCTACTAGCCAGGTTCGCCATAGAAGATTGTCGAGTGCAATGTTGGCCACAAGGGACATGCAAACATCAATGCCTTCAAGGGCTATGGCATCTGGTAAATCATTGTTTTACTATATTTGGTTTTGTGCTAATTATGATTTCATAATTTGTACTTTAATCTTGGGTGCATCACATAGTGGATTATTTTTTTGGAGCAGGAGATACCCCGGTGGCACCACTTGGTACACCTACTACCGATCAATCTGCATGTATTGGTGAAAACTCACCACCATTTCCTGGATCTACCCGTGTTACTAGCATGGGTGTGACACAGACGTCATTATTGATTGACAATAATGAATCAATGCCTATAAAATGTCCTCAGATTCCAGGTACTTTAAATAATTATTTTTTATATTGTAATATGCATTTACCTATTCATAACAAGTTTTGGATTGATTATCCCATGACATTTTTTGTAGGAAATGATATGTTTTATAAGAAACTTTATGACCTAACATTGCATATATTCGGGCCCACCATATGTAAAAGGTGGAACATCATAAGTGAACTAAGTTTATCCCACTATTTTTTTTTCATATCATTAATTGGTACAAAATTTTTCCTTTCATTCCGGTCTTTTCTTTTAGTGTCTATATCTAACAATTTTGTGTTTTTCCTTAAAAGGTGGAATTTGCAAGAAAAAAGTTTAAAAGATCAGCTCATCAAAGATTTACATCATGAGTTTGGCAATAATATTTTTGATGAGAAGAAAATTTTGGAAAGAGCTTGCAAACATCTTAAGACTGTGAGGGACCAATATAGAAAGAGTCTCGTCCAGAACCCAAAGTATGAGCGTCCTCCCTTTATTTCAGTGAGGGATTGGAGTGAATTTATTTTAGATGCAAAGGAGAAAGCGGACGCTCAAAAAGAAGTTTTGCCAACAAATGCGAGAAGGTATGCAATAGTATTAACTAATAGTGATAAGGTGTTTGGCATGGACTTTTGAGATGATAATTAAATTTTGAATGCAATCATCATTTTTCAATATAATATCTTGGTATGATGTTTTAGACATTTTCACCATTGAAGGCAATGTGTTCAGCATTTCAAAGTTTCATTTGTTATTTCATACACATGTTTTTATAACCATTTTTTCAAACTTTTCATAGGTTGCAGGACACTTCAAAGGCAACAAAGGCCAGGCTGGAAAAGATTGGGCAACACAAACTTGGTGCTGGCAGATATTCGAAAATTAAAGCTCGCATTGTAAGTAGCAGTAAATGAATTGCAGAGAAAAATTATTTATAAAATGCAAATAATTTTGTTTAATCAAAAAATGCAGGGCTCTGATTTTAATTTAGAGGCCACGGAAGAACATAGAAAAATTGCCTTCAAGGAAGGCTATCAAGGCGTGGCTGAACGCCTACGGCAAGCTTCCACTGGCCCAACCGAAGAGTCTCCTACATCATGTACACAGGTAAATATGCCAAAAAATATATTAGAAATTGAATACTTGAGCAACAATCAATTTGATAATAATGTCCATTACATTGCAATGCAGCCTACAGCGCCGCATCATGAAGCCGCTGATGTGGATCATACTGTCCAAGGAGGTGCTCATTTGCTATTTAAAAATAATTATGTAATTATTAATATAATTTAACATCTTAAATTGAACTTGGTGTAACATTTTTGTGTATATTTTAGAGGATACAGAATCAGGTCATGCTGAACGAGTGCCGGAGGATGTCCAGACTGATCACCATGTAGATCATGTGGCACATTCAGGTAAAGAAAATCTATGTTTTGTTCTTTTAAATTAATTTTTTGATTTATAGTTCTTTTACTTACATAAATACTTGTAATTCAATAATATAAAAGTGTGAATTTAACTCATGAAGTAGTTATTGCAACAGACCCCCCTTCAGCGCAATGGCCTCCTATTCCTGAACAGATGAGGAGGAGACACACGTTGGGATTAGACTCAATAGAGGAGGGGAATGATGAGGACATTGATCTTCCTCTTAGAAATTATATGATTAAAAAAATAGCAAGAAACCCAAAAAGAAATGATTGTAATTAACATTTATTGCTAATGAAAGAACTTTGTCTTAATGGATGTAATTTTGTACTAGTAATGTTGATGAATGATGTGTGTTAATATGTGTTAATGAATTATTTGTGAATGTTGTGTGTTAATGAATTATGTGTTAATGAATTATTTATGAATGTTGTGTGTTAATGAATGTTATGTGTTAATGAATGTTATCATGTGATTATAATGATTGAATGTTATATTTCAAAAATGCCGGATGAATGAATGAATGAATGAATGTTATTAAATGTTAATGGGGAATTTAGAGTGATGTTAGGGGGGGGGGGAGGGGCCAAATGAGCTTCCACCTTCACGTGGTTGGCCTTGTTTAGTAGAGAATATTAAACTATTCTCGAAACCAAGTGAAGCTCAAATTTTAAAGACAAGCTTAGAGTTTTTGATGTAGAGCCTTCTAATATCCCCTTAAGGAACCCTGTTCAACTCGAGGATTCAACAACGTCTTGGAATCCACTCAAGGAACTAGAGTTCAACTCGAGGATAAATAAGAAGTTCTTGACTTTAGGATATCAACCAAACACTCCTCTGCAACAGGTTCACTGCCTTGATTCATTTTAGACAACGCTACTTCCCAGCAGGTCACTCATCCCAATATTATTCTAGTTCAAGTGCTCTTTACTACAAAGGTTCCTCCAACGTTAAGCCCACTTTGCTTGCAACCTGATGCAGAGCTGGTGTGTGGCATCCATATTGATTACCTCAGACAACAAATCCACTCCACTTTGCAATTGCTTCTTTACCTCAATATCCCTCAATGCCTTGACTCCCAAGTGTACCTAGTTTCTCTCAAACACCAAACCTTCACACAAGAATCCAACCTTCATTTTAAATTCACAAAACATCTTTTTATGACCTATCCACCATATTCCCACAACCCATTTGATTTGGACAACCCATCTTCTATCCAACACACACAATCAGTCCTTGAAGCTTGTAGCCCTCACCAGTCATTAAATTGACTTTTCCTCTTACTTTCCCCAAACAACTAAGTAAACTCAAATATTATCTAAATACCCATTTGGGCTCTTTAAATCCTCTGAAAGATTCAACCTATACTCCTTTGGACCATACCCAAGATCCAATACCCCTAGCCTATCCTCACCAGGCCTAATTCTCCACTTTTACATAGAAACCCCTAACTCCACTTGCTCCCAAGACTCAAAAGGCTGAAACAGTCATTCTAGAGGTTGAGAAATGACACATTTCCAACTCACCAAGTCTCCACCCTTCACTTAACTCGTTTGCCACCAAACCCTTGCCTTTAGGGACATACCATGAGGGTTTGATCAAAAGGACCCCTCCCATCAACTCCAGGCCAAACTAACTGTGTAAACACCTCACTATAGACCCCCTTATAGGTAATCCATCACCAAACCTCTTCAATCATGAAGCAACCAACTTTCAACATGACTGGTGTCTGTTCAGGCTTAACCTCCATCAACAAATTATCATCCAACACTGCTCCTTCACCAAGCTTCTCTATTCTCCTGCATTAGATCATTATGATACAAAGAAATACATGGTTGTGGGATCGTGTACATGTTAGCAGTGGTGCATATGGAGGATTTTTTGATCTAGATTCACATTCAGGTGTCTTATTATCATTCCTTTTTGTTAATCTATGCTTGAGATTCTTCAGCTTGATATGAGTTTTAAACTCACCTCATACGGCAAAGAAGTACGACAGAAACATACTTCATATTTCTGGTATGGTTTTCAACATTCATTTCAATCTATGTTTTCTTGGAAACAGTCAAATTTTTAATGCTTTTATTTTAATAGAATTATACATTTCTAAATTAGAATTTTTGAAACCAGCACAGCCATTGCTAGAGCCAAGACAAGAGGTACCGCACAAGATCAGATAATCTATCCATTCATGATGTGGAGGCAACTTCATGGGAGACTATTCCAACTGCACTATCTAGAGCACTTGGACCTCAGTCACAATGCCTTCTTCCCTCCTCTTGCCATCCCATCACACTTTCACAAGCTCAACAATTTAAGGCATTTAAGCTTGTACGACTCTATTTTCATTGGTCAGATTCCAAGAGAGATTGGTAACATCTCTAGTTTAATTAAACATTTTCCATTCTTCTTAGACTTACAGATTTTCGTGATGGTGATCTTGTTTAATTAAACATTTTCCATTCTTCTTAGACTTACAGATTTTCCTTTGTTAATTCATTTCAAGGATGTATTTGTGCAAACATTTATGTTGCAGCTTGCTATATTGTCTAATCATCAAAATGGACGGGATACCCATATTCATCAAGTAAAGATTTATGGTTCCTATCCGTAAGTATTGTTGTTGCCTTCATATTTTGAAAGACTGTTTTAGTTCATTTTAGTATAAAATGGTGGCACTTTTTCTTTAGTTTCTATATCTTATGCTTAGTGAAAAATAAAACATTTTCATCATTTCTCATCATGTTTCTATTTTGTGCTGAAATAGAAATCCAATTCCCCTCCAGGAGTTCCAGTTTAATTCACTTGAGTTTACGATGTATTCGAACCTCAGATAACAAGTGGATCTACATGTTCAAAACCTTACCTTTTATTTATTGAGCACAAAGCTTTGTATTTGATAGCCATACATTTTTCAAATATTTGAAAAGATAAAAATAACACTTAATAATTGAACTATGGGTGTATTTTAGTATGTCTCTTTTGTGCCTATGGGGTAGATTAGTACATTGATACCACACTGTGTTTTCCTATACATCTTTGTTTCTGTCTTGTGCTGTTCCATGAGAAATAAGCTTGAATTTATTATGCTTGAGAAATGGAAATTCATTGTGTTGGCTTTGCATTCCATATTTTGTTGAAGATTTAGGGACTCTAAGTCTATGTGCTACATTATTTTCTTGTCAATTTTTTTGTGTGTTTATATTCTTCAATAAATCCTAATACATTGTATGATGGAAAGATTAACAACATAGGTTTTTGAAGATTACTATTTAATCACGATTGCTTTATCTCTACTCTTTCTGTCTTTATTACTTTAAATTCTAGATTAGATATATATTTCTTAGTCATTTTTGAAATGCTATTGTTTATGGTATTTTTCTTCTTTACGCCAACTATTGGTATTTATCAACTTTATGATTGCAGGTACCTATGGATCTTGTTGTTGACCACTCAGTGCAGGTTGATGTGGCAAAAGATTAGAAAAAAATTTGACAAACGCATGCAATATTTCCTTGCTAATGGGGGGTCATGTTCTTATGATGATGAGACCAAAGGTGACATCAAGTGGGTATCACCAATGCATGTAGATTGATCAGTATCTGGTGTACTTTAATCTTGGGTGCATCACATAGTGGATTATTTTTTTGGAGCAGGAGATACCCCGGTGGCACCGCTTGGTACACCAGATACTGATCAGTCTGCATGTATTGGTGATAATTCACCACCATTTCTTGGATCTACCCGTGTTACTAGCATGGGTGCGACACAGACATCATTATTGATTGACAATAATGAATCAATGCCTATAAAATGTCCTCAGATTCCAGGTACTTTAAATAATTATTTTTTATATTGTAATATGCATTTACCTATTCATAACAAGTTTTGGATTGATTATCCCATGACATTTTTTGCAGGAAATGATATGTTTTATAAGAAACTTTATGACCTAACATTGCATATATTCGGGCCCACCATACGTAAAAGGTGGAACATCATAAGTGAACTAAGTTTATCCCACTATTTTTTTTTCATATCATTAATTGGTACAGTATTTTTCCTTTCATTCCGGTCTTTTCTTTTAGTGGCTATATCTAACAATTTTGCGTTTTTCCTTAAAAGGTGGAATTTGCAAGAAAAAAGTTTAAAAGATCATCTCATCAAAGATTTATAATTATGTTCATTGGCTAGTAATTTATTACCTCTAGTTGATTTGAATTATTCCCGTACAGGAAGGAATAGCAGTTGGTAGAACTTTTGCACTGTTCAAGAACTACAATATTGATGGCAATAAAGAGATGATTGCCATTGACACGATGAACATTGAAGGTTCATGCACATCTTGCTACATCACAACTAGTAATCACTCCAGCACTCCTAAATTGCTAGGCTACAAAATATTATTTAATTCTAATTAAGTTTTTATTGAATTCAAAGCATTGTAGCTTGAATCTATTTTTCCAATTCAAGCTACTTAAGAGAAAGGTGATTTGTCTATGTTTATTTTAAAAGCTTATTTTTCAATAGACATAATGAATGTCCTATGTGTAGGGTCAGCTTTCTGAATTCAGTCATGCAACTTCCTGAATGTAGTCATGCTTGATTCAATTATTTATAACCCGTCTTTCAAATAACCCATCTTTCGAATAACTCATCTTTTGAATAGTAGTCATTTTTAGATTAAGTTTTGGTAGAATTTCAAAAGTGTCATTTTTAGAATATATTATGTTAAGCATAATATTTTAATGAATTGCATGATGGTATTTGATATTGAAGAAGATAGTCCATACGACTACTGTTCTCCCTCCCCTTAACAGTTTATAACTTTATATATTATTTGTTATTTGATGTTTTGAGTAATCCAAGCAATAGCAATGTCATGAGCACCCATTCACCATAACCCTTCTCTTCTAAGCTCTTCTGCTTTGACACATCTCTAATCCACAGTCTTCATTACATGGATTGTTTATTGGGGACCTTAATAAAGTTTACAATGTACGCAGGATAATGAGATGGATAATGGATGAAGAGGAGCATCTTGCCAAGCTGAAGGAAGACACTTTGTAGTATGTTATTATAGATATGGGCCATAAGTTCTGAAAGCTTACATATTTGATGCATCATTTCTTTTTTGTAAAAGGATTTCCCTTCACTTGTAATCGATTTTCTAGTAACAAAACTATGGAGCAGAATAAAATGGAATAAATGCACCCTAATTTTATCATATACAACCATTCCTGTTTCCTTTATTCTGGGATTTAGATATACAGCTGTATATGGTCAAACTCCAACAGGTTTGGTTTGTATTGTAATTTGGTGCTGCTTTTCATTCTCTTTTTTTGCTTATGCAGCTGTAACCACTGTTGACACCAATGGAATCAAAATGCTCAAAGAGCTCAAGAGAATAATTGAACTGAAAGGCCTTCAGGTAACTATTATCATAATTTTGGTTTGAACAAAATATTATTTTGGTTTAAACAATTTATTTTAAGTTTTGATTTGTTTATGTCATTCATCTAAAATCATTTAATAAGTGGGTATTATTGAATTAAGTAATAGCATTCCTAATAAATTTAATAAGTGGGTCTTATTGAATTAAGTAAAAGCATTCCTAATAAATCAACCAAAGAAATGAAAGCTTAGAATGCGTTGTTTAAACGTGTTCAGCAGTATGTACTCTGTATAAAACATGTCAACTATATCAACACTTCATAGAATTTTGGTTTAAACAATAAACTCTAAACTTTGACCTTTTTAAATTGCGTACTGTTTCATTACTAGCCTAGAACCTACATATAAATCAATAAAAATCCAAGTGCTCACCAAGCTTACAAGTTTTAAATAAGTGTGACTATCTTTATGTTATAACAAAATTTAACAAAAATCTATTTTGTATTGTAAACAATGTGAATTATACTAACAAGGAGTATACATGATCTTTAGCTTGCATTGAGCAACCCTGGATCAGATCTCATGGAGAATCTTCAAAAGGAAAAGTTCACTGAAATTCTGTGACCAAATTGGCTGTTTCTTACAGTTGGTGAGGGTGTTGCAGTTTGCAGTTCTCTTCTCCAAGCTCATAAGCTCAATAGATAATTGAATGTCAACGGTAATAACCAGGCCGGTCTCTACAATTACAGTTTGCATGGTTAAAGACTAAACCTGAGAGTTATCCTTGTCTATCATTTCATTCTTATAATGAAGAATGTCCTCACTTACCTCGCTATATTTCTCTACTAAATATTACTTATAGTTTACAATACTCAAAGGTTGTAAGAAGCCATGGAGGCTTTGTTTTTAATTTGATGAATCACCTTGCAAGCTACAGTGGTGATTATGAAGATGTTAAATAATATGAATATAATGGAAGGGCTAAAATTTTGTTAAAATCTAATTAGAAATTTTTTTTTTGCCTATGTTCCCATCAAGCTTAAAACGTTATGTGGGAAGACTCGATACACTCTTTGGGAAATTTTACTATGGACGATCCAAACCTAGAAATCTTCTTTAAACAGCCACTTGTAATGTTAAAGAGATGAGAAGAGCTCTACCTTTGAGGTTCAAATTACTCAAGAGCAAAGAACCCTGTAACAGCTACTCTCTATCCTCTACTGTAACAATCAAACTGAGGAAATAGAATTCTAACTTCCTTGAAGCAAACCATCTTCCAGGTACTCACCTTCTTGGATGCATTTTTTGAGTAAAGCCTCTCTCACTGTTTTGTCTCCAAACATTTCTCCTATATTCCTTTGAGACCGTAATCTTCCATTTGACTGCAACCTTTTGAAGATCTCAGTCTCAAGGTAATGTATCCTCAATCAATGCTCCTTTTTTGAAGACTGATCCTCTGTCTCTGTCATTGAGACTATTCTTTGTCAAGGACCCATTTAATGCCTATAAACCTAAAACCACTTAGACCTTAACCCTATATGACCATTACATGACATTTTGACTCATTACATGGGATTTTCACTTATTACATTGCTTTTATAGCATTATTCCTTATTACATTACAATGACCTTTAGACTTGATTATGAATTTTGCTTTGAATATTGAGTCTAACATTGCAATTGAACATCTCTGAATGCCATTCCACTCCTGGTCTCAGGTGCCCTACTGGATGCCCCAACATCATCAACCAATTGGTACAAATGATCAAATCCCACAAATGGTCTGTAGCTATGACAGAGTCTGAAAAGGCAGAGAGACCTACACTGGTGACTCAGAAGAAACTTCAGCTTTCAAAAACAAAGCCAATTAGGTTGGCAGACTTGTGGATCGGGCTGACATTTGGTGGAAGAGGAAGAAAGATGACTAGAACTCTGGAGGCCCACTATAATGGATTTCTGTATTCAACCATGAGAGTAGAAGAGAGAGCTGATATCATGTATCAAAATATTAAACACGCATTCTTCCAGCCAGCAGAGAAGGAGATGATTACTTTGCTTCATTTTCATTTGCATAACCATATTATGGTGGGAACTAAGAAGACTAAGGATGTCCAATTTTATGTGGAAGTAATGGATGTGGTCCAAACTTTAGGAGGGGAAAGAAGGTCCATGTATGATCCCGATGAAATTCAAGTAGAGCAGCAAGAGAGGGATAGGAAAAATCAAATCAATGGAGAGTTTGAAGGGTTTGTTAAATGAGTAACAGAGCTATGGGAGCAGCCTCATCTAAAAGATTTTGAACTGGAGTTTGATATACCATTTAGAGAGCTAGGTTTTCATGGAGTTCCTTTCAAAGCCTCTGCTTTTATTGTTCCTACCGTAAACTATTTGGTAGAGTTGGTGGAATTGCCTTTCTTAGTAATAACCATTAGTGAGATTGAGATAGTTAACCTTGAGAGAGTAGGACTTGGGCAAAAGGCATTTGATATGGCTATTGTTTTCAAAGACTTCAAGTGGGATGTACTCCGCATTGATGTTATTCCTCAATCTTCTCTTGATGGCATCAAAGAATGGCTAAACTCAATGGATATAAAGTATTATGAAAGCAGAATGAACTTGAACTGGTGGCCAATTTTGAAGACCATTTCAGATGACCCAGATAAATTTATTAAAGATGGTGGCTAGGAATTTCTGAATTGGGAAATCCATCTTCCTTTTGGGTGACAGAATCCAATAGATGCTTCAAAATGTTTGAAGTAATTTCACCAAGCTTTATCAAATGGATCTCTCAGGAGAATGAATGGAATAGTTAGCACTCATTGGCTCTAGGTGATGCTTACAGAGGTGAAGCACCGAGACTTCCTAGGAGGTCATCCATCCCAGTACCACTCCAGCTCGAGCACGCTTAACTACGGAGTTTCCTCCATGGTTAAACCCACTCTGCTTGCACCCTCATTTGCAAAACCTTCACCAAGTGTTATGCCTTATGAACCATTCATTAGAAAGCCCCTTAAGCTCATCAATTAATAAGTAGGAGATATTTTCCACAGCAAGTCAAGTTGTGATATTGCTATCAAGATTCAACTGTGTAGTTTTTTGAGTCAAACTCATTGACCTGTGATTCATGAGTAGTGGTTCACACGAACCCATCTCTCATGAGAATGAATGGAACAGTTAGCACTCATTGGCTCTAGCTGATGCTCACAGAGGTGAAGCACCGAGACTTCCCAAGAGGTCACCCATTCTGGTACTACACCAACTCGAGTGTACTTAACTACGGAGTTTCCTCCCTGGTTAAACCCACTCTGCTTGCATTCTCATTTGCAAAACCTTCACCAAGTGTTGCACCTTACAAACCAGTTGATGAGCTTAAGGGGATTTCTAATCGATGGTTCATAAGGCACAACACTTGGTGAAGGTTTTGCAAATGAGAATGCAAGCAGAGTGGGTTTAACCATGGAGGAAACTCCATAGTTAAGTGCGCTTGAGTTGGAGTAGTACTGGGATGGGTGACCTCTCAGGAAGTCACGGTACTTCACCTCTGTGAGCATCAGCTAGAACCAATGAGTGCTAACTGTTCCATTCATTCTCATGAGAGATGGGTTCATGTGAACCACTACTCATGAATCACGGGTCAATGAGTTTGACTCAAAAAACTACACAGTTGAATGTTGATAGCAATATCACAATTTGACTTGCTGTGGAAAATATCTCCTACTTATTAATTGATGAGCTTAAGGGGCTTTCTAATGAATGGTTCATAAGGCATAACACTTGGTGAAGGTTTTGCAAATGAGGATGCAAGCAGAGTGGGTTTAACCATGGAGGAAACTCCATAGTTAAGCGTGCTCGAGCTGGAGTGGTACTGGGATGGATGACCTCCCGGGAAGTCCCGGTGCTTCACCTCTGTAAGCATCACCTAGAGCCAATGAGTGGTAACTGTTCCATTCATTCTCATGAGAGATGGGTTCATGTAAACCACTACTCATGAATCACAGGTTAATGAAAAGAACTCTGAATTTCTGAATTGGGAAATCCATCTTCCATTTGGGTGACAGAATCCAATAGATGCTTCAAAATGTTTGAAGTTCTTTCACCAAGCTTTATCAAATGGATCTCTCACGAGAATGAATGGAATAGTTAGCACTCATTAGCTTTAGGTGATGCTTACAGAGGTGAAGCACCATGACTTCCCGGGAGGTCATCCATCCCAGTACCACTCCAGCTCGAGCACGCTTAACTACGGAGTTTCCTCCATGGTTAAACCCACTTTGCTTGCATCCTCATTTGCAAAACCTTCACCAAGTGTTATGCCTTATGAACCATTCATTAGAAATCCCCTTAAGCTCGTCAACTAATAAGTAGGAGATATTTTCCACAGCAAGTCAAATTGTGATATTGCTATCAACATTCAACTGTGTATTTTTTTGAGTCAAACTCATTGACCCATGATTCATGAGTAGTGGTTCACATGAACCCATCTCTCATGAGAATGAATGGAATAGTTAGCACTCATTGGCTCTAGCTGATGCTCATAGAGGTGAAGCACCAGGACTTCCTGAGAGGTCACCCATTCCGATACTACACCAACTCGAGTGCACTTAACTACAGAGTTTCCTCCCTAGTTAAACCCACTCTACTTGCATTCTCATTTGCAAAACCTTCACCAAGTGTTGCACCTTATGAACCAGTTGATGAGCTTAAGGGGCTTTCTAATCGATGGTTCATAAGGCACAACACTTGGTGAAGGTTTTGCAAATGAGAATGCAAGCAGAGTGGGTTTAACCACGGAGGAAACTCCGTAGTTAAGTGCACTCGAGTTGGCGTAGTACTAGGATGGGTGACCTCTCGGGAAGTCCCGGTGCTTCACCTCTGTGAGCATCAGCTAGAGCCAATGAGTGCTAACTGTTCCATTCATTCTCATGAGAGATAGGTTTGTGTGAACCACTACTCATGAATCACGGGTCAATGAGTTTGACTTAAAAAACTACACATTTGAATGTTGATAGCAATATCACAATTTGACTTGCTGTGGAAAATATCTCCTACTTATTAATTGATGAGCTTAAGGGGCTTTCTAATGAATGGTTCATAAGGCATAACACTTGGTGAAGGTTTTGCAAATGAGGATGCAAGCAGAGTGGGTTTAACCATGGAGGAAACTCCGTAGTTAAGCGTGCTCGAGCTGGAGTGGTACTGGGATGGATGACCTCCCGAGAAGTCTCGGTGCTTCACCTCCGTAAGCATCACCTAGAGCCAATGAGTGGTAACTGTTCCATTCATTCCATGAGAGATGGGTTTATGTAAACCGCTACTCATGAATCACAGGTTAATGAAAAGAACTCTAAATTCACCTTACGTAGGTAACATTGTTTATTTTTAAAAAAAAATAACATTGGTCAAAATTTCAACCAATGCCCCCAAAAAACTCCACCAAAGGATGGTCAAAATTTTGACCACAATAAGAAAATTTCGACCAACAAAATTTTGACCAAAACAACAAAATTTTGACCATCTTATCCGTCGAACGTATAGCATCGCGGTCGAACATTTGATGTTTTCATCAAAAATTTTGACCAACATTTGGTGAAAATTTTTGCTGCCATCAGTCGAAATTTTGATTAATATCAGGTGGATATTTGTTCAACAATTGGTCGAAAATTTGACCATTATAAAAAAAATGATGACATTTTTGAATCATGGACTCAGTCAATTTTTGACCTCTGTTTTAGTCGAAATTTGACTGATTATAAATACATCGAAAATTTGACAAAAAAAGACCGACGACAATGTTAGTCGTAAATTCGACTAATTTTGGTCAAAATTGAGACCAATTCTTGGTCGAAATTAGAAGCCAAATTTACTAGTGCCAAACCAATGTGGTACAAAGAGAATGAGTACTATGACTATCATAATGTTAAGGGACACACTATCCTCAAGAGTATGAAATTGAAGCACTATATCCAAGATCTGATAGACAAAAAAGAGATCCAAGTGGACACACTAGCCTAGCCTTCATCTAAAGCCAATCTAAAAGTCTATCAGAATGTGTTCCCTCAACACAATGGTAGGAAGAATTAAGTCAATTCCAATCCTCCACCCCAGAACCAAGGGAAAGACAAACAAGGAGACCATGCTGACTTGAAATACTATACTACTGTCCACATCAACTATGAAATTTTTTTTAGATGCATAACCCAAGTTGAGCCCACTGTCAATGTAATCCATGTCAAGGGATAAGATAGTCAATGTGCTATTACCACACGTAGAGGCTGGATATCTATCATCGGTGCCACTCCAATACCCACACATGATGCATAGTATAACCTTATAGAACATCTTGGGAATACACCTACCCAAATATCCATCCTCAACCTTCTCTGCACTTCACCCATCCACCAAGAGATCTTCAACCAAGCCCTCCAATAAGGACATGTCCCCAAAAACATTAATACCATCCAGTTTGAGAACCTTATGAAACACCTATCAACATATTGTTCCATTTCCTTAAAGCCTTCTAAAATACCATCTATTGAGCCTAACCATAATCTCCCTCTCTACATCTCCATCATGGTCAGAGACTTTTCCATCAAAAGGGTCATGATAGATAATGTCTCAGCCCTAAATTTGTGTACCCTAAAATTCATCCAGCAAGTGGGATTCATAGAGGATGACATATCACATGATGTTATGACCATCAAGGCCTACGATAACTTGGAGTGTACCTCATAAGGTACCATTCTTTTTCCAATCAAGCTAGGCCCAAAAATTCAAGACACCATATGCCATGTTATTGATCTAGACCTACCATATAACATCCTCCTTGATCGACCATGGATTCATTCCATCAAAGCCATATCATCTTCTTATCACCATTGCCTTAAATTTATATATTAAGGCATTGAGATCGCTATCCATGCACATCTCCAACCCTTCACATACTCTCATGCATTGGAAGCATCATTTCCCCATTACACTCATTGTCCTAGCATTGACATTGGCACTTCCATTGCCAGCTCATCCCGATCCCATAGCGATCTAGAGACTATCCTAGCCTCCACCTTCTCTTCCATTAAGATCAACAACTAGGCCTATGGTGTAAATGATGCATTTTTAGTAGGGTCCCTACCTCTTGATGCACATACACAAGGGCACCCAAGCCACCAAAGCAAGCCTACTCCACTAGATCCTAAAATCAAGCAGTTGGGGCCATTATTTTTTGTTTCTCATGGAATCATAAATAGTCTAGAGATGGACCTTGACATCAACAAGTGGCTATAAAAAGATCCCCCACCTCCTGACACTGAGCTCCTTAGTTACTTCAAAGATAAATATCCTTCATCATACAAATATGCCACAGAGCAATGGAATTATTGACATGGTGGTCTGGGACCAGAAGAAAGTGGCAGAAAACATCCATTAGAGGCCTCAAAAAATCCTAAACATCAAGGCCTTCACTTTGATACCTCTCGCTTGCACATACAAGAACCCAACACCATAGCTAGGGACACTAATTTGCCCAACGTCACCCTCTTGAATATCCAGGATGACCTTGTAGAGATCAAATACATCCCTGAAGAGGAAAAAAGAAATCTTACGATGAAATGTTTGATGATGATACCCTCCAAGGAAATTCTATCCTCCATCAACTCACCATTAACTTCAATGAACTTACCCTCATCCATCCCGAACTCATCAACTAGGACCAACCAAGTGTAACACATATCGATGAGTTCCAAAGCACAGAATCACTCTTAAGATTCATGGGAGCATTAGACAAGAAATCAGATCAAGATCATGAATCATCTCATGTCTATGGGCTCAACCGTAAGGGATAATTTTATGGAAAAGGAAGTCTTTAGCCACAAAATTGGAAAAGAAAAAATTGAATGAGTCCTTCTATGAAAACCCATATAGGGAACATTTTGACTCTAAAAAAGTGAAAATAAAAGGTGTATCTTCTAGTGAAAACCTGTCTAAGGTGCTAGAAGATGAAAACTTGCCTCTTCCTCCCATCTAGGATTATAGACAAGAGAAATCATCAATCATTATTGAGGAAAGAAAGCTATTCAATTTGGAAATTGAAGAATTCCCTAGGATCACCTACATTACGACATCCCTGACTGAGGGAGAAGAGTTATCTTTCACATCGCTTCTCTGAGAGGTAATTATCAATTTTGCATGGTCATACACCAACAGACTAGGGCTTGATCCAAATCTTGTTGTCCATCATCTTGTAGTAGACCCTAATGTAAAACCAGTAAAGAAAAAGCTTTGAAAGATGCATCCAAAAGTGGTCCTACTAGTAAAATATGAACTAGAGAAGCTCCTACAAGACAAAATCATTAGAGCCATAGACTACTTAGAGAGGATCTCAAATATGGTGCCTATCACTAAGCCTTCAGGAGAGATCAAAATTTGTACCGACTTCAGGGAATTGAACAAAGAATGTCTAAAATATGATTTTCCCTTACCAAACATTGACATGATAGTTGATCTCACAGTAGGCCATGAGATGTTGTCACTCATGGATGGCTTCTTAGGGTATAATTAGATCAAAATAGCAGAGGAAGACCAGCACAAAATAACATTCACAATAGAATGGGGTACCTTTTACTACAATATGATGCCATTTGGGCTAAAGAATACAGGGGCCACCTATCAATGAGAAATGACATATATCTTCCATGATATGATACATAAGATTGTAGAATATTATGTAGACAATATCCTTGCAAAATACAAGACATGACTGGAACACCTCGACATCCTCGAGTGTGTGTTCGATTGCCTCCATCATTATTTCTTAAAACTAAATCCAAAAAAGTGTGTCTTTGGTGTAACATTTGGAAAGATGTTAGGCTTCATTGTATCATGACATGGCATAGAGATTGACCCTAAAAAGGTCAAACCCATAATAGAAATGCCTCCTCCTAGAAAACTCAAGCAGCTTAGAAGCCTACAAGGTAAAACACAATCAATACAACATTTCATATCACAACTGGAAAACAAGTGCCAACCTTTCATGCGTCTACTCTCTAAGGACACAAGCTTCAAATGGGATGTTATCTACCAAAGAAGCTTTGAGAAGATAAAATAATATCTGGTCAACTCTCCCATCCTTGTATTGACCATTCTAGGATGTACTCTAATCCTATACATCTCTACAACTACTACAACATTGGGGGCACTATTAGCATAGCTTGATGATAATGACAAAGAAAGAGCCATCTATTACATCAATAGAACTCTTTTCAGCTATGAGATCAATTACTCACTAGTAGAAAAATAATGCCTCACAGTAGTCTTCACCACACAAAATCTTTGGCATTATATTCTTAGCCACACCATCAAGCTCATCTCAAAGGTGGACCTGCTCAAGTATTTCCTATCAAGCACAACACTGAAAAGCTGAATGGTGAAGTGGATTATGTTGCTAAGAGAATTTGATATTCAGTACATAGATAGGAAATCAATCAAAGGGAAATTTATTTCTGATCAGCTAGTAGAAGAACCACTGATAGATGCATATCCTTTGATAATGGAATTTCCTGATGAGCACCTTTGCATGATCGACGAACAACCCATATGGAAGCTATACTTTGATGACTCCTACACATAACATGGATCAAGGGAAGGAATCTTGTTTGTCACACCTCAAGGTGACTACATCCCCAAATCATTCAAATTGGGATTCCTATGCACCAACAATATTGTGAAATACGAGGCACTCATCTCAGGCCTCAAGATAACTATCCAGTGGAACATTACATAACTGCAAGTGTTTGGCGATTCACAATTGATAATCAAGAAAGTCCTGGATGAATTCCAAATAAAGGATGACAAGATTCTACCCTACAAGGAACTAGTGGATTAATTGAAAGAGCACTTCCCAAGTCTATAGTTCACATAAATACCAAGGCTACAGAACAAAGCAGTTAATGCAATGGAAACCATCAGATCCCTACTTGAAATCCATCAAGACTCATAATAGTATGAATTCTTAATCAAGCATCTCCACATGCCTGCTTATGTAGTACCCACCCATAGTTTTCTTTTAGTTTTTTTTCTGTTTTAGATACCATACTCTTTTAGGCTTTGATTTCAGTTGTTTGGCCGAATTCTTTTAGGTCACTTTTCATGCAATCAGTTATTATTTTAATAAATGATGATTATGGATTATTGCTCATTATATGTGTATGGTTATCATGCGTGTGTATCTGTTTGGCATGTTTGTGTGGTAGAGGATGAAGGCATAGTTACTTGCATAGTCGAGATCCACACGACCGATCGTACCCTATCATTGTTTGCTATATATATATTGGATGTACATGTTTCATCTTGTGATGTTAGGTTTGCAAGTACATGGCATCATCTTCCTTGAATTGGCAAGAGTGAGCATGCTCACAAATATTCATCTCAATGGTAAAGAGGGGAGATAATACACAGACCCAAAACCCTAACCTAAGCCTAATTGTCCTAGGATTGGACAAGTATCAGTATGACTACCCTATCCGAATTCATCTAGTTGACATGGATTCATGGATCCCTTCTCTTGAGTTTGCTTGGTTTTACTCTGTTTGATTTCAGTTGATTTATTTTTGAAGTGGGTGATTTTATGTGATTTATTGATTAATGATTATAGTTGAAATGTAATATTAATCATATTCCTAAGTTTATTTGAGAAAATTTAATTAAAAGTCAAATATTTGATTATTTGGATTTAATTGATTATTTAATTGAAAATTAGATTTTATTATGCTTGTGTGCTTTATTAAATAATTAAATATTTAATTTCATGGTTTTATAATGCTTTAAATATTTAATCTATTTAATATGAATTTTAATTATAAACATGTGCATTATGGAAAAGTATAATTGTTTTCAAAAGTAATCAACTTGTTTTCAAAAGTCAAAGTTGAGTTGTGCAAAATAAATTATTTTAATTTATTAATTAGGATTTACTTTCAAATTGGGAATTGGAGTTTCATTAGGAGTTAACTGTTGAGTCATTCTAGGGTTTGCATGAAAGGGGAATTGAATCCCTAATATAGGGAATTGCACTCATTGAGAATTAGACAGGTTTTGGAGGAGAATTTTGGAGAGCTTGTGTGCTTTGGATTTTGGAGATTCTTGGGTGTTTTTTGTGTTGCTTGGAATTTGTGAAAGATTGTTGTGCATCTGGATCTTGGCTTGCATTCTTCGTGGATTCAGATCTGTAGGATTGAGTTCTTACTTTGAAGGATCTGGAATTTTCTTCTTCTCAAAGGCTTCTATTTTCGGTTCTTGCATTGGATCTGAGGTAGGGTTTGAGAAAACCTCATTGTAAATTTGTCTCTGCAATTTATAGTAATTTATTATGCCTGGTTAGTTTCATTTGCTTTAGATCTGTTTTTGGCTATGTCTGTGATTTTAGGTATTAGAAAACCCTTAGATCTATATTTGTATGATTTTATTTAGACTTGGCATAGTAGGGTTACGCTATCCAACTTTCATGAAATTATGTTTTATAAAACTCATAGAAAATGAAAAAATTAGTATTGGTTATAGTTCCACTATAGAGCCTTGCAAAAATATTTAGTTGTGAGAAAAAAACCCAATTTGGGTAGGAAATATTCATGTTGGTAAATTAAAATGACCTTCTGGAAATTTACACAGGAGAAATTTACAATAGCAATAAAAATCAAGAGGAAAAGGAAACATTATTGTCTAAAAGATTAAAAGAAAGGGATCTAGTTACCTTTTCTGGAAAAAAGGTACAAAGAATATAAATATCCATTTTTAGAAATTGCCCTTTTAAAAAATAATAATAAACTCTATTTAAAAAACAAAAACATTTCCTTTATTTAAAAAAATATATATTATATGCTATCAAAAAAATAGCATTTGTATTGTGGTTGTTTTAAAAAAAATTAAAATTAATTTTTTTTTTTTAATGGTGGGGAGTGGGGGCCACCAACTTCCCCCTACCCCTCCATGTGTAGGCCTCCCCGTGTGCAACCTGAGACTACTGCACAGGGGGGGGCAGACTGTGGTCCCTACGTTGCATCACCAGTGGGTGCGGGCCCCACTATGGCCCCCCACTGCCTTAATAAAATTATTAAATTTGTTAATTTTAATAAAGTTTATTTTAAGTTGTTTTATTTTATAAAATTTATTTAATTTGTTTTTAGTTAATAAAATTTTATTTAATGTATATTAAATTTGTTTTCTTTTTATTAAATAAAATTTGTTAAAAGATTAATTTAATTTGTTTTAAAATTAAGTTTGTAAATTACTTTATTTAAAAATATCTTTATTATTTTTTGGGGGGTAATTGAATAAAGTTTATTTATGACTTTTGAAAAGTAATTTTAATGTGAAATTTTATTTTGGAAGGTTATAATATAATAATTTTTGCTAAATAATAAAATATTATATTACATGAAATTATAACATAATTTAGGGCTTAGGTTTAGTTTTAAATTATGAAATGATTGGAATTAATTATTTAATTTAAATTAGATTTAAATTATTTAATTTGTATTAGAATCAAATTGTAAACTTAATTTAGACTTAGAATATCTAATTAATGCTAATTTAATTATTTAATTTAATCTAGATTGATTGTAAGTGATGTCTAAATATTGATTCAAATATGTTTCTTTTAAATGCTTGTTTTGATTATTTTCAAAATAGTTTAAATGCATGATTTGAAATTAGATGTGCATATTTACACTATAATTGGCTGATTATGTTAATGTGCTCTATTCTTCCTGAGTGTTGTGTTCTTTTGCATTGTGGGCATTAGATGACCTAGGGAAAGTACAGAGGCTGGGGTTTTGATTTCTTTAAATATGATTACTGCTTATGTTTTGATGTGTGTGTATATTCTGATTATACCTTGACTTGACCATTTGGGCTCATGTTGCTTTATTTTTCTATTTATGGTATCTTTGTAATCAGTTCAATTTCTTGTGTGTGAAACTGGATATGGGATTACCTCGTTGTATACCTGATGTAATCTATGTGAGATTTGTGAGCCTAGGGGAGGTTGAATAGGTGCATTTTAGGGGAGTGGCTTACAATAGGGGTCTAGGGCTCAAAAGGGTCTAGTACTAGGGTAGCCTATCGTAAGTTGATTAATAAGTGATAACCTAATAATAAAACTTGGGAATAACATTAAATACAAGATTGATCTTTGATGCCTCTTCCATACCTTGAGTGCTTGTATAGGCTAAGGATGGGAATGGGATGATACCTAGAAAGTAGGTATGATTAGAATTCCTCGTCTTCATGAGAGGGTATTCTGGTTCCGCATGGGTCATGTTGAGGGTCTGAGATCCAGAGTGGCTAGTCCAGGGTAACTCAACCTGATAGACACTTGAGGGTCCAGGGTCTAGAGAGACCAGTCCATGGTAACTCAAGTAGTTGATCATGTGATGACACTCCCATAGTATGTAGCCTAAGTCTCCTCCATATTTATTCTTCTTGTGATGGTTTCCTATGGGTCAATGAGTCTTACCTATCACTATCTTTTGTATACCTTGAGTTAGAGAGCTTTCAGGATCTCCTTTCTTAGTGGTTTTATCCTTGCTTTGGTATTGGTTATCTGAGTGGGGTTTGTTGCTATCTCCTCAGCATGATGGGCTAGACCTTTGTGGTTCTACATGGATGGGTGGTAGTGATTCTTTACCATTTGAGATTCGACGTCCTAGTGTCGGTGCTTGATGGTGCTTCTGCAGTTAGATTCCTTATGATTCTTCATTGGTGGTTTCTTTTCATATCTTCATTATTTTTAATCATGTATTAGAGTATCAGATGTGATAACTATTCTGGATATTGTATTATTATTGTTAGAGTGATTACCACATACCCTGCGACATGTGCAATGGATGTGATTTTATTTAGATCTCATGGATGTTCATGAGTATTGTAATTATGATGTATGATGTAATTGTAATATTTATGTTATGGAATCTTTTGTTGATGTTATTTTAGTTGTGTTTTTTTCTTAAGTAATTCTACGTCATGGGACCCTCAGGTTTTGTATTTTGTGTTGTTTGTTGTATTAATGTGAGTAAATGGTAATTGCTTCCACATTGATGTTTATCTTGTATGTTAACTTTAGAAATAAAATATTCCCCAAACTTAGTAGCATGTTTTAGGTTAATCTCTCTTGGGTTCCCTGGTGAGGTGTTACAGCTTATGAGAAGTTGATTCATAAATGGTGTACATCTTTCTTGGTCCCTAGTCCCCATGGTACCATGACATTCACACATATCTTAAAAATGGTATCATATCCCCCCACCTCACAAACACCCAATGCTAAAACCTAATTCATAGATCTTCCTGCTACAATCTTTTAGCAAACACCCTTTATCATTGAGGATATCACAACATCCTCTCTAGGTGTTTATATTCGAACAAGGTCTGTTAGGATTGACTAATACTAAGAGAGGGGGGGGGTAAATAAGTATTACAACACTATATAAAACTTAAACCAATTCCAAATAAAGTATATGATTATAGAAATGAAAAGAACATAATAAAATAACACAAAACTCATAACACCATTATTTGTTTTTGAGGAAACCCCAACCAAGGGAAAACCCCAGTGGGGATGGTACCCACAACTATGCACTAAAATATAATATCCTTGTTAGGAGATCTAGCCCTTTTAGGAGTTGAGTATTACATAGTAAATTTCCTTGTTAGAGGACTATCAACCCTGTTAAAGGTATACAAAACCCTGTTAAAGTTATACTGAGCTTATAGCTCTTACAATCAATATTTCAGTTACAAAGTGTTTTCAAGATTGAACAAAACAAGCATTTGCTATGCTTTGATAATTCCAGTTATAGTTCTTAATAGTCTCTATCAGTGTTTGATATTCCATTTGCTATCAGCCATTACTGATATCCTAATCTTGCATCCATATCATATTCATACTTCGCTTTCACAAAACACTCTTCATTTATATGAATTCTATCATTCAGTCGGCTCTCAAATATAATGAAAAATATAATATTTAATAATGCAAATAGTAAATACTAAGTCAGTGATCTTGTATTACCAAAGTGTTAGCAATCCACAATATTTATCTAACTTAGCATGTTACCATTCCATCTTACATTCCCTAAATCATTGTGACTGTTCATATGCCATGTTTCACTATTCCTCTATCTTCACATGTCTTCATATCACTATAACTTACTGATATCAATAAAAAAACACAAGAGACCTTAAATGAAGGTCATACACATCCCAAAATGTCTTCCTCTAAGCTCACAAGTCATCATCTATCACATGTTGTCTTCGATGTCCAAAATAGTTCTGCATTACTCTGTAAATCTGATTCCATACTTAGTCATTTTCAAGACTGTATCTTCAACACTCATACTTAAATTCATGGGATCACCATATTAGTTGTGTTTCCATAAATGAAAAACCTCAAGTGCTTCATACTACTCTTAAAACATCACTTGTCAACAAGGTCATCCTAGATTTATAAGAGGTACATGTTGGAATTTGTGGTACCCACATGAGTGGCATAGTCCTATAAAATAATTTTCTTAGAGTCGGGTATTATTAGCCAACAATGGAGCATGATGCCTTTGAATTCATCAAGAAATGATTACCACATCAACAACATGCCAATCTGATCCATGCTCTAGCTCAAGACTTGCTGCCTATTGTGCCACCTTGGCCATTTTCATGTTTGGGCTTCGACCTAGGTGGGTTAATCACTCCCCTTTCCTTAGATGGACATAAATATATCATAACATCCATAGAATAATTTACAAAGTGGGTTGAGGCAATTCCTCTCATCCTCACTAGTGGCATTTAGATATCCAAGTTCATCCTATACCATATCATCTACCATTTTAGCATCCCTTCCACCATCTTCATAGATCATGGCACACCTCTTGAAAACTAGCATGTGGATGATCTATGTGCTAGACTCCACATCCACCATTGTTTCTCTAGCCCATAATTCCCCTAAGGAAATGACCAAGCTGAGGCAACCAATAAAACCATCCTCAAAATCCTGAAGAAGGTTGTCAATAATTATGGTTGTGACTGGCACCTCCAAATAAATCCTTCCCTCTAGGCCTTTCTTACTTCTTATCACACTCCCATAGGAACCACCCCGTACTCCCTTGTATATGATTCCACAACCATTTTACCCATCGAGGTCGAGCTCCCTTTATTGTGTGTCTCTATGAAGAACTATACCATAGATGAAAACTATCGCGTGACATGCCTCACATAGCTTGATTTACTAGATGAAAAGAGGCAGCACACATATGATCACTTGGTTGTTTACCATAATCACCTCAAAAGGAGATATAACAAGAAGGTCCATCCTAGACAATTCCAAGTGGGTGACATGGTCCTCAAGGAAAATAAAAAAATACAAGCACATCGAGAGAAAAAGGGCAAGTTTGAACCTACTTGGTTGGGTCCTTACATTGTCATATCATGCTTTGGCTTCAGAGCCTATCATCTATCAACACTTGAAAGTGAGCCCCTCAATGATCCTATCAACATCATACATCTGAAGTGGTTCTATGCGTGATCCATATCCTCAAAATTCATAAAAATTGGAAAAATCCAGAAAAATACAAAAAAATTAAAAAAACAAAAAAAACAAAGAAAAATAATCATTCAAAGGTGAAAACTTGGCAATTCAAGTATCTTGGACAAGTATGTTGGTGAAAACCTAGAAACAGGTGCCATACATAGTGGATAGGGCCATTATCTATCAAATTCCCATCCCCCACCCATCCCAAACCTAATCCTAAATCCTCTTTATCCAATCCCCATCCTCACTACCAGCCCATCACTCCCAATGTGTTCTATCCTCCAACCTATCCAATGCAGCAATCAACTCGTATTCGCAATCCTAATTTTCCTATATATATCTTGTATAGAGAGATCTTCCTATCCCCAATCCTATACATATCATGTATATATCCTGTATAGCGAGATCTTCCTATCCCAATCCCTAAACTTTTGTAAATATCCTTTGTAAATATCTCCCCGTCCATTGTACATATCATCGCATCTTGTTGTACATATCCTCACCCATCTTGCAATAGTTATGATATGATAACTTGTCCCACCTAGCCTCATACTTCAACAACATCTTTTGTCGACTATTATTGATCACATGATTCTTCTTGATTCATCATTTTCCAACAACAATACAACATTCTCCTCATCAATTGGGTCCTTGCAGGATGTATCCTTCCTCATGTATGACCTAATCTTCCATCATCAATCAACCTAGGTCTATGTAGGATGTATCCTTCCTCACGTTCTGACCTAATCTCCCCCATCAATCAAATCCATCCTTCTCCTTGGCAAAGGATGTTTTTTGGATTTATCACTTTGGTCATGGATTTTGTCCTTTGGATCTTATTTATCTTTTATGACTACTTATTGTTCATCTCCTCATGGTTGCCACCATCCTTTATATCATGGTGTTCTTTGAATGCAAGCAATCTAGGGAAAGGTCTTTTGATCTTTTTCTTCTTCCTATGAGTTAGTCAGATATGACCCTTGCACGTTTCACATGTGATCTTTTGGGTTACATGGTGCACTTGGGAAATGTCATTTGTTTGTGGGTTCTCTAGCATCATTTCTCCCATGCCTCCTCTTGGATTCATGCATGATGTTGGGGCCACCCTTGCATTTTTTTTTCATCACTCCTCTACAACACTGGTGACAAGGCCTTGTGTTCCCAATAACCTTGGCAGGTCTCTAATATTTCTATATCAAACTAGGTTGTGCTCTCCACATTTACACAATGAGCTCCTCAAATCCCCCTCATCCTACATCATATAGATTAATCTTGCATCTTGCATCCTTCATATAGCTTCATCCTACATCCCGCATCTCATATCATCTTGCATTCATGCATCTTTTCTCTTGGAAGGACATCTATTTATCCCCCCTTCTCATCTTTCTTTGTCCTTTCCCTTCCTCTTTGTGTTCTTTTCAGGAAAATTCCACAAAGTTTCTTCTTTGTGTTATTTTTTCAAGGGGGCACAACCTCGTATCTTCTATTCTAGCTTGGAGCATCTTATTTTCTTGTCTTTGATGCCACACCACTTGTGGCATCGCATCAAAGAGGGGCAAAATGTAGACATCTAAAAATTTAAAAACATTTTAGTTGATAAAAGTCCTGATGACATCATCATTAATTAATTTATTTATTTTTATCGTCATTATCCCTTCTCCTATTTCAATTAAACATATTTAATTAAAAAACCCCTCCCAAAAACATTTAAATAAAGTTTAAATGTTTATCCCTCCAATTTTTTAATTGTTTAATAAATTATGTCTCTAAACCCTTTAAATAAATTAAATATTTATTTAATTCCCAAAACCCTAGATATCTTCTACAAAATCCTAAACCTATCCTCACTTTCCTAATCACTCCCTAAACCTTCTTAAGAGGTGTTTCTTAACCCTCTTATCCTAAACCCTCATCCTTTGACTTTGGGTCAACCCCCTCATTAATGAGCCTTACATGCTCATTAATGACCCCTTACACCTTCATTATTGGCTCTTACAGCCTCTTAATGAAGACCTATGTCTCTTCTTCCACCTGGGTCTCCTAGTATTCTTCCCTAGTGTTGCTCACACATGTGTGAGAAACCCTTAACCCTTATCCCTTATCCCTTTGACCATACCTCTAACCATACCCATAACTATACCTCTAACTCTAACCATAAACCTAACTACCCTTCCTAACCCAAGCCCTTCCTCAAATCATATAAATACTCCTCATTCCAATAGAAAACCACCAATTCACATTTTCATATTAAGCATTGTTATCATGTTCATTTTCATCTAGACTTAGCAAAATTTCTAGTATTGTTAGATGTACCTCACTTTTATACTTTCTAACTCACTCTAGCTTAGCCTAATCGATTTAATATAGTTCATTTTCAAGCTTTTCATATCATTCTCATATCATATCATACTCATCTTTAAGTTAAAATAAACTTTGCATATTCATCCTTAATCTAGAATATGCATTTGGCTTCATTTGGACCCTCACAATCGCTTCCAAATGATCTCGATCCTTCCTAAACAATATTGGGAACATGCTCATTGTGTTTTGAGAGCACACCCACATTCCTCCTATAAGAGAAAATCAAATGGTGACATGGTGCTCCCATTTAAGATCAATCTGAGGTGTCTTACGAATAGGTTTTCTATATGTTTTGTATATGATGTCTCTTACTAATGTTTGACTATCTATGAATTTTCTGAATAGGTTAGCTTTGCATTGATCACAACACCTAACCAACAAAAAAGTTTCATCCGCCATAGTTCCTGTTACACAATCCTTGGAGACACCTTAATTTGCAAACACTTTGATGGAACTCTTCTTCCATGTCTAAATTCAGAGGAAGCACACACCACCTTGGAAGAGGTGCATTAAGAAATCTATGGAGCTCATTCTAGTTGCCTCACTTTAGAAAAGAAGTTTCTACACATTGGGTACTACTGAATGACAATGGAGTAGGATGCTTATCATTATGTGAAGAAATGTGTTCCCTATTAGTAGCATGGTGATTTGATACACACACCCACTCAATCCCTCAAACCTACCATTACACCTTGGCCTTTCTCCCACTACGGTTCTGATCTTGTGGGCTAGATATTCCTAAACTTTGTTGGTGGCCACATGTATATCCTATCCACCATCGAGTACTTCACCAAATGGGTTGAAGCAGTCCCCCTCACCTATAAAGTTGGTAAGAAAATTTCCAAGTTTATCCTGAATTATATCATTTGTCACTATGGAATCCCAAAAGATCTCCATACTATTGATGAAACACCCTTCAAGAATTAGGATGTCTCTGACCTTTGTAAAATTTTTGGCACTACCCAATATTTCTCATCCAAGTACTTCTTGCAAGGCAATGGTCAAGATTAGGCTACAAATAAAACCATATTTAAAATCCTCAAAAATATTGTTGATGACGTTGGCCATGATTGACACTTGCAACTCAATCCTGCCCTCTAGGCCTACCACACCTCCATCTGTACTCCCACTAGCGCCACTCTATTTTCCCTTGTGTATGGTTCTAAGGTTGTCCTTCCCATTGAAATTAAGCTCCCTTTCCTCAAGATTTCTCTAAAGAACCTGATGTCTAAAGAAGAATACAGGGTTTCCCACTTGCAAGAGATGCAACTCCTTGATGAGAGATGCCTCAATGCCCTTAACCACCTTCGCATATATCAAAATCACTTGCGCTTATAGTTCAATAAAAAGATCAAACCTCATGAGTTTGACATTGGTGATTTTGTCCTACATCATAACAGGAAGAATCTCTAGAACTGAGAAAAGAAAGGGAACTTTGAACCCAATTGGCTCGGTCCATTTGTTATTACTACTAATTTCAACTCTGGGGCATATCAAATTGCAACACCCGAGGGAGATCTAATCCCTGACCTTGTAAATATTATGCATCCAAATTTGTTTTATGCGTAGATCAACATTCAATTCCTGTAAAGTGTTCATAAGCAAAAAGTCTTAAAAATTTAAAAAAGCCCTAAAAAATCCTAAAAATCAGAAAAAGTCCTAAAAAAATCCAAACAATTAGAAAAGATCCTTAAAAACCCATAAAATTGAAAAGCAAAAAATCCTAAAGAGTAGAAAACGTTCCCAAAAAAAATCATTGTTTTGGTGAAAACATGGTAAATAGGCACCTTGCCAAAAAAAAAACAAGCACTTTGGGCAAGTAACACAGTGAAAACCTATTCTAGGCACTATGGTAGTACATTTGGATCCATTATCATCCCCCACCCACTGTACATATCCATCCTCATCCTAGTCCCCATTTTTTATCATTGTTTCCCACATTGTAATAAAGGTCTAGGTGCAATTACTAACAAGCTAAGCTTAACTCCATCACACTAAGCTTTTCCCAGACACAATGATCACAAAAGTTCTTATTAAAATCAACATCAAAATCAAATCTCTAAGTTATTGTTCCTTTCATATCTATTGCCAGGGAATATTCACCTTTGTCAGTCAATCAGTCATTTCCCTAGAGGATGTGTTCTTCCTTAGTCGGCTCAAATAAAACTCATCAATCCTATCCTTTTCATGGAAAGAACCGTGGACTGAATGACTACTTGGTCATGAGGTCTTCTTTGTTGATTTTATCCTTTGTGTTAGAGGATTCTACTTACAATTGCCTAGATATTTCATATCTTGGTACATGGTGAATGGTGAAATTTGATGCATGTGTCAATTATGGTATGATCTATTTGTTGATACATTCATGTTGGTTTCTTAGTCATCATTATGTGTATCTTACTGGGGGAAACGGGTTAGCATAATTACATCCCTTAAAAGACATAAGTGTGCCTAGACCTTTCCAATAAGCATATGCCATAGGTTCGGTCATGATGAGGAAATATACATCGACATTCCTACAACTATCTAGTTCATCTTAGAGTCTAGTCCACACAACAGAACAATGTCATTTGTTCTTTTATAACACACAATGCATACCTCCTATTGCAACATAAAGCTAGGGTGTGCTCTCCAACATAGACAAAAGTGATCCCACTAAATCATGTAGTCAAGTTGCATCATTTTTAGTTCCATATTAATTAGTCTCTTTTCTACATTCTTTCTTTAGACAAGGGTCATGTTTGTATACCCTTTTCTCCCCCTTTTCCATCCAATACAAAGCTCTCATCTTGTTCCTTTCCTTTGTACCTTCTACCATTTCCCTAAATAGCTCCTCCTAGGTCGCTTCTCCTCACCTTCATCCTTCTGAAAGGTGGAGACATCATGAGTTCTCTCTCTCTCTCTCCCTCCCTCTCTCTCTCTCTCCCCCTAAGCATCTCCACCCTAGTAGAGATGCCTATATGGGGATGGGTGGCTCTGCCCCCAGACAGGCAGCTCCGCCCTGATGGAGATACGTGTCTGGGGATGGGTGGCTCTATCCCCAGACATGTAGCTTAGCCCAGGAAAAGATGCTTATCTAGGGATGGGTGGCTTTACCCCCAAACAAGAAGCTCCACTTGGACGTAGATGCCTATCTGGGGGTGGGAAGCTACACCCCCTCATAGGTGGCTCTGCCCGTTGATGGGAAGCTCTAGGTGGCTCCACCCATTGATAGGTGGCTCTTCCCCTATTTTTTGAGTGGAGATGCCTGTCTATCAACAAGTGGCTCCACTACCCTTGGGCATCTCTCTTAGACAAGTGGAGATGTCCGTCCATAGCTTCTTGTTAGGGGATGGACCTGTCACGTCCCCCCTCTCACTTTTCTCTTGCCATCTAATCCCTGTGGCACAACCAAATAAAGTCAAATGATTTGTTTTTTAATGTGCAAACATTAAGAAACTAAACAAATGAAGGTAGGTTTTTGAACTTGGCAGATCACTCCTATTCATTGGTCATAGATGAACCCTCCCCTTTTCTAAGTCATGCAAAGTCTTTTCCCTCCTTTTCTTGTGAAAATTGGCCATAAAAATTTTTTGACCAATTTTCTCCTAGGGGCACATCCTCTTACTAACTTTTCCTCTGTGCACCTTTAGGTCCCATTTTTACTCTGGGCCATCTATGTTTTCTTTTCTTTGATGTGATGCCATTTTTGACACTACATCAAAGAGGGGAAAAATGTAGACACCTAAATTCATCCATTTAACATTAATTAAATTTTATTTAATTAATGACCCCAAATAACATTATAGTTAATTTTTAATTAATTATATTTGTTAAATTCATCTATTTATTTAATTAAATAAATTCACTAACTATAGTATTTAAAGTAAATTTAAATACTATCCCACCTAATGTATTAAATTTAATTTAATACATGTTCTCCATATTCCCCTTTTAAAGTAAATTCTTAATTTATTTATTCCCTCACATGCTTTATTTCTACTAAACCATGATTAAATTAAATTTTATTTAATTTACTCTTAAATCTAACCTAGAAGCTATCCTACACACATCACTTTCTATCTAATATGCCTACTTACTAATTAACTAAGGTTAATTAGGCTAATTTTTGGATTCCTACATCCATTAGTCCTAATTATTTTCTCACACATTGTGAGAAAATTTCTAAAAATTGCCTTTTAAAAAATTGCTAAAATTTGCCTAAACAAGTTTCTTACAAATTTTTATGACACTTCTTACAATTACCCAAAACATGAAAATGGACTTTTTTTTACACATCTCTTACACACACTTACACATGTAATGGGAGTACACATTGACCTCTCACATCCCACGTTGCTCACACAGTACATGTGAAAAAGTCTTTGACTTTGCATGGCTTATGTGTCTCCTTGGTGGCACCCATGTGGATTCCACACAAATGACAGCTCGCCTCAACCCTCTAAAATCCTATAAATAGGAACCTTGCCTCAAGAAAATCATACATCATTTGCATGTAGAATTATAATGCTAGTTTTCTTTTGCATTTAGAGTTTTTCACTAACAATTTGGTAGTTGTTAAATTTTCATTGTAGACTTAGTTTAATTCATGATTTAGTTTCATCTTACTTGTTAGTTGCATGCCATTAAGGTTGAGGATTGCTTCCATAGCTCCTCCTTGAGCTTCTTTGGCTTCTTGCATTGAGTACTTGAGGATTGCTCTCATAGCTCCTCCTTGATCCTTTTAATTTACTTTTCATTCATAGTGGGATCTACACTTGTGTTGGGAGAGAACACTCACAATCTCTCTAAGAGCTTAAATCAAGCATGTCTTGGGTGCACTTGCTTCATGCTAATCTAAGTTTATGGTGAAAATTATCATTTTTTGCAAGTTTATGAACATGTTAGATTAGATTGAATATGCTCTTTATTGGTAACGTTTGTATGTTTGAAAGTTTGTTCCCAACAACTAGGTTTTCATCATATACACATGAAATCAAGTGTAATGTAGAAGCCGCAATTTGATTATAAGAAGAAATTGCAAGTTGAAAACTCCATTTTTAAAACATCCAAATAAAGTGAGGTTCTTACTACATTCATCTACATAAAGAATCAAAGTTCTCTTTCAAGACATTCAATACATCCAAATATAATCACAGAGTTTCAAAAAGATCACAAGGGTGGCTAGGATTACCTTTTTGACTTAGGGTTTGGTATGATTTCATTTTCAGATTTAGGCATTGAAGCTTCATATTTTCATGTTTACTTCTTGGATCTATGATTATTTACATGCATTTGATCACACATTGATTGCATTTACATGATAGAGTTTCACTATATCACACATAGGGTTAGATCTAGGCATTTTCTTATGCATTTTATCTCATTAGAAACTTAGACATACTCTATATTCATGAGAACTACACATTAATCTATCCTAAGGGCTATCCATGGAGGTGGGAACCACCAAAATGGGGGATTCACCAAGGAAATTCCCTATATAGACACACACACACACACACATACACACACACATTTTCCTAGATTTGTTGCTCCATATAGTCTGTATTCATCTAGAAATTTAGAGGCACCTTCCAAAAGCAGTGACAAAGAAACCCTATGATTTTGAGTAGAAAAGTCGGGGAACAAGTCGAGAGGTCTGTTGGAGCTTTTCCTTGCAGGACTAAACTTGAATCAATCGATGGGCTTGATTCTTAGGGTAGGCACTCAAGTTTGACAAGAAAATAGTCCAATTGATGAGGATAGAGAACATCCTCCTTCTTCTTTGAGCTCCACATCACTTAGGTGGGTATTGCCTTATCTGCACACTCAAGACACCTCATGATAAAGAATAGGCCTATAGATATAATTATTGTGGAATAGTCTTCAAACCCTTTTGGGTATCCTGCACCCCAGTGAAAACAATTCACATGTAATAGGCCTATTTTCATAGAATGAATCTGAAGACTAGAATGGACCTCCTACTACTACTACCAACATGAAAGGGAAAGGTATTTGATTTTAATGATTTTAATGTTGGGTTAAAGAAACCCCTGAGATACCCTAAGTCTCTCATAGACCAGTGCCTTATCCAATGGGCAGCAGAGTCAAATACATCACTGCAATAGAGAGCTATGAAACAAGAAGACAATATATTCTAATATGTTGATGCCTTACACCATACATACACCATCAACCATATCATAATTTTAACAATCCACTTATGTACCCAAATGTGTTATCACCCATTCAAAGGATTTTAACCCTCCCCTTATGAGAGACCTATAAACAAGCAATACATTAACCAGCATCCACTGGAAGACAAACATGAGATACCCTTGATACCCCAGTTCATACACACCTGAAAACCAGTCCTAGACCTAGTTGCTTCTACTAAAACAACTCTATTGCAAACACCTAGGAAATTCATATAGAAAGATCACAACACCCTTGATGCCATAATCAATAAATCTAAAACCCAAGATGGAGACAATCTAACAATAGTAGAAACATATTGAATCTCATACATAAGACAAATCAATTACAATATGCATTATATTCTCTGAACCAACAAAGGAAGAAAGAACACTCTATATGCAAAGAGAAGGAGAAAATCTACAGGAAAAGGACCCTTCATGGAACCAAAAAGGAACCCTTGGGAACCAAGATTTTAGAACCCTTACAAAGTCAAAATTACAACCATATATACCCCCGGTTATCTTGGAATCCTACACAAGTTAGGATGCAACAAGCTACAGATAACCATGGTAAGGGTTAGGGTTTCCACCCACCAAAATAATTCAAAAGATTAGAAATTACTGCACTTTGTGGAAAACCAAGCAACCTGGTGAAGAATAGATAAAAAATTGATCTCCAATTATGATAATTCTTAGAACAGTGTATAGAAGATCATAAATCCACCATGAAAACTAGTCTATTCAATAACCCTGCAACACACCTCGAGCTACTCTTTGTTCATTCCTTACATGGTACAAATCTCTGCAATCGATCATCACACCCTAGACCACACTGTGGCAGCAAAAAAATCATTTCTTACCAGCTCTAGCCACTTCTGCATTCAATTTCAGTCCTTTCTGTCGTTGAAAACCCTAAAAAATTCAAACCCTGGAAGAAATGGCTATTTTCATGGCACCCACAGAGAATTGGTGGTCGATATTCAAACCTTGATCAACTTTAAAACCCCGTCATTAGATCTGTTTACTTTTCCTAGGCCTACATGCTTTACATTGCTTTAAGTAAAATCAATGGTCATCATTATACCATGATGCTAAAAGTTGAGCATCTTGCCTCAGCGGTATAACGACAACCACATGATCTTCACAGACCTGCAGGCACTTTACTTCCTTTGAAAACTATGGCCCCAGAGACAAATCCACCTCAGCACACCTGGACCAATGAAATAGAGCACGTTGATGAAGAATCAGCATGTTTGGACCCACTTTTCATAAGCTTTAGATTGGATGGTGGTCTTATAATCTCATAGCCTTGACGAATCCCTTAAGATCTTACACCAATCACTCGATCATCCATACTAGCATCCCTTAGAATCTTTTAGGCCCACTAACATAATCCTTATCATCCTCCAACTCAATGAATAAGAACATGACACCTCAATAATGAATCATCAGATGGTCCTACCATTTTTGGCAAACCTTTACCCTTTAATCAATATTTGGCGAATCAGTGACTGAACACTTTTGCCAGGTAGCGGAAAACTTTATGTTACCACTAGGAAATTTAGCAATTATGTGACCACTATTTGCCAAATCGCCAAGTCTTTAGATTCTTCACCAAAATATCACGTGAACCAGCAAACAAAGCAGACGTTTGTCAGAACCACCAAAAAGATTGACAAACTAACTGGGCCCGCATCAAGAAGATCGACTGCCATCTCATCTTTGCATAGACCTCCAAGATTCCATCAGATTATATGCCCACCATCGAATGGAGAATCTTACCCTACCCTAACAACCCTCTGACAATGAATGAGATCAACGACTGTCGCATAATCTCAAGCCTCTGACAAATTCAATAAAAACTTACATCATTCATCGATTCTCTGACAAGGTCAGGACCTGCTGACATGCCAGATATCAGGACCCATTGACATATTACCCAGTCATCACCTCATGGACCAATCAGGCACCACCAAATTAGCTTACTTGGCAGTGGACCCGCCCGTCAGAAAGTATTACATCATAAAAAGAATCAACGGCTATCTTAAGATCTCATGCATCTGACATATTGCTTGCGAAGACACGCCCACTATTTATCTACTACAAGTGTGAGGACCCTCTGACACGTCTAGGTCAGATTCAAAATCAATGGATGGTGCATGATCTCAAAGGGGAAGAATATTCCTTAAGATCATGCACCGACCATTAATTGAAAAGACTTCACTACAGGCCCCACTGACGGATCTCCAAATCAGCAATGCCTTGACCAATCACCAGCTGGCACCTCACTGACATAGGGCCACATGTATTATCATTTAAAAAGAGGGACCACCACTTCATAATTCAGTGATCAAAGGAAAAACAAGCTGCTCACTGGGTCGCTTAAAATTTTTGGGTAACCGCCAGACATTAAGATATTATGTGAACACACAGTCACGTGATTGCATAAAAGAAGTGTTAACCACCAGGGACTAAGCGATCATGCAATTGACTGAGAAATGAAATGTGCACATGCGTTATATGATCACTTAAGTAGCCAAAAAGGTAATAATGAAATAGAATGAGGCCAGGGTAAATTAGGGCTTTCTCACTACAATGGCTAGATTTTTGAATTTTTTGCTTAGGGTTTTAGCCAGGGATAGGAAAAAGGTTGTAGAGACCAGAGGAAAGTTGGTACAGTCATGAAATTTTTTGCAGGTGCAGGCCATTTTCTAAAGATTTTTTGCATTGACATGAAAATGGGCTAACAAGGTCGACTTTTCCCTAGGGAAAAGTCAAATTATGACTTGTCCCTACCAAAAATTAGTGAGATTTGTGAGATAGAAAGCTGCATGTTCTAGATTAGTAGATCTGAAGTTACAACAGAACCTGAGATCCCAATAGTTGTTAAATCTGAATTCAAAGTGTCATTTTCACATCATATTTCCAAGTGCATTTTTTATTCTCTCTTTATTTTCATATACTTTAACTGATTAGATTCATCATTTAAATTTTCATCTTCTTATCATTATCTATTTATAATCTAAAAAATACCAAACCTAGGAATCCTAGATCTCGTGTTGGCATTCCTTGCATTCCTTGGTTGTGTCAACTAGATCTATCTCATAGGGGAGGGCTTTGTATTCTAGATGTATTCTATATCTTGGTGATTTATCTACATCCCTATCATTTCTCACTATTAGAAAAAAGGTAGAAAATACAACTGAGAGGGAGGAGGGGGGGGGGGCGGGTGAATCATTTATATCCAAAATCTAAATGCCTTAAAATATTTATTACCATAATAACTTATATGAGAAATATAAACATTAAAGTATAGAAATGAACAACACCTTAACACATAGCACTTTATTTTTTTCATGAAAACCCTATTAGGGGAAAAACCACAGTGGGGATCAAACCTACTAGATAATGTATTAGCACATAAACCCTGTTAAATGTAGAAGGGGAATGCACATACATTTAGGTACATTTCCTTGAGATCACTACTCAAAGATACCAGGGAAAAAACCCTAGGATGGAGAGCAGTCCACTATATACAAAAAATTACTATACCATGAATTGACTAAAAGCATATGTCATGCCAATATATTTCCAATGAAATACACTATCATATAGCATCAATAATAGATTCCATTCATGGCTCTTCTTAGATCTTTGATACATGAATTTCACTCACCATCCTCTATAATACAAGTATTTACATTTTCATCTCCTCACTCTCTCAATTACATAAATGTTTCATTATTTTATACATTACAACAAGATAAATAAGGTCGACCTTAAAACCAAGACATTAATTATGAAAAATGATTTACATTAATGAATGTGATCCTTAACATGCTGGCTAAGACATATCTTAGATAAAAAAAAAAACCTTGAACACATCATGATCCAAAATCAATGCTATAATCCTTCACAACATGTTACACCATCCATTCGGTCAATAACATCAATACACTTCATGAAATTCAAATGAATTTGATCACATAACCAAAATCAATCCAACAAAAATGATAGGACACCATTAAGAAACATGAACAAGCATCGTGAAATACAAAAACAAAAACAAAATCATATCTATCTTAGAATTCATCACCATCTCTACACTGCTCATCATGAACACCATACAACAACCTCTGTCATGAAAGAAATACTTTTTGCATGTCTCCAAATAATTAACTATACCTATTGAGGACACCGATACTAGTCTTGAATACACCACTAGGTGAGAAACAAGAAATATTGCATAACTGATCATTACCAATCTAAAAACCACAACTCTATCATTTCCAAAATTAACCAAAAAATCCAGTAAACAATCTCTAATCAATCAAATGAAACTCACTCAAATCACAACATAAAGCTCTATGATCAAACATGAATAAACTAAATACAACTCTGTAACTATCATTATGTGTGCACCATCTAAATCTCAACATGAAATTCATACCAATCAAATCTCTCCACTAAACAAATAAAAAACATTGTCAAGAATAAGGAAATATGTTGACATTAATGACAAAACATTAATGCTAATAAAAAAATGTGTTATTCTCAAGAATCACTGCAACAATCCCAATAGCATCCCAACACTCACCATTTTATAATATACACTTGGAACACATCTTGCACAAAAAGACATCTTTTTATAGTCTTTAACAAGGCTTAAATTCTACAGATTCTCCTACAAAAAGTTATAAAATGCAAGAAAAAACCATAAAAAGTGACTAAGACATTCAATTGACCCATTAAATTGGTTCCCACCAGGCATACCAAAATGTGCACAAGGAAATAGTTAGTTCAAAGGGATTGCATTAAAATTTTTAAAACATTCAAACAACTAAAACCAAACAACATCAAGATAGGACAAATGAGAGAAATAAAATATTTAAATATTTGCAAACCTTGATACAAACCCCCAAAAAACTCCCTTCATGTGTAGATTTGTCCAAATCTTTTGTATGTGTTCTCAATGATTTATTAAGATTCAAGGATGAGTGGTAATTTTAGCATTATGAGGACCATAGTTGTAATATTCAAACTGAAAATTGCAAGGTAACTTTTCACTTTACGGTGGATGATGAAATAAGAAATGGGGCTCTAATTTATAGAGTTTGCAAGGGATGAGTGAATAGTTAAGATTTAAGGATAATGGAGGGTTGACATGCATTCCAAAAGAAGCACACCAATTGTGCTTTCTCAAACTTGTAGCATGGTGATAAGTGTAACCATAGGAGAGATTGAGAAGACTTAAAGGGATAGAATAGATATTCCTTAAAGTAATTTCTTGTCTCACATTCCAAAGGGAAAATTTGAAGAATGTGAGAGGATTTTGGAGATTGTGAAGGGATGGTGGAGAATATGAGAAGGAATTAAAAATTCCTTTTTGTTGTAAAAGTGTGTAAGAGGTCCATGTGGGTCCTTATACAATGTGATTGATGGGACAAGTGGATGAATTTTGGGGGCTAATGCATTGTTTAGGAATACAAGTGATTATGGGATGGGATTAGGATTAATTATAGGACGAGTGGGATATCTGGGTTGGAAGCATGGGTTAGTTAGTTAGGGGGAAGGATAAGTGGGGGTTAAAGTTAGGAGCCATGTGCAAAATTGGAATTAAATAAGATTATTCAATTTCAAGTGGAGGAAATTGGGGTAATATGAATTAATTTAAATACATAAGTGTATTTATTTAAATTAATAGAAGAAAGGGAATTAATTAATTAAATGGGTATGGGTTCCCATTTAATTAAGTAGATGATGTAGCTAATTAATTAAATTAGTTTGGATAGAAGGATAACATTAAAAAACTAAATAATACATAATTATTATATTAATAATTCATAGAAGAGGATTTAATTTAGTTAAATTTGTTAATAAAATGTAGTTTTCTATAATAGATATAGCTCAACTATGGAGAAGCAGAGACAAATAAATGGAGAGAGATACAAAATATATAGTGAAAGTGATAATGAGGTAAGATTGAAGAGAGAGAGAGAGAGAGAGAGAGAGAGGATACAAGATAAGTAGACACACACACACACACACACACACACACACACACACACACACACATATATATATATATATATATATATATATATATATATATATATATATATATATATATATATATATATATATATATATATATATATATATATATATATATATATATATATATATAACCAACAAACTAACATAGATAATCTCTATCTCTCTCTCTCCAATCTTACCTCATTATCACTTTCACTATATTTTTTTAATCTTTATCCATCTATTTGTCTCTCCTTCTCCACACACACACACACACATATATACACACAGAGAGAGAGAGAGAGAGAGAGAGAGAGAGAGAGAGAGGGTTAAAAATAAAAATAAAAAATCTAATTATTCTAGATTAATAAAAACTCTAATAAGACAAGTAATTATAAATTAAACTAATTCTAATAACTTTAAATTATCATTTGAATTTTCATAGAAAGACATAAATAATAAAAATAGTTTTCAAACTTATATCTAAATTGAAAATTTAAATAGAAAAATCAAATTATATCAAAATCTAAATATTAATCAAAATAATAGTTTAGAAAAATAAATAATTAAATTATTTTTAATAAATAATTAAATTAAAATGTATTATTTAATTTATTAAAATTGAAATAATGATAAAATCAACAAGTATTGTGGTAGAATTGAAAGAGATGAATAAAAGTCTTTTTAAATGCCTCTTAACATTTGTTTTTAGATTGAAAGAATCGGATATAACACCCCTTATAAATTGCAATGTTTCTAGTAAATTTTTTAATGTGACTAGACGCCCTTCGATACCATGTGGATTGGTGGAGACTGGACCTCATGACCTTGTACTTCAAAACTAGAAGCTCTGAATCGATGCAAGCCTCCAAGTCAATGCCTCTTTGTTAGCAATATCAACCCACACCACACAACTGAGAGGGGGGGGCGGGGGGGGGGGGGTGAATCAGTTGTGTATAATAATTATAAAATTTAAAATTACTTGTATCCCATTGTCAATCTCAAAGAATTATTCTACTTTCTACTCCTAATTCTAATTCTAAATAGTAGAAGTCTGATTACCTTCTCTATTTGATCTATCATCATACATTCTTTATTGAATCTAAAATTTGTCATCAATCTTCACATTAGTACTTTCAACTATCTTTTTCAGTCTGAGATTGTAACACCTATATGCCTTACTCATATTAGAGTATCCAAGAAAGATTCCTTCATCACTTCTAGGATCAAACTTACCTAGTTCATCATCCCTTTTGATATAGTATTTACTAGCAGATATTCTAAAGTATTTAACTGTAGGAATGTGACCAAACCATAACTCATATGAAGTCTTACCAGTATCATGTCTAATCTAAACTCTATTTAATGTATAGAATGTGGTGTTAACTACTTCCCTCCAATGTATTTATGGTACCTTTCCTTCAATAATCATAGTCCTATCAGAATCAAGAATGGTTCTATTTCTCCTTTCTTCTATATCATTCTGTTGCGGTGTCCTAGGTGAAGAAGCTTGTTTGTATACATCCCATTTTCCTCACAATATGCATTGAAATTATCTGATGTGAACTCACCACCTCTATCAGACCTTAAACATTTAATATTCAAGAATGATTCATTCTCAAAATTTTCCTTCTAAATCTTGAACTTATCAAAAGCTTCAAACTTTTCTTTAAGAAAAGAAACTCATGTCATTCTTGAATAGTCATCAACAAAAATCATAAAGTACCTTTCACCATAATATGACCTTGTTCTTCTAGGACCACAAATATCTATATGTACCAGATCCAATCTCCATTTTAGTGACTAAGCCTTGCTCTAAAAGATAGTCTCATTTTGTTCTCCTGTAAAACATTCTTTGCACAACATGTTAGTAGGCTTCACAATATTTGGTAAATCCTTGACTACACTTGTATTAGTGACCTTCACAATGTTATAAATGTTTATATGACATAAACTCTTGTTCCATAAGTAATTGTCATCTATCTTCACAACAAAACAACTTTCTTTAGTTGAATTCAATTGAAACACATTACCTTTCATCTTAGTACCTAATGTGATTAGATTTCTTGACTAATCTCTAATAATACATTTTCCATTCTTGAATTGCAGATGATAACCTTTATCCACAAGTTGTCCAACACTCAAAATATTATACTTTAGTACATCAACTAATAAAACATCATCAATATTAGTTCTACCATCAAGATTTATATATACTCTTACCATTTTCAAGCGAGGAGTATTATCTCCAAATAGAACTACATGTCCATCATATTTGTTGAGTTGCACAAATTTATCTCTATCACTAGTCATGTGATGAGAGAATCCACTATCTATAATCCATTCATATTTATTTTCTACATGTGAAACTAAATCTTTTTTTTCATGAATAGGATCTTCATCTTTAATAGAAACAAACCCAATCTCACCTTCATCATTCATAGATTCATCATCAGAAGTACCCTCACTAGAAATATAACATTCCTTAGGATATTTAGACTTGTATGGATTAGGTTTATACTTTGGAATTCTAGTAGGAAATTTAGAGGAAAAATGACCATTGAATTAAAAATACTTCAAGGGTAATTTCCCTTCATACTTTCCCTTACCTCTTTTTCCCCTTTTTGCAACTAGGGCTAAAAGCTCATTCAACTTCCTTTCTTCTTCCTCTATTTTTGCCCATTCCTTAGTGTATTCTCCAAGATATGCATACTTGTCACTTCTATTGGTTCTCACATTAATATTTAGGATCTTCTTATCCTTATTAATAGTAGCTTGAAAAGAAGATTCAACTTTAGGTAAAGCATATTTTAATTTAAAGGTTTCAAGTGTAGATAACTTACCAATCAAAGTATCCCTTGTAAATCCATTTGTGAGAAGTATAATATATTCAATTATCATGACCTTGGTGTTACATGTAGGTGCCAAAGATCTTAGAATCTTCACAATGTTTTCATCTTGTGTAATAGGTCCTCATGTATTTTAGATGCCAGTAATAGTCTCTATCACTATTTGAGCATATGCTCTAATAGACTCATCTTCTTGCATCCTCATGTTCTCCAACTTTATTTTCCAACATTGCAACTTGGCTTGTTTTTTATATTTTTCTGCTTCATATAGTACTTGCAACTTTGGCTAGATCTCATGTGCCAACTCAAGCTCATTGACCTCTGTAAATTCTACCTCATAAAGTGCACTGATTAGGGATTCTCTAGAAATTATATTGCAAGTTAATTTCTTCCTTTCATCCTCTATACTATTTTATAATTCGTCCTCAATCTTGATGATGCAGGAGCATCTTAGGTGTAAGAGAAATCTTGCATCACCCAAAAATATTTCTAGTTTCTTTTCAATAAGGGCTATCTTATGCAGAGCTACTATTTATGGAAACTTACTATTTTTAGTAAGTTGGTCATACGATCTCGAAATGTTTTGATATCATAGTTGGAGGTTCATCTTAGTCATATTAGCCTACCAGTTGAGTTTCATTGCCACATCATCTATATTGGTGAAGTTTTTGAGGTTGGGTATGAAATCTTTTAGGTCAATTTTGAAGGCCTTAGAGGCTTCAGATCGCGATCAACCCCTAACTAACTAGAGCTTATACAAGTCAGGCATTGTAGATCAGGTCCTGCCATTTCTGAAAAGTGGTTATAATAGGAAAACAAAGCTATGGCTAGAAAGTTATGGCCTCCAGAAGTTGGGCTAACTAAAAACATATTTTGTAATTCTTTTGAGCTGACCCTAATGTAATAATTGTGAAAATAAAATACTTCTAAGAATAGTCGGCCTTAAGGGCTAAATTTTTGAAACCTTCTCGGGTGGTGGAAATTTCTTATATAAGAAAGGTTCATAGTGTTGTCTAGGGCAGTTCTGGGAGTTCAGGGTAGATCTGGATAATAATTCAAGGCTTTGTCCTACAGAATATTGTAAAGGAAAATGCCCATGTGGCTTTGCATATTGTAATTCTAAAATTTGTAATTCCAGATTTGTGGATATAATAGGAAGCCCATTTTCTATTCTTGCAAATTGTTGTTGTTTCTTTGTTTCTATTATGTGTTTGTGGTATTAAGGGGAGCACCCTTCATCACTTGACATCTTCTTTTTTCTTTATAATCAGTTAGTATTCAATTCCCAAGTAGATCAAATGATTTCTCATCTTATTTTTCCAATTGTCAAAATTTTCTCCATCAAATTTAGGATTTTCCTTCCTATATATTTCCATTCTAGATCTCCTCAAGCAGTTAAGGTTTCTCCAAGAGGACCAACAAATCTAATACCAATTCTTAGCAATACTAAGACACACCACACTACTGAGAGAAGGGGTGGATCAATTATGTATAATAATTGTACAAACTTTAAAATTTTGAACCATATCAATAATTAAGAATATAATAGTGCTAAAAATGATGAACAAGATAGACAACAACACCATAACACATAGTGTCTTTTTCTCAGAGAAAAACATGTTAAGGGAAAAACCTTGATGGGGATGGAATCTGATAGATAGCTTTAGTATAAAAATTTCCTTGCTAGGAGACCTAGCCCGATTAGGAGATGATACAATACCTCCAGTACAATAGTACTTGTTAAAGGATATAACCCCTATTAAAAGGTCCTTCAATCCTATCAGGAGTTGATGAGAACAAAAGGAGCACTTCTCGAGCACACTTCTCCAAGGATAAGGTTAAACCCACCTTTAAGACTCATTATCCAAATATAATTAAGTGAACTTACTATTCAAATGACTAAACTGATTGATAGTAACTTACTTGCCTTTAAAACTCCATTGAAGTGCATAAGTAATGATCATAGATTCCACTCATACATCTTCTCTTTAGCTCTACTCTTATTACTATTCTCACATGCAAAATCACACATACCTCCTATACACATTCTTCACATTACGTTAGATAATTTACTCTCCTTTACACAAGTTACAAGTCTCAATTAGGTCAATTTATTAGGGCATATTATCAATGTACAAAAAATCACATTACATAATGATAAGGAACATAAAGTACCTACTAAAAATATAAATCAATTACAAATATTAATTTATGCACCAAAATCCATAATTAATGCTCACCAATCCATGGATCACATTAAACTACCTAGTGAGCTCCCAAAAGCATTTATCAAAGTTCATACTCTAGCGCTATCATCAATATGACCCAATGAAGCCACAAATCCCAGAGTGAACTCCATCTTGTATTTTCTTCCATGTCTAAATCTATCATAACACTATTCCATCTCACAACAAACTTATGCTCAAAACTCAACAACTAACTCAGTCAAATTCCCTCTCTTTGTTCTATAACCAGTCCTCACCAAAACAATTGTAACTCACTAAAATCATCATATTAAGACATATGACCTTAGACATGAGGTCTGTACATCTTCAGAATGATAAAACCAATCTCACATACTCTGAGCTTTCATATAATGTTCTTACATTTTTGTCCAACTTCCTATAGAAACTCCAACAACAATGACAAAACCTAAAAATCAACAACAACAAAAAGAAAAACAATTCCAACCAATATCTAACGATATATTAGATTACAAAGAGGGGGGGTGACTAAGTAATCCTTGATCCACTGTACCTTTAAAACTTTTCTCTGATTAACTTAGTTCCAGCTCAGTTAAATATAATTCACTATTGACCTACAATAGTAAATAAAATTTAACAGTCACTAAATCAATCACATAAATCATTCATCACATGTAACACCAGTATCTAATTTGGAAACCTATCTTTGGGAAAAAACCATTGTGGGAATTGTCACCCACTAAGAAAATACTCTTCTGAAGTTTACTCGGTTAAGAGTCAATCATGTTAAGAATTACAATACACACTGTAAGGTGTGACCCAGTCAAGGGATTTACCTTAGATCTATTAGGATCTTCACCCTATTAGGAGTAACCTTGTTAGAGGACTTCAAACACTCTTTAGAATATACCTTTTGCAAGGATTTTACAATATGACTATTAAGTCTACTCAGTTAAGAGATTTCTCAGTTACAAATGCCAATAAGAAACAATAAATAATTTAACCTATAAATTCATAACTATCTTTGCATAACAAGATCCTTTGTGCACTCTTCTATCTTCACCTCAATCCTTCACTTTCCACTGGCTTCAACACCTCATCAGATTCTTCTTTCTGACTCAAAATCTATCCTTTCCTTCTTCACTGCATCAGTTGGTGACTCTTCAATTCTTCAATTTTCTAGCCATTTTATCATAAAAATCCATCCTTTATATAGACTTTTTTTCCACTTAATCTCCTCTATTACATTTTCCTTTGATCAATCTTAACTATCTAATTCATTATACCTTGAATTTGGATCTCAATAACACATTTTCTCTTCACCTAGGAACTTGAGCTTTCTTGAAACTTGTTCCTTTTATTTTAACCATATTTTAGATCTAAGCCATAGATCATCACCTTGAATTTTTGTGATCATAGATAACACTAACTAAATTTCATTATCATCATGATTATCCAACTCATCATAGTTAATCATTAAATGTCATTCTAATCTAGGTTATTTAATTTATTTTCCTTTCTCAGTGGCTTATCCCAAATTTTGGTTAACTTCGCTCGGTGCCTAGCATTCCTCTGCCTTTACCAAACATACTTCCTTTCATGTTTTACCTTTACCAAGTGACTTTTCCTTCTTGGTAGCCAAAACTATTTTTCTTACCGACTTGACAAGTCTTTATTAGTATACTTTACCGACTTGATATAATCATATGTTAGGTAGAAAATAGTTAGATCATCATAAAATTACCATTGTCTGATCTATATCAGTTGCCCAATTAAGTTCTTTACCTTCATAACATCTCACTTCTTCATATCCTTGACTCATTCACACTTATATCTATATCATCTTAAAATGGAAGCACTTCCATGATAAGAGCATTTAGCCCTTCGAGTAAGTGGTCTTTGCATAGATCTTTGCATGGATCTGGTTGTTTCCCCCCTGTTCTGCTTCTCTCTCCCTACTTCCAACCTCATTTTTGGAAACTTTCTCTGAGAATCTAAAGATATTGACTTTCTAGGTCAAGGATGACCTTAAGGGTCAAGGAAGACCTAGTCCCTAACCTAGGTCAGGGATGACCTCATCCCTGACCTAGGGCAGAGACTACCTTAGCCCTGACCCCAAGTCCAATTTTCAAATTCCAGAAGTTTTGGGATGTCAGGTTTTGAAAAACTTTATTTTCCCGCTTCGGGGTTGGCTATTTTGGGTTTCAGAATGGTAAACTCTTAAATTTCATTTAATCTAGGTCCATTTCTAGGGGTTAAGGTTTATTGGGATTTAATTCTCCAATGTCAGCCTTCTCTAGGAGTTTGTGCCCTAGATCACTATAAAAGGAGGCCTTCCTCTCTCATTTTCTCAATCAAGTTTTGCAATCTCATCTCATAATCTCTCAAGCTCTCAAGTGAAAGTAAGAAAGAAGGAGAAGGAAAACAAGCAAGCATTCATTCATCTTCAAGCCAAGCATTCAATCATTCAAGCATTCATCAAGGAGATCCATTGTTTGCTATTGAAGGATTCAATATCTTTGGAGCCCCCTTGAAGATTTCTCCATCCACATTCATCCAAGCCTCTTCCTATGCAAAGATCCATTCAAGATTGGTGTTGAAGATCTAATGCCATTGATTTGAGACATCCTACATACTTCTACATTCATTTGGAGCATCCCTACTTGTGGATTCAAGGATTTGAATCCCCTACAAGGACTTCAACATAAGAAAGGTGAATAGTTTCATTTACTTTGTTTATGCATATTACAATTTCAATTCAATTTCAAGATTAATTCCTAAATTGGGGGTTGACCAAGGCAAACCCCCCATCCAAACAACAAAAACCATTTTTCTTGCAGGTATAGGTTGAGGACAACAAATTGAAGTGTAGATTTGGATACCCTTTTTGGTGAACTTACAAGATCCGTGAATGGAATTTCCATCGGAGTCGATCTTCAGTGAGGGGTAGGATCTTGCCCTGGGGTAAGACCTTTCCCCGCTATTTGGGTCAAAGATGACCTGACCTCAAAAGGACAAATTTTTTAAGGGTTTTCTCTATCTCAAAATTTCCAATCTGGAGCAGGTTGTTGAATTTCTCGAAACTGTGCACAGACATCAGAAATTAGCATTTTCCAAATTTACCCTATTTTGAGGTTAGTATTTTCCTTCTATTCATTTAAGATTTCAAGCACATACTTTCTATAGTAGATTATAGGATTTTATCCTTTCTTCATGTTCTCCATTGTTGATTCAATTATGCATTGATCACTTCTTTGTGATTAATCCATTTGGATCTCTCCTTTTGGGAATTTGGATTAAGGATAGGTCCTATATTCCCCCTTTTCATATCACATTACCTTATCAACCACTATTCAAACCCATACACACCTAATTACCCTATTCATTTTGGTAAACAACTATTTCATATCATTCAATATCATAAATCGAATGATATGGAAACATGATATAAACCAGATATCAATTTCTTAACATCAATGAAAAGATAATAACTGATATAACCTTTCTACTATCTTGTATTCCTCTGATCTTGATCATTCATCATCATCATCATCATTAGTTATAGTAACAATATCCCTCTTTGGCATTGATGACAACACTGACAATCTCGAGTGTCTAATTGATGATGATAACACTTCACTATCATTCCTATACTCCCTCTGAGCTTTCACTTCTCTGTTCATATTCTCCTTCTTTCACTGTTCAATATTTTCAATTAGTAGATCTTCCTTACTATTCCTTTTTCACTAACAATCTTCTTTTTTACTATATTCCTCTTTGACAACTTCTTTTTCTGATCTTCATTGTTCATCTCCCTCTATGCAACATCAGTGAATCAATAATATTCTCCCTCTACAATCACCATTGATATTCTTAGTCCATCAACAATATTCTCCCTCTTCAAAAACAATGGCAAAGACACATACTCCTAAAAAAATTTCTCAGGGAGTAACTTATACCTTAAGTATAGATTTCTCATTGCATACATAACCATCTTTTCACAACTTCAGGCTTCACCTAAAGAGTGAACACTAGCATCAACTCATATGATAGATATTATGTTGAATACTTGAATTGATGCAACATGCATCTTTCCTTAGTGAATATTGGATAGGGAAGAACCCCTAACTTACCTCAGAGATACTCAAAAGCATCCTTTAGTAGTGGTCTAGTAAATATGTCAACTATTTGTTCCTTAGAATTCACATACTCCAATATCACATGATTATCTTGTACTTTCTCTCTCAAGTAATGATACTTGATATAAATGTGCTTTGTCTTTGAATGCATCACATGATTCTTTGATATGTTTATAGCACTAGTATTATCACATAAAATAGTAATTGGATCAATGATCTCTTCATTCATGCCTTCAAGTAATTGTTTGATCCACACTATATTTGAACAATTCATAGGTGCAACAACATAGTCAGCTTCAGTAGTAGATTGTGAAATACAACTTTGTCTTTTGTTTAACCATGTCACTAATATTTCTCCTAAAAAGAAAGATTTGTCACTCGTTCTCTTTCTGTCATCAATATTTCCATCCCAGTTAGCATCAATATATACCTTAAGATTCAAATTTCCTCATTTTTTGTATAGCAGACCAAAATATTATGTCCCTTTCAAATATCTAAATATTTTTTTCACTGTAGACATGTGTGTCTCCTTTGGATTAGCAAAAAACCTTGCCACAATACCAACTGAATGTGCAATATTAGGCCTACTATGTATAAAATGTTGTATTTTACCAATCATGGATGGTAAAGTGTCTCATTTACTTCCTTTGTATCATCTTCCTTTGATAATTTACAACCATTAGTCCTCTATGTTTTAATTGGTTTAGATTCTTCCATGTTGAATGTCTTTAGGAGCTCCTTGATATACTTTGATTTTGTTATGTATATCCCATGTTTGAATTTTTGAATTTGAAGTCCAATAAAGAATTTAATCTCCCCTATCATAGACATCTCAAATTCCTTTCTCATTTCTTCAGCAAATGATTTACACATTATTTCATTTCCACCAAATAAAATGTCATCAACAAATATCTCAGCAATCAAAATCTTATTAGTACTATCACATTTCAAGTATAAATTATTGTTATCACTTTTCCTTTGAAATAAAATCTTAACTAAGTATGAGTTTAGTCTTTCATACTATACTCTGGGTGCTTGGTTTAATCCATAGAGTTCCTTGTGTAGTTTTTAGACCATATCCTTGTCAGAATTCTAAACAAATCCTTTAGGTTGTTTAATGTACACTTATTCTACAAGAATTCCATTTAAAAATGTAGACTTAACATCCATCTGATAAAATTTGAATCCTTTATAAGTAGCATAGGCAAGTAATATCCTTTCACTCTCTAATCTATCAATAGAGGAAAAAGTCTCACCATACTCAATACCTTCTTCTTGTGCACACCCTTTACAGACTAATCTTTCTTTATTTCTAATCACATCTCCTTTCTCATTGAGTTTATTTATGAAAATCCACTTTGTTCCTATCACATTCTTATCCTTAGGTCTCAGTACTAGTGACCATGTGTTGTTCTTTTCAATCTGGTCTATTTCTTATTTTATTGTATTAACCCAATCTTCATTTCCAAGTGCATACTTCACTAATCTTGGTTCAAACTTAGAAATCAAACATGTATTAACCTTCAAATCACTTCTTGTCATGAGTCCTACATTTTTGTCTTCAATAATTGATGTAAGGGCATTCTAAGGTACTCAAAAAATATGCATGGTGGTGTGTTGATTTGGTTCTATGTTACTCAGTTGCAGCTTTAACCGATGGCCTCGGTTATTAAAGGAAGCTTGGTCACTGAAGGAACTCAGTGAAACCTCTTGCACTTAGTGGAACTTGTACTCAACAATGCATGTGGTGCTCGGTCGATGTGCTTTCTTGATGATTCCTATGTTTCTTGGTGATGCTGGGCATGGTCAGTTGTTTGACTGGTGCTTGGTTATTTCTCTGGTGCTCGGTAATTCTGGTTTACCGAATGGAGTTCTTGGAGATTTGGTTGGCCGAATTGGTGCATTTATTGTTGGTAGATTTTATTGTATTCTCCTATGTAGATCTAGAGGTTGACATGGAGAATTAAATGTTTATAGGGCTATTTGTGAGCTGACTATTGTTACATTTAATATTTTTTTGTAATAGAAGTTGACTTGTCTTAGGAGTTAATTATTTCTTCTAGCTGACTTGTGGTTGAGGAAATGTATTTAAGGGGTGCTTGCTTAGATGGTTAGGAAGTCAATAGGAGTAGAGTGTGAAGTATAGATTTGGATCCTGCGAGATCTTGAAGATCAGATTATTTATCTGATAGTTTATAATAGCAGGGCTAGTGGTTTGCATGCTTGGAGACAAGGAGATTTCTTGGAGGCTTGTGAGCTCAAGTTTAGATCTACCTTAGGGTTTCCATCAGTTGCTGATTTGTTTCAGAGCTGGACTAGCTGGAGGATTGCAGAAAGACTTTTGATTGTATTTGGCCCTAACTCAGAAGGCCTTACAACCGAGCATGTTAATGAAAATTTAGTTGAAAAACATTATCTTGTTGTGTTATTCTACATTGTGGTGTTTGGCTGCATGTTTGGACTGTCCTTAATTAGATCCTACTTACCTATCTGCATCAAGTGGTATCAGAGCTTGAAGATCTTGAGTGTGTAAACCAATTTTTGAGTTGAGCCTGTTTTCACCAGGACCTTGGTTTGTGATTTATTGCTTTGGGTTTTTGAAAATCTTGAAGGATGCCTCCAAGAAAATTGGACCCTAGAGCGATTGCATATCTCTGTGATGCTATAGAATCGAAGATTACAGAGAAAGTTAAAGTTGATTTCAGATCTAAGATGGAATTGATGAAGAATGACATGATCATTGAGGTCATGAGAGCTATTGTTGGTGTGTCAAGGAATCTTGGTACTGATGATGGTTATGAGGAAGCCACTGAATACTTTGAAGCTGTTGGATCTAGTGGAGATGACCTGAGAGATAGATTTGGTGAAGATAGAACTGGTCAGTTGCATAGATCTAGAGCTCGGTTAAGTACTAGTTACTGAATGGAAGTTTCTACTTTCTTTGGTACATTGAGACCCAAGGAATTGATTGATTGGATTAGTAAATTAGAATACTTCTTTGAGCTTGAAGAAATTGAAGATCGTCTTAGAGTAAAATTGGCACAGACTAAGTTGAAAGGACATGCTGCTCTTTGGTGGAAAGAATTACAAAGAGATAGAGAAGATGAAGGTGAAATGAAGATCAATCGGTGGAGGTTGATGGTGACTAAATTGAAAGCTAAGTTCATGCCTACCGACTATGAGCTTGACTTGTTTAAGAAGTTGTAGAAGATGAAGAAAAAAGATTTGACTATGGAGGACTATACCGAGGAGTTTTATAAATTGACTATTCGGTCTGGACATAGAGAACTTGGTAAAGAAAAGGTAGCTTGGTATGTGAATGGTTTGAGATTTAATATTCAGGATGAGCTTGGTATGCTAAAGATTGATTTGGTTGATGATGCTTATCAGTATGCTCTGAAGGTAGAAGATAAGTTGGAAAGGAGACAACACAGTAATCCCTGAGGGAAGGAAAAGATTGATCACTCAGTGAAGGATAAACTGACTGTTGAAGATGAACCAAAACCCGTATAATTGAAAAAGAAGATAGGTAGGGTTATCTTTAAGGGTACTTGTTATAATTATGGTGAAGAAGGACACCAATCTTTTGAGTGTGCAAAGAAGAAGTTTGGTGACCGAAGGACTACTATGGTAAATGAGAACATTCAGAATGAACCTAAATCTAAGAACTTTCTAGTTCGGAGAACATTGCTCGGTACAAAGGAGTAACTTGTTTAGAACCCGGTACAAGTCAGGAGGTAAACTTTGTAATGTAATTGTTGATAGTGTTAGTACTAATAACCTTATTGCTAAAGACATGGTTCAGAAACTTGGTTTGAAGAGAATGAGACATCCTTATCCTTATAGGATTGGCTGGTTACGAGATGTTCATACTCTAGAAGTGAGGGAGTAGTGCTTTGTTGATTTTCAGATTGGCCAGTATAAGGATCTAGTGTTGTGTGATATTGTGGAGATGAATAGTTGTCATATATTTCTTGGTAGACCTTGGCAATATGATTGCAGAGCTATGTATGATTGTGTCAAGAATGTGTTTATTGTTGAGAAGAATAATATGAAGCTTTCCCTGATGCCTTTCCTGGATACAACACTCGATAGGAGAAACTTGAGCTTTGGTAGCCAAGATGAGTTGAGAAATTTTGAAAGGATGGATCAGTATGGAGAATAGGCCTATGTGTTATCAAGGAAATATTTGAAGAGACAGAGGAAATAGAAGTGGAAGAGTGTGCAAAGTGAAGAGTTGAAGGGCTTGTATGTGAAGAACTAGTTTGGGGTTTATGTGTTGTATCCTAGAAGATGTTCTTTCAGCCTATGAGAACATCTTTTCAAACATGGGGTGTTTGATGTAGGGGCATTCTAGGGTACTTGGAAAATCTTCATGGTGGTGTGTTGATTTGGTTCTATGTTACCTGATTGTAGCTTTAACCAACGGTCTCAGTTATTGAGGGAAGCTTTGTTGCTGAAGGAACTTGGTGAAACCTCTTGCACTCGGTGGAACTTGTACTCAGCAATGCCTATGGTGATCGGTCGATGTGCTTGCTCAGTGATGTCTGTGTTTCTCGGTAATGCTTAGCGTGGTTAGTTGTTTCACTGGTACTCAGTTGTTTCTCTAGTGCTCAGTAGTTCTGGTTTATCGACTGGAGTTCTTGGAGATTTGGTTGGCCCACTTGGTGCATTTATTGTTGGTAGCTTTTATTGTCTTCTCCTATGTAGATCTAGAGTTTGACATGGAGAATTAAATGTTTGTAAGGCTATTTGTGAGCTGACTATTGTTGCATTTAATATTTTTTTGTAATAGAATCTAACTTGGCTTAGGAGTTAATTATTTCTTCTAGTCAACTTGTGGTTGAGGAAATGTATTTAAGGGGTGCTTGGGTAGATGTTTAGGAAGTCGTTAGGAGTAGAGTGTGAAGTATAGATCTGGATCCTCTGAGATCTTGAAGAATAGATTTTTTATCTGATAGTTTGTGTAGAGCTAGTGGTTTGCATGTTTGGAGACAAGGATATTGCTTGGAGGCTTGCAAACTCAAGTTTAGATCTACCTTAGGGTTTCCATCAATTGATGATTTGTTTCAGAGCTAGACTAGCTGGAGGATTGCATAAATACTTTTGATTTTATTTGTTCCTATCCCGGAAGGCCTTACAGTCAGACATGTTAATGAAAATTCAGTTGAAAAACATTATCTTGTTGTGTTATTCCATATTGTGGTGTTTGGATGCATGTTTGGATTGTCCTTAATTGGATCCTCCTTACATGTCTTGCATCAATAATATTTCTTAGCGAGTGATGTCTTCTTACATATTTTTCTATTACAGGCTCGGTAGACTGTTCATCAATGTTCTCATTTCTCAGTGGAGGCTCATATTGCTTATCAGTTCCTTCTTGTTGCATCTTAGTTGTATCAACTAAATTACCTTCCTATACATCACCAAATCTTTAATAATCCTCAGGTTCCTTTTTTCTATCTTCTTCATTTTTCTTTACAAATTTATTAATCCTCACATTTGCACTTACTACAATTTTGTTAGTAGACTTATTCAAATATTTATATGCTTTTCTCTTTGATTAATAACCTAGGAATATACCTTCATCACCTTTTGAGTCAAAATTTCCATTTCTAGCATCTTTCTTTTTTAAGTGAATTCAATTACTCAAACTTGGAAAGCAAATTTTTTTGACTATGCAAAACTTGATCGATTTTGACTTGATTGTCCATAAGTAGTCCAAAACTAGGATGACTCTAAGAAAGGTTTGGCTTCGATACCACTTGTTGGAGTACAATGATTACTGTGAGAGGGGGGGTGGATCATTAATCACATAAAATAAGACTTTTTATTTAAAAACATTTAAAATTCTAGAGAAATACTTAATTCAAATACTACAAATATAAATAAGTAAACATCACATCATATGTAAAAGGAGACACAAATATTGTCATGAGTGGAAAACCCTTCGAATAAAAAATCCACTCGAACTTAGCCTCACTAGATTTATCCTTAAAATCAATTCGTACATCTCACTGATGTTGTATCACTAACAAATATGAATTCCTCAATAGCTATATGTGCCTCACTGGTCTTGTTACAATCTACCTTATAGGCTTTACAACACTTTTTCAATCTTTTTTACATACAGAGATTAGAAGATCTGATTTCCATTAGATCCTAGAACTACATACCATATACTATTGAACATATTACATGTATTTATATTCAATAGTATATAATATCTAATCATAAGGTCTAACCAATCAAAATTTTCAACTAACTGTGCACTTCTACTAAAGATATGCAATCAATAAACCCCTGAATGTCTTCTCTATTTGTACATTTTATCAATCTGCATCTAATATTATATATAGGATTTGAAAATAAATTGTCTTCAAACTAAAATAAATATAACTATAGGCTATGGTTTTAAATCTGTTATTTGTTTTGAAAGGCTAAAACATTCAAACATTAGACTAATCTAGCATTTATCAGTTCAAAACATAGACAAATATAAACCAAGCCATCTCAAGATTGTTGCCAAAACAAGTGCTATAGAGCACTATTTGATTTACTTCAATGAGAGGGATGTGGGTGTGCTCTCTAAGAACTTGGAGCTTGCTTCTAATGCATTCTAAGGATGATGATTATGATGCATAAAATGCTAAGAAAATCTTGAAAGAAACTAGTTCACTCCATTATTCTAAGCTAAGATGATTTATAAAACATGAAATCTAACAATTATTATCAAAAAACTAAGATCTAGAATGAATTTAGCATGATAACAATGCATGAGGATGAAAGCTAGCTAATTTCCATTTTCTCTTGGAAGAGAGGGGTATTTATAGGATTTGGGAAGGGCGTGGGTTAGGAGGATGAGTTAGAGTTAGAGGTAAGGTCTGGGGTAGAGTAAGAGGTAAGGTTTGGGGTATGGTAAGGTTTACCTTGGGTTAGGGGTTTCTCACACATGTGTGAGAAACACTAGGGAAGTGTGCAAGGGGAACATGTGTGGAAGAAGAGACATAGCTCTCTTTATGAGGTTGTAAGAAGCCTTAAAGAGGGTGTAAGAGGCTTAAATGAGTGTGTAAGGTTCATTGAGGGAAGGGTTTGACCAAAAGTCAAGGAGACTTGGATTAGCTTAGGAAAAGTAGGAAACAAATCCTAAGTATGTTTAGGAAAGGTTTAGGGAAGATTGGAAGGGTTTAGGAATGTCTAGAAGATTCTAGGGTTTTGAGGCTTTAAATAAATATGAAATTTATTTAGGGATTGTGACATCATTTATTGAATATTGATTCAATAAAGATAGGAAAATCATTTAAATTTGATTTAAATAGTTTGGGGAGGGATTCTTTAATTAAAGATGTTTAATTAAAATAAAAAGATTTAATGGCATTAAAGTATATTAATTAATTAAATAATTAATTAATTAACAAATGATGATGTCATCAGGGGTTTTTAGAAAAATAAAAATATTTTTATTTTCTAAAAGATTTTTAGGTGTCTACATTTTGCCCCTCTTTGATGTGCTGTCGCAAGTGGCGTGGCATCAAAGATAAGAAAATAAGATGTCATAGGCTAGAATTGAGGAATAAGGGGTTGTGCCAGAATGTAGGCTACAATTTTAAATCTGTTATCTGTCTTGAAAGGCTGAAACATTCAAACATTAGACTAATCTAGTATTTATTAGTTTGAAACATAGACAAATATAAACCAAGCCACCTCAAGATTGTTGCCAAAACAAGTGCTATAGAGCACTATTTGATTTTCTTCAATGAGAGAGATGTGGGTGTGCTCTCTAAGCACTTGGAGCTTTCTTCTAATGCATTCTGAGGATGATGAGTATGATGCATAAAATGCTAAGAAAAGCTTGAAAGAAACTAGTTTAATCCATTATTCTAAGCTAAGATTATTTATAAAACATGAAATCTAACAATTATTATTAAAAAGCTAAGATCTAGAATGAATTTAGCATGATAACAATACATGAGAATGAAAGCTAGCTAATTGCCTTTTTATCTTGGAAGAGAGGGGTATTTATAAGATTTGGGAAGGGCTTGGGTTGGGAGGATGAGTTAGAGTTAGAAATAAGGTCTGGGGTAGAGTAAGAGGTAAGGTTTGGGGTATGGTAAGGTTTACCTTGGGTTAGGTGTTGCTCACACATGTGTGAGCAACACTAGGGAAGTGTGCAAGGGGAACATGTGTGGAAGAAGAGACATAGGTCTCTTTATGAGGCTGTAAGAAGCCTTAACGAGGGTGTAAGAGGCTTAAATGAGTGTGTAAGGCTCATTGAGGGAAGGGTTTGACCAAAAGTCAAGGAGACTTGGATTAGCATAGGAAAAGTAGGAAACATCTCCTAAGCAGGTTTAGGAAAGGTTTAGGGAAGATTGGAAGGATTTAGGAATGTCTAGAAGATTCTATGGTTTTGAGGCTTTAAATAAATATGAAATTTATTTAGAGATTGTGACATCATTTATTGAATATTGATACAATAAAGATAGGAAAATCATTTAAATTTAATTTAAATGGTTTGGGGAGGAATTATTTAATTAAAAAAGTTTAATTAAAATAAAGGGATTTAATGGCATAAAAATATATTAATTAATTAATTAAATAATTAATTAACAAATGATGATGTCATCATGGGTTTTTAGAAGAATAAAAATATTTTTATTTTCTAAAAGATTTTTAGGTGTCTACATTTTGTCCCTCTTTGATGTGATGCCACAAGTGGCGTGGTGTCAAAGACAAGAAAATAAGATACCCCAGGCTAGAATTGAGGAATAAGGGGTTGTGCCCCCTTGAGAAAATAATGCAAAGAGGAAATATTGGGAAATTTTCTCAAAAAGAACACAAAAGGGGAGGGAAAGAATGAAGGAAGAAGGGAGGATAAATAACCAAACTTCCAAGAGAAAAGATGGAGGAATGCAAGATGGAATGGAATGCAAAATGCAGGATGCAACTATATGAAAATGCAAGATGCAAGATTTAATCTATATGATGTTGGATGGGGGATTTTGGGAGCTCCATGCATTGGATTTTTTAGAGAGCATAACTTAGTTTGATATAGAAATGCTAGAGACCTGCCAAGGTTATGAAAGAACACAAGGCCTTGTCACTAGCATTGCATAGGAATGACGCTAAAAAAAAAGAATGTAAAGAGTTGCCCCAGCATCACACATGAACCAAAGAGGAAGCATGGTGGAAATGATGCTGAAGAAACCACAAACACATGACTGAGTCATAGGCAGAAGCAAAAGATCAAAATACCTTGCCCCAGATTGCCCTCATTTGCAGCACACCATGATATAAATGATCGTGGCAACTTTGAGGAGATGGACAACGAGAATCCATAAAAAGATTAACAAGACCTAAAGAAAAAAACCAAGGTCAAAATGATAACTCCAAAAGACATCCTTTTCCAAGGAGAGAGATTTGATTTGACTGATGGTGGGAAGATTGGTCTCAACGTGTGGAAGGATACATCGACACAGACTTGGTGTGATTGGTGGAAGATTGCGAAGTGTCAGGATGAGTTGTTGCTTCCTAATGTAGGATCAGATAGGGTAGGATTGGATTGTCAACCTAAGATAGACTAATGATCTTCGGCATGACTGGATTCTTATCAATGTAGGCCAATCTCTTGCTTGAGCGAGGCTAACATGTGTGTGTGTGAAAATTGTACCTGATCTGTAGACACAACACTTCAGTAAAACATTAAAGGTTAGCTATAATCAAAATCATGCAAAATTGAAATCTAATTTAACCAAGTGATTTACTGCCTTCTAGTAGGTGCGAGATTGATGTTCTCAGATTGTTATCGAGATCAGTGACCTAGACGACACCTAAATGAAGGATTTGAATGCAATTGATCTAGATATGAATTGAATGCAATTAAGCTATTATTTTGGTATTTCTATGCAATAAAAATAGTAAAAACTGATATGAATCTATGCTAATATGGAAATTGATATGCTAAAATGATCTAACAATGATATGAAAAAGAATCTAAATGAATGTAAAAAAAAACAAATTGATCTCACAATAGCCTTGATTCGCAATAAGCTTTGATTCTCCAAATTCCAATTCTTCAAAATAGTTGTGCAATTCATAGATGACTTTGGCAAAGTAAGCTTGCAAAATTATGAGATGAATTATGAAGAGCTGAGCCTTGATTTTATAGAAATCTAGGGCTTTGCAGGTGCATGAGAAAAAGACATAAATCACTCAAATAACTCAGCTTGATTTTTGAGTTATTTTTAAATAACAGATAATTAAGTCGCAAAAATCATGCAAGAGCACAGTTCAACTCGAATTAGAAGTTTAGATCAACTTTAAAACTCAAAAAGATGTTGAGTTTCAAAAAGCTAACAACTTGCATTGATTTTCCAATTTGAGTTTAACTGGTCCTTGAATATGCACATGGATAATTATGATTTAATAAATAAATAAAGTGATTTATTCTCAACTTAACTAATTTTTGAAATAAAATAATTAATTTATGGGTTAATTAACTATTTTATCAAACGTTTATTAAAAGTTATATTATTAAATAATGACAACTTGCTTTAATTAATTAAATAAGAATTTAATCAATTATTCATAGGATATTAGATTTATTGTCAAAATTAAATAATACAATTAATAATAGATAGAATTAAATTTAATTACATAATTAAGTGGCACGATATTAAATCTAATTAATTAAATATGAAAATATTCAATTAATCAAACTTAGGATAAATGTGATTTATTGCCAAATAATCATTAAATTAAAGATAATTAAGATAATTAGGAATATTGCTAGGAATATTCCCCAATGCAAAATTTAAGATAATCAATTAGGATTCGATGATGTTTAGATGTGCCTTAGGTTAGGACTTTGATGTCGATTTCATTTGACTTGTAGATGTAGGAGGTTAATGAAATTATAGCCCATTTTTGAGGTATTACATTTTGCCCCTCTTTGAATTACTGTGCGAAGCGTAGTGGTTCAAAGATACTTTGTGTTTGATAGAGCTATGAAACAAATTCAAAATTGATAATTGATATGAGACAGAAGCTGATTGATATTGATTTGATATGAAGATAATAGGTCCTGAATGACCAAAGATAATGTACACTATAACAGCAAATGAACCTATGATTGTGAAAAAGTGTCAAAATGCCTGATTCTAAACCTTAGGATTGCTAAGAAGTGAGTGACCGGTTCTAGACTCAATTGTCTTAGCAGAACTAGCAGGTATCACATCCAAACCCTTCAGTTGCCGAAGAACCAAGGAAAGAACACTATGATCTGATGGTTGCAAAAACTGATACAGTTTACAAGATTAGGAGAATACCAGATTGATATGGATCTTGATGAATCTGATATGCCCCAAGTGATGATAGATTTTCCCCGAGCTATGAGGTCCTTTTTGATGAATCAGTAACTAGACGTGATTATTGTCTTGATCACTGATGAAATATTGATAGAATTTGATTTACAAACTTTGAATGATGTGTAATACCATGCCCCTTTTGGGATTAAAATCAAAATCTAACAATAAAAGTCAATGTTAAATGGTTTAGAAACATGTTAATTGATTTGAGAAGTGGTTAAACACATCCGGGAATGCATTCTGCATCGTCGGAAGGTCCCAAAAGACCAAGTTTGACTAGGTTTGACCATGGTTGACCAAGTTGAAATTTTGATAGTTTGATGTAAGATAATCAGTTAAGTTGAATACTAGATTTCTGTGATGATTGAAGGTCGAATATGCAAGTAGTTAATAATACGAATGATTTTAGATTTTGATTTTGATCCCGAAAAAGGATTCTACTTGCTGTTTTGTTGGAGGAACCTTCATGTGAGATTCAGCTCTTGTTAGATTTGAAGATGCGAGTGGAGAATCGTTTAAGTATTGAAGTTCATTTAGCCATTGTGAGATCATGCAAACATGCAAAATGCAAAGAGACATGCAAAATGAAATGCAACCTAAGACCTAGGACCTAGTCACTGATCATATGTCGATTTGTTATCATGATTGAACTTTTAGGTAACTGGATAAATCAATACAATGCCCACTAGCTATGAAACCATAGACATATGAATATCAATTTGTATGTGCAAGAATCAATACAACACCCACTGGTCAACAACCATGGACATATGAATATTGGTTTTGTTTTTGAAATGTCGGATTAGATATAAGCACCAAGGCACAAACACCAGGATGACTTGAATAGCATGTCCATTTTGATATAGCAATTTGTATAAGCATCAAAACATGAATGTCGTGATGACCTGAATATGCCTTGCATGACAAACACATCAAACAGCCAAGAGATCATTCTAAATCCAATGTGAATTACCCGTAGTGACCCTTTATCATTCACATCCTTAGGTAAGATCATGTTTCATAGTAGGAGAAAGAACTCACTCAAAAAGACCATAGTTAGATCAAACTTCCTTGAATTTTCTAGGTATCAATGGTCGAGGTACACATGGCCATCCAATTCAAGATAGAGGCTCTTACAGTCGAACACCATTTCAATCCGGAATTTCCAACGATGTTAGATTTTCACATATAAGCAGAAGAAAAAGAAAAGATTATGCCCCTAGTCATCACTCTCTAAATCCTATAAAGGACATCATCAAAGAGCTTGAAGGGACACAATATGCAAAAATCTCAATGCGAATTAGTAAGCATACAAGGAGATAAAAGCATGAAAAGCACAAATTGTTTTCAGTTTGATGTTTGATTGCGTTGTAGATGCAAAATCGTTTCTCGAGACGAGACAGACTTGACTGACTCAAATGAAGCCTCAAAGGACTCTTGACTGGATATGACATGTCTAAGATACACCAGAGACCATAGGATATGACATTGATTGCCCAAAAGTTTGAACATTGATAGGATACAGACGCTGGAGCCGATTGGTGTACAGACTGACTTATTGAAAACTGAAAATGCAAAAACAAATCGGGAGATATGTACAAACTAAAGCAAAACTGAAAGCTGGGAAAGACCAAGTTTGGGCTGATAAATGGAGCATTTTGAAACAAGTGGCGCCTGTTTGCCAGGTTTTCACCATCTTGGGAGAGATTCTATTTTTGCTACCAAGGCGCCTATTTCCAGGTTTTCACCAAGGCACTTTGTTTTTTTTTCTCATTTTTTTGTATTTTTCATTTTTTCAATTTTTTTGAATTTTTGATATTTTCTAATTTTTATAATTTTTTCAAGACATTTTACCATAGATTGAATGCCTTAGGCATAGAATTTCTTTAGATGGAGAACGTTGATTAGTTCTTGCAGCTGTTCTCCTTCAGTCATTGAGAGTTGATAGGCACCAGAGCCAAAAGTAGCAGTGATTACAAAGGGACCCAGCCAATTGGGTTCGAACTTCCCCTTGCGTTCTTGATGTGATTGATTTTTAGGATTTTCTCTCAAGACTAGATCGCCAACCTGAAATTCTCTGTGTCTGACTTTCTTGTTGTAGCCTCTAGACATTCTCTTCTGATATACTCTGAGATGATCATATGCTGCTTGTCTGTGCTCATCTAGTAGTTCAAGTTCTTACAACCTAGACACTCTGTAGTCATCATCAGTTACTAGACCATGCATTCTAATTCTTAGTGATGGGATTTTAACCTCAATAGGCAGTACCGCTTCAGACCCGTAAAGTAAAGCAAAAGGTGTAGCCCCAGTGGGCATTCTGATACTTGTTCTGATACTTGTTTTGACACTGGTTCTGATACTAGTTCTAATACTGATTCTGATACTGATTCTGATAATTGTTTTGATACTGGTTCTGATACTGGTTTTGATACTAGTTCTGATACTTATTCTGATACTTGGTATACTTGATATCATCTTTTTCCATTGCAAACTCCCAAGCAAGATCATATCGTCCAGTTCCAATGTCTAGCAAGGTGGAGAACAAGAGGGATTAGCAAGTTGGTGGATGAGATGGAAGACAAGAGAATGAAGGAGAATGAAGGGAAGAAAGCCTCAAGGGAAAACTCCTCAAGAATACTCAAGCTAGGGAAAATTTTTCATGTAAAGCGCATTTGGACAAGCAATGAAAGGCCAGCGTAATGCTAAAGAAGGACAGGATGTAGTCCAAAGGATTAGACATGTCAAGAGGCTTCAATGAATGGAGGAAAATGGATATGAAGGCTAAACAAGAAGGGAATGAAAACAAGATCACTATAAGAAATGCTCACAAAATAGCCAAATGTTTGTGTATAGATCAACATTTTCAAGATCAAAGAGAGAAGATGAAATGGATGAAATATGTAGAACAACTACGCATGATGTCTGATTGCCAAGTTTTCATCATGGTACTTATCCAAGGCACCACAAGGGAGTGGTTTTCACCATAGGATGAATTTATTTCTCTTTACTTTTTCTACCAAGGTGCCTGTTTTTAGGTTTTCACCAAGGCACATTTTCAATTTTTTATTTTTTTTCATTTCTTTTTAAATTTTTGGAAGAAGGCAAGATTTTTAGATAGTGCTCCTTGAAAGGATAAACCATGATATACCAAGGAATTAAAATGATATGATCAAAGATGCTAATAGGGAAGGGGAGATGGAAGAGAAAAATGGAGGATAAGATTTTATGTAAAGTGAGTGAGGTTGGAAGATAGGAGGAATAGGCAAATGAGGAAAAAGGATAGAAGGTAGAAGGATAATGAATGGAAGGATTGTGAAAGGGTAAATGGAAAGGAAGGCAAGATCAACATAAACACATACCTTGAAGGATGGTGAGAGGATGGAGGAATCATGAATGAAGGAATACGTGAAGGAATATGGTGAATGGATAGTAGAGGTTGTGGTTTAGGCACATGGAATGGAAGAATATTTTTGGAGGGAGATAAAGTGGAAGCCTTTGGAAGCTTGAATGTCAATTTCACTTTTTTCTCAACACCAGACTCTTTCAAGAGAGACTTTGGAATCCATATAGCTATAGGCCTTTCATTTCTTTTTGGTAATTTGGAGAGAATATCTTTAACGATGGATTTTGGAACCCATACTTGTCTTGTAGTTTTCATCTTAGATATCTCTTTTGACTTTATGCATCCATGTTGTTTAGAGGAGACATGGTGATCCTTTTTTGATGGATTCTTGTATTGCTTCTTTTTCTTGTATTGAACATTCAAGTTACTTCCAAAATACTTGGAACTTGTGGAAGAAGGAGGATATGAATGGTTTAGATGGGTTGGTGGATGAAAAGGATTCAAGGGTATGCATCTATGTTGATCTTGAGAAAAGATGGGAGATGGAGGGATGTAAGGACCCAAGATGGATGGCAAATTAGGAGAGTTAGGAGGGGAAAGTGAAGGGACATAAGGACCCAAGATGGATGGAAAATTAGGAGAGTTAGGAGGGGAAAGTGAAGGGACATAAGGACCCAAGATGGAAGGCAGATGTGAAGCCCTTAGTAGTGGTGGAGGAGGTCCAAGGATGGATGCGAAAGATGCAAAAGGATAATCAATAAGTTCATCAGCATCTATATGACAACCAAGGATATCAGCATCTTTTGAGTGAGCCTTAGAATTTTTAATAGAATCGTGGACATCTTGAATATGAGCACCTTCTTTGATAGGATTGTTCAAAGCTTTCAAAGACTTAGGAAGAGTAGAAAGTGGAAGTGAACATGGAGTGGTAGAATAAGAAGATGGAAGACTTTGATCTTGACAAGGATCTTTGGATAGCATAAGTGCATAATTTTTCTCTTGATTTTCAATAGGTGTAACATTGGAAGTAACAACACCATTTTTACCAACCTTAATGAAAGTATCATCTTTGGAAAGCGCAAGTGTAGTAAGTTTATTTTGATTGTCAATAAGCTCAACAGTGTAAGTAGTAGCTTGATCTTTCTTAGGAGAAGACTTAAGACATGGTGGAATGCATGAAAAAGGATGTGCAGGATCAAAAGAACCCTGAAGCAGATAAGAGACATCATGAAAAGGATTGGATGACATGGAGGGTTCTTGATCTTGATCTTTCTTTATGTTCTTTTCTTCATCATTTTTAGAGTCCTCTTGACATGGAGCCACTTCTAAGGACAAGGAAGCATGTTGGGATTGTATGGAAGACTTTGGAAGAGATGGTGGAGGACTAGCTAAAGTAGGCATTGTAGCATATGAAGGCTTAGGCTCTTTAGGTTTATCATTATTGAAAGTATTTGCAGCCAAGTGAATGTTAGCTTGAGTTTCTTTAAGAGGTAGCCTTGGAGGATAACTATAGGGAACCGCATGAAAAGTATTAGGGCTTGTGTCAGATGAAGATTCTGTGAAAGATTTGAAAGACTCAGAAGCTTTAGGAAATGTATGGGTATTGGAGGAAGTAGGGGATGGAATGGAACCATCACAAGACAAAGGTCCAGCATTAACATGATCTTGCTTGAGAAGATAATCTTTATTTTCAGCAAGAGAGTCCTTAGGAGAAGGATTCTTATAATATTGATGCTTCAAGCTAGCACGATGCATTTTATAGTCCTCAGCAGTAGTAGATGGATCATAATCAAGGTATTGTCCATAAAAGCCATCAAAATCTCTTTCAAAATCAGAATCATATGGATCACCATCATGATCTATCCAATGTGAAGGCCCATTTGTAGTAAGTAGGAACACATGACAAGGACTCTTAGGAACAAAGGTGTCATAGGTATCATTACATTGTCTATCATCATAGTCATCATAGTCTCCAAAGCTTGATGTGTCACTCTCTGTGGAAGAAGTATCATAAGGGTTTTCACGTTGCTCACATTTTGTCTGAGGGCATGGTGACATGTACAATTCTTTATCAAATGGAAAAGAGCATAGAGTTTCCATAGAGAACTCTTTAGGTTCCTTTTCTTTCTCAAGTTTGTCAAGCTGGACTTGCATAGCTTGCAGCTGCTTCATCATAGTGGTGATTAGAGCTTCTTCCTCTTGTGTACTGATTCTTTGAGACATGTGTATTGATTCTCAATAGCTACTACTCTATTCCTGACACAGTGATTTGATCAACAGATTCTGAAAATAGGCTGAAAAAGCTAAGTATTTGGCAATTTTGAACAATTTTCTGACAACTTTTCAAAATTTTCCGAAATGACTTTCTGCAGACTCGTACAACAATTGGTAGGCAATGAAACAACAGTTGAAAAAATCATACGACAATTGCAAAATTTTGACTTTGAGAATTTGCTGGCATGGAAACTCATACGACACTGGGTACTCAATCATATGACAGATGGGTTGTAATGAAACGACACTTGAAAAAACTTGTATGACTTTTGACTTCCTGAAATGATTTTTGACTCCAGAAAGGATTTTACATCAATTTTTGCAAAATTTTGAGTTTGTAGATTGAGATTGTTTGCAAATTTCAATGTCCAGATTTGAGGATTGTAATAGATTTGTTCATTTTCAGTAATCAAATAGATAAACAAGCACGCAAAATAGCAAGCAAGTGATTTCAAGCATGTCTGAAAACAATGAACAAGGGAAAAAGAAACCTTGCACATGAACAATCAAGTGATTTATTCATTCTAATCCTCAGAAGCGCTAATTGTGTATGTTCCAAAATTTTTTTGCAATAATGCACATATACCCTATAAAATGAAAATTTGGCCTCGCTAGGGTTTTTAGTAATGGTTTGACTCTGCAACTTTTATGATCCAAAGGGGTGAACTCCAATCCCGGTGCACCAGAGTTTTGACACAGTCTGAGATCTTAATCTTCAAGAGCTGCTAGGGAGATCTGACAACCCAACAATGAACCATACCCATGGAGGTTTCTTCCACAAGGACATTTATATAGCGGCTGTTACTACCATGGTGAAAATGGCTATGACCGCTTGAGGTTCCGTCAACACAGTTTACCCTATGAAGGGATTATCCGCTATGGTTAACCCTCTCTAAGGTGACTCACAATAGTATACCATAATGGGACTTGGCTCCAGATCCAAGGTTTTGATGCCTCTTCACTTTTAATCCAAACAAAGCAAGTAGATTAATCCAACACGCTAAGACAAAGTTTTTCTTCACCAAGGTTTATGATGTCAACTCCATGTGATCTATCAACCTCTCTAGGGAGAGAATGTATCAATCAATAAGAGAAGGTGCACTAACCAATTTTGATTCACCAAAGCTCGTGATGTCAACCCCACGTGATCTATCAACCTCTCCTAGGAGAGAATGTATCGATCAATAAGAGAAAATGCACTAACCGAGTTGAAAGTGAAATGCACTAAGTAGTCTCCCTACCTACAAGGATTCGATCATCAAGAAGGATTTCACTAGGAATCCAATCTCTCAAGAATCACAAATAGTGTTCATAGGGCCTAATTACTATGTGAACACAGATGTATGTTTCCAAAAGCAAATCTACCAAAAGTATCCAAAAAGTAGAAAGAGGAACACTTAACGCGTAAAGTGAATATGAGATGAGTCCACAAGGTGGAACACTTAAAAACTCACACAAGCTAAAAATGAGTCCCCAACTTAGAAAACAAGTGAGTTCCTAAAAGCACAAAAGGGTTGCCAAGTGGAACACTTAACGCTTCTGTCCTATTGACCCCTCCCCTTTATGGCACTGAGATTGCAACCACGGGGCGGAATGAGGGGCTGGTGGATTAGTGAGTCTAATAACTCAAGATAGCAATCTAGATCAATCACAAGTATCTAAGACTACTAAATAAATACCTAAGATGTCACAACCTAATATCAATTATGCAAGTGTGTAGAAATAGACAAAAGCATGAAAAGATGCACACAAGCCAGACACATAAGAGATTTATTTTAAGTCCAAATCAAAATGTTATTAGATGAAGGAGAATACCTAGGATTCTCACAACATGCTTAGTAGATTTTACCTAATTTTTAGCAATTCTTGTTGAGCTTTTCCATGCAAACAAGTGACGAACTCTCCAACAAGCAAACAAGCAAACAAGATATGCAAAATATATTCAACTTATGAAAACCATAGGGTTAGCTCTAAAAATCAATTATTATCAGCAATAATAACTAGCAATTAACCCAAATGACAACTCATACTATTCATTGAGCCATGTAAAAAAAAAAGTGCATACCCATCACAAAACTTTATTTTTTTTGCTGCATTTCACCTAGTCAACAAGATCTAATTTTTCTTTTACGATTTTGGCCACAAAAATAGAAATTCAAAATAAAGACCCCTACTAAAAAATAGAGAGTTTTTCAAACATGTAAAAATTTTAGAAAAATCTATTCATTTGTGCCCTAGAGACCCATTTTATCAAAACAGACTAGTTTTTGTAAATTGACTATTTGAGCTATTATATTGCATCCAAATTTAAAATAAAAAGAATGGACCCCCTGTATAATTTAAAGAGCTTTCTGAAAATATACAAATTTCTGAAAAACATGCTGATTTGTGTCAGATATTAATTTTTTCTAGAATTTCAAGAAAAAATTATTAAAAATTCAAAACATCTCAGAAAATACTAAATTTTTTACTGTAGCTTCTCTAATATATGTCCAAATTGCAAAAAAAATTTCAGAGCAAAACTCCAAGCCATTTGAGAGATAAAATTAAATCTTTGAAACTTTAGGGCTTTAGCTCCCTAAAAGGGGGGCGGCCCCACGGTGGGCGCCAGAAATGTGCGTGTGAAAATTGTACCTAATCTATAGACACAACACTTTAGTAAAACATTAGAGGTTAGCTATAATCAAAATTGTGCGAAATTGAAATCTAATTTAACCAAGTAATTTACTGCCTTCTAGTAGGTGCGAGATTGATGTTCTCAGATTGTTATCGAGATCAGTGACCTAGATGACACCTAAATGAAGGATTTGAATGCAATTGATCTAGATATGAATTGAATGCAATTAAGCTATTTTTTTGGTATTTCTATGCAATAAGAATGGTAAAACTGATATGAATCTATGCTAATATGGAAATTGATATGCTAAAATGATCTAACAATGATATGAAAAAGAATCTAAATGAATGTAAAAAAAAACAAATTGATCTCACAATAGCCTTGATTCACAATAAGCTTTGATTCTCCAAATTCCAATTCTTCAAAATAGTTGTACAATTCGTAGACGACTTTGGCAAAGTAAGCTTGCAAAATTATGAGATGAATTATGAAGAGTTGAGCCTTGATTTTATAGAAATCTAGGACTTTGGAGGTGCATGAGAAAAAGCCATAAATCACTCAAATCAGCTTGATTTTTGAGTTATTTTTAAATAACAGATAATTAAATCACAAAAATCATGCAAAAGCACACTCAAATTAGAAGTTTAGATCAACTTTAAAACTCAAAAAGATGTTGAGTTTCAAAAAGCTAACAACTTGCATTGATTTTCCAATTTGAGTTTAACTGGTCCTTGAATATGCACATGGATAATTATGATTTAATAAATAATTAAAGTGATTTATTCTCAACTTAACTAATTTTTAAAATAAAATAATTAATTTATGAGTTAATTAACTATTTTATCAAACTTTTATCAAAAGTTATATTATTAAATAATGACAACTTGCTTTAATTAATTAAGTAAGAATTTAATCAATTATTCATAGGATATTGGATTTATTGTCAAAATTAAATAATACAATTAATAATAGATAGAATTAAATTTAATTACATAATTAAGTGGCAAGATATTAAATCTAATTAATTAAATATGAAAATATTCAATTAATCAAACTTAGGATAAATGTGATTTATCGCCAAATAATCATTAAATTAAAGATAATTAAGATAATTAGAAATATTGCTAGGAATATTCCCCGATGCGGAATTTAAGATAATCAATTAGGATTTGATGATGTTTAGATGTGCCTTAGATTAGGACTTCGATGTCGATTTCATTTGATTTGTAGATGTAGGAGGTTAATGAACTTATAGCCCATTTTTGGGGTATTACAACATGGACAAGTACAAGATTCCCTAGACAATACTCTATCAAAGGGTAGTGCTGGGATTGATTTTGATTTATGATGAGGATTTGAGAAACTCAAAGGATTGGCTAGAAGCGGATGGTGGATGACTGGATAAGGATTCCTATAACAAGAGATAGGTAAGATTCTTGAACCTCAAAAGGGACCAAGGGATGAAGCTGAAACTTCAAAGATATGGAAGATGATTCCCTAGTTGGGCTAGAAAGCCAAGATGGATTGATTGTGGATAGGCTGATGATGGATGATGTGTCCTAAAATGACATGGATTTGGAAAGGATGTATCCCAATGATGATGATTGGATTGAGATCAAGGCTTGCTAAAAGAATAAGGATTTGATTGGATCAGTTGGCTTGATCTTAGATGTTGGATAGCTAGAAGATGTGGATAGGATTGGAAGATTTTGGAAGATTGCTAGCAATGGTGGATATGGATGAATGACATTGGATTTTATGAAAGGTAGCCTATAGCTAGATACCAATGACAAGGGAAGAAACCAGGTGATGGAAAGATGGAGGAAAATCTTAGGGATTAATGTTGGAGGGAAATGCTTGTGATTCAGATGGAGGAACTGTTGGGAGATTTGAATGGAGGATGATTTGGATTTGGATGGAAGAACTGCTAGGAGATTAGATGATGCATTTTCTTAAGGATTGGATAGAGGAATACTTTGGATGGGGAGATGGAAGAACTGCTTAGGAGATTTGGATGGTGGATTTTCTTGAGGATTAGAAAATTGAAGATTTGGATGAAAGATAGTCTCCAAGGAATATGTCACCAAGAAATAAGATGCCCCCTACTTAGGATAGTTCATGTATTTCAGAGGCTTTAAGATGACGTATGCTTGGATGGAAGATATGCTAACAAGAGGATGAGGAAGGTGGATGAAATATTGGAAGTATGGATTGGATAGAGGATAAGTGTCTCTTAGATGTGATTGATGCCAAAAAAGGTGCCTAAAAGAATTTATACCTGGTGGTCTATGTTTTGTCATCAAGATCCAAAGGAGGATGAAGGAGGTGAGAGACAAATGGATTGGAGGAAATGCTAGATAAGATAGAAGAAGGGAATGACCCCCTATTATAGAAAGGAACTAGGGGGACTACGCATGATGCTTGTTTGCCAAGTTTTCATCATGGTACTTGTCCAAGGTGCTTGAATTGCCAAGTTTTCATAATTGGATGAATGTTTTTTTCTTTTTTCTCTTTTTTTTTGATATTTTTCTTGATTTTTCCAATTTTTATGGATTTTATAATTTTTTTGCTAACTAGATGCTGACCTTCTAATATTTTGATGTGTTGCTGACTTTCTTCACCAATCTTCTAATTTGTTGTTGAATTTCTTTGCTGATCTTATGATTTTTTGCTGATTTTCTTCGCTGATCTTCTGATTTTTTTGGATGTTGGTACAACTTTATTAGGATGGAGAGATTATGCAAAAGCATAGATAGGATGGGGTAGATGGGAGAGATGGTGGTAGAAGGTGTTTGGATGGAAGGATGGGAATTGATCATGATAGGGGGATGTTTTCAGGACCAACATTAGCAAATGTTGCAAGGAAGGTGAATGAAGTGGATGGGATTTGGAAGATAGATGTGGAAATAATGGAGGATTTGTGCTAGGAGATCTTGGGACATAGGGATCCAAAATGGAGTTAGGAGATGGAGGAGAGGAATGAATAAATGGGGGATTAGCAACTTTGGGTGCCATTGTGGATATTTCTCTTAGATACATTGCATCTTTTTGCTTTGGGATCCACATCATCTTTTCTTTAGATTTGGTGGGCCTTTGTGGCCATTGGTATGCATTAGATTTGGCTATTTCTTTACTGGGCCTTTGTGGCCATTTAGATGCATTGGATTTGGCTATTGCTTTGTTGGGCCTTTGTGGCCATTCAAATGCATTGGATTTGGCTATTTCTTTGTTGGGCCTTTGTGGCCATTAGGATATGGCAGATGTTTCTTTTTCTTGGATGGGCCTTTGTGGCCATAGGGATGCTTTAGATTGCTTGATTGGATTTTTCTTTGCTTGAGTATTTCATTTAGACTGGACATGACAATCTTTGGATTTTTGTGGATATTTCCCTTTATGCACTCTTGACATAGCATCCAAATTGTGAGAAGCATTGAAAGGAATATGAGGATATGTGCGGGATGGAGGAAATATGGATGGGGAGATGAATGGAGATTGGTAGATAGGAGATATGGGCATGTGCCTTTATTGATTCTGACTAGGGATGTTTGGATTTTGGATGAAGGATTGAGTAGGATAAGATGGAGGATGATATTTTGGGATGTAAGGTCCCAAAATGGATTTGGTATGTGTTGGATATGCGCTGGAAGACTTTGGGACATAGGGACACAAAATGGATTTGGAGAATGAAGGAGGAATGTGATAGGTTGTTTTGGGTTGCAATGATGGGGGAGGAAGAATGATGTTGTATGATTTGGAGGAATGATGGGAATATGAAATGGTGTTCTTGGATGTGTTCTTGAATTTAGCTTTAGCTATCCCAACATTTCTAGAGGAAGTGCCTTCTTCGGATGTGTGACAAATTCCACATGATTTTGGATGTTTCTTGTTTTGGATGGGCTCCATATTTCCTTGTTCATGAGCACCTAGGCCTTTGCCTTGATAATTCCATTTCTTGAGCCTTTTATCCAAACAAGGATATTTATGACTTGGGGAATAAGATAAACACGTAGCATCAAGTGTCATAGTGGAAGACATGAAACTGATATCTTTTGCTTCATGTAGACTACCATTGACAAATGTAAGTGGACCAAGAGGATATAGTGCTGGAAATTGGATAGTCTGGATTGGAGGATCCTCAAGAGGAGAGGATGGGATGATGGGATCTTGACTGGGATTGGGAGATGGTGATGGATCTTGAGATGGAGGAATTGGAATGATAGGATTTTGGATTGGGGGAATTGGGATGATAGGATCTTGGATTGGAGGTGATGGAAGAAATAGAATAGGCAATAGAGGAAGTGAAAGGATTGGATCTTGATTTTCATCTATGGGTACTTCAACATGCTTTTGGAAAAGATCTTGACATGATAAGATTCGTGTGGATAGAGTTCTCGGGGATGTATGGATGGACTCTTCAGATGGAGGGGATGGAAGGCGGGGAGATTCTGCAATTGTGATGGCTAGAAGAAGGGTGAACTCACGAAGCTCATCAGATATGCTTTGGATAATGCTAGGAGGAGGAGATTTTGGTGGGATTTGGATGAAGCCAAAAGATGGAAGAGACTCAATGATGCTCATGGATGGAAGAGGATTAATAAGTGGGTTTTATGGAAGGTAGATAATAGATGGGAGAGGTGAATGGGCTTCATCAATGATGGCTTCACATGAAGGATTGAGATGGCTTGGCTCTTCAGGTTTAGGAAGGGGATTTTTTGGTGGTTTCCTTGTGAAATTACTTAGAGACTTTCATGAAAGATTTTGAGATGGAGGATTTGGATGTGGAGGAGATGGAGAGCTAGGATAGTCCTTACATGAAGATGGGGTGGAAGATGGCGGGATTGGATATTTCACATAGGTATATTTTGAGGAAGCTTGTGAACTTGATGGACTTTTAGGTGAGGTAGGGGTGATGGGTTGAGATATAGGATATGAAGTGGATTGAGGGGTGCATTCTTTTTGTGGAAGGGAATTTGTAGCAATGTAGGTGAGAATGGAAGATACTAGATTTGAATAGGATATAGAAAATGGTGGGTCTAGATAGGATGGAGGATTAGGCTAATGGATTGGAAGAATAGGATTTTGGATTTGAAACTGGATTGGAGGATAAGTAGATGGAGGATTAAGATAAAGGATGGGAAGACTAGGATTTTGGATTTGAGAGTGATTTGGAGGATGAGTGGATGGAGGTTTTAGATAAGGGAAGTAGCGTGAAGTGTTTCTATGGCAAGATGGTGATTGGAATATGACCATAGATGGAGGTGGAGGTATGAAGGATGCATATGGAGGATATATAGGCTTAATATAGGAAGAAGTTGTGGATGGATTGGATAATGGACTTCCCTTGCCAAGGACATGAAAGGGAGTACTAGTGGATAAGCATGAAGGCATGATAGGATAATTTGGATTAATGATTGGATGCTGGAAGGTGCTTGGGGAAAGCTTGCTAAGATTTTCAAATTATTTTTTGTGATCTACAAGGCTTTCATCATCATTAGGATAGGATGGAGTGGGAGAAAAGAAGTGACAACCAAAATCATCATAATAGATTTGGGATGACTAAAGAGTTTAGACTGGGATCGAATTTGGCTCAAGATTTGGAGGAAGACAATTGAGGGGATTGAGGAATGACCAAGATGACTTTGCTAACCTAGGATAGGGGGACAAGATTGGATACAAGGTGATCAGTGTTGATGTTTATAGTTTTGATCAGATATAATGATCACAATATTGTGAGAAAATTAATAAGCAATATATTAATATACATATAATGATGGACATTATTATTATATTAATATAAAAACTTATAATATTGAATTAAATAAACATCATTGAATTAATAACATTGTTATTCAGATAAAACAATATGAAATAATATTATCCTACATTATATACATATTGATATATATAATAATAATGATATGATTATATATATCAATATGCAATGTATATATTATAGTTGATAAAATAAATAATATTAATCTCATATATATTATACCAATTGATATTGGTTTAAACAAAATAAAAGAAATCTATTTAATACCGATTTGTATGGGCTATTCATATCGATGCAGATTATTACCAATACGTATTGGTCTTACACATCACCAATGTGTATCAGTCTATGACTATGTTTACTCACCGATCAGTCTTCATAGATCGCAACTAATGATATGGTGATCTGTGATTGATGTGTAACATCGAGTAGTTCATTACTGTATCAGGTGACTTGGAAAAGGTACCGATGGATATCAGTTTAGGTTAACAATGATACCAATGGATATCGGTTGGCATATGGAATGGTAATACCGATGGATATCGATTGGTTTATGAATGTCATGTATTATCATTTAATATGAAATGGTATAGATTAAATGGTGGAAAGACATGTTGATGAGTAGATATGTCTCCACATGTGGAGACATGTCTCTTCATCAACATGCCTTCACTTATATATATAGATATTTCTTGATTGGATGAAAGATATATTAAAACAATATAGTCTTTCTTCTATGAGGTGCAGAGTTATAATATAATACTGTTAGATATATCTGTTAATATTTCTGTAATATATATGTACATCTATTGTGATTATATGTATCACACATACTAAGTTGAGATAAGAAAAATTAAAAGCCATACATTCTTGATCCAAAACTTAACATGGTATCAGAGCCAAGTTCCTTCGTTGAAGTCTAACTGCTTGAAGGAAGTTTTTGATTAGGTTAAAGGAAGATCAAGATCAGATTTTTTTGAAAATCTCATAATGGCAAACGGAATGAGACTAGAAGTCAGACTTGAAGGTGCCTCTGATTTTGAATCATGGAAACTTCGAATGATGTTGGTATTAAGGGAAAAGGGAAAGAAGACAAATATGGTCACAGCGTAAGTAAGTGTCTTGACAGCCTTAGAATGCAAGCTTCCCTTGCTGAAGTAAATAATTCAAATGTATGTTCAGAGAAATGTTTCTTCTAAATGGAATTCAAGATACCTTATGATTGAGAGGGAGTTCACTATTGAAGGTGAAACACTTCTGAGGTAAACTTGTAATGATTATTGATTATTATGCTAATATTATTTTATAATTATGGGCCCTGTGTAAATCATAAGGAAGTGACAACTTCCAAATGATTTATCACTTGTATTTGTTAAAGTTATTGGAAGGTGATGATCTTGCAATAACTTTTCTTTTGTAATAGATATATCTTACTAGTGGATAGAATTGCCGATAGAGGCAATCCACCTGGGAACTATGGATAGAATCGCCGATAGAGGCAATCCACCTAGGAACTAACTCTCACAATTTATGAACTTATTGTGAGTTACATTTTATCTTCTCTAACTAAGAGGGAGTGTTGATGTTTATAGTTTTGATCAGATATAATGATCACATATTGTGAGAACATTAATAAGCAATATATTAATATACATATAATGATGGACATTATTATTATATTAATATACAAACTTATAATATTGAATTAAATAAACATCATTTAATTAATAACATTGTTATTCAGATAAAATAATATGAAATAATATTATCCTACATTATATACATATTGATATATATAATAATGATGATATTATTATATATATCAATATGCAATGTATATATTATAGTTGATAAAATAAATAATATTAATCTCATATATATTATACCAATTGATATTGGTTTAAACAAAATAAAAGAAATCTATTTTATACTGATTTGTATGGGCTATTCATATCGATGCAGATTATTACCAATACGTATTGGTCTTACACATCACTGATGTGTATCAATCTATGACTGTGTTTACTCACCGATCAGTCTTCATAGACTGCGACTAATAATCTGGTGATCTATGATTGACATGTACCATTGAGCAGTTCATTACGGTATCGGGTGACTTGGCAAAGGTACCGAATACTATTGGTTTAGGTTAACAGTGATACCAATGGATATCAGTTGGCATATGTAACGGTAATACCGATGGATATCGGTTGGTTTATGAACATTGTGTATTATCAATTAATATGAAACAATATAGATTAAATGGTGGAAAGACTTTTTGATGAACAGACATGTCTCCATGTGTGGAGACATGTCTCTTCATCAACATGCCTTCACTTATATATATATATAGATATTTCTTGATTGAATGAAAGATATATTAAAACAATATAGTCTTTCTTCTATAAGGTGCAAAGTTATAATATAATATTGTTAGATATATCTGTTAATATATTTGTAATATATATGTACATCTATTGTGATTATATATATCACACATACTAAGTTGAGATAAGAAAAATTAAAAGCCATACGTTCTTGATCCAAAACTTAACAATTGGAAGACCATGACTTGGGAGACTAGGATGACAAGATTCTGAAAGTTTGGATGGCCTTTGGATTTGAAGGATTTGAATAACACAACAACAAGGATTTATTTTAGGACTCTTCACTTTGTGTTTTTTCAACAGATGTTTTTCACTGAGTATGAAACTTTGAAAAACACATCAAGCAGAACTACCTAGAAGTCAGGCTAGTTTGCTCACAACTTGATACCCCCTAAAAGGGGATACATATGGTGAGTGTCTTAAGGAAATACGGTAAACCATTGGGATTGGTCCTTGCACAAATATTTTGATACCTTCTGGAGTAGATCGGGTAGCTTCTGATTTAACAGGTTTGTAGTTGTTTCATGGAGTCCTCCCAATCGGTTTGTATGTACGTGAATCACTTAAGAGCCTAGTTGACCATGTCTAAATAGTAGGGATTATTCACCTACCCCGGGCTACCATCAACACACATCACCCGAGCTTGAGGGGATGTAAGCGAGAGTTTGCTCAGTGCTTTATTTCTATACCAGCCATGGAAGGTACCAGTTTGAAGTTGTTCTCCAAAGAGGAAGTGCTTTTCTCTCTAGATAGGCTTAGGTAGAAGTAAAACAAATGAACTTGTCTGAGTTCAAGTATTTTATGTCACTTAGATTTAAGAGGTTTTTGCAAAAAATTTTAAAAATCCTAAATATACATCAAGCAAAGGTTCTTTTCCAAATTGATTTTTTAAGTTTTTGACATAATTGCTTGAAGACACATGTGCTTAGGTTTTGATTTTTTCTTTCCCTTTCAAAAAGTAAAAATTCAAGTGATTGAAAGTTCTTTTTCTTTGGACATTCAAGATTGGGTTTGCATGTTTCTTTAAGAGCTTTGAAATGAACTTTTGAAAGAGGAGGGAATATAAATGTTTTTCATTCACCATTTTAGACCATTCAAGAGTGTGTTTGATTTGGAAATGAAAAATGACTCTTTTAGGACTCTAAGATTGATTTTAGGAACCAAAATAAAGATGATCTTATGCAGTTTGTGGTTCGTTTTAAGCTCCAAAAAGTGAAGTGTTCCTAACTTTGCATGAATGCATATAAAACCTTGATGTTGCAAGGATGCAAATGATTTGATTGATTTTGTTTGTTTGTTAGAACAGATTTTTGCAAATTTTAGTCTTTAAATCATTTAAGAATGATTTGGGGGTTTATTTTAAGCACTAAAACAAGATGTGTAGGATTTTGCTTTTGTTCATTTTTAACCAAATTAAAGTGTTTTCTAGAACCCCAGATACAATCCTGGAAATCCAGTAGACCTCAGATGCGATCTGAAATATAGGATGTTATCTAAGAAATACGAGATGCTATCCGAGAAATACAAGATGTGATCCAGGAAATACGGGATGTGATTTGAGAAATATGGGATGCTATCTGGGAAATACGAGATGCTATCCAGGAATACGGGATGCTATCTGAGATTTAGCCAAATGCGATCCAGAATATGAGATGCTATCCAAGAATCCAATAGACCCTGAATGTGATCTAGAATATAGGATACTATTCAAGAAACCCCTTAAACGATCTTCTAACAGTTTAAAATATGATAAAATGAGATTTTTACACATAAATTACATGGTTTTTCATCAATAATGAGTTTTCTTAAGGATTTTTTTTGGATGAATAGGCCAAGATTTTGCAAGAGGAAGAAGAATGAGCAGACATAATAGAGGGAAAAAGGCTTTTAGACAAGAAAAATGATCAAAATGCCTCCTCCATCTTCAAAGTTCAAACTTTAAACTTTGCCAAAAACTCCAAAAATTGATGAAATGTTATCAAAAGACCCGTGAAGTGGGTCCCACCGGGCGTGCCAAAATGTAGGCTACAATTTTAAATCTGTTATCTATCTTGAAAGGCTGAAACATTCAAACATTAGACTAATCTAGCATTTATCAGTTCAAAACATAGACAAATATAAACCAAGCCACCTCAAGATTGTTGCCAAAACAAGTGCTATAGAGCATTGTTTGATTTGCTTCAATGAGAGGGATGTGGGTGTGCTCTCTAAGCACTTGGAGCTTGCTTCTAATGCATTCTAAGGATGATGATTATGATGCATAAAATGCTAAGAAAAACTTGAAATAAACTAGTTCAATCCATTATTCTAAGCTAAGATGATTTATAAAACATGAAATCTAACAATTATTATCAAAAAGCTAAGATCTAGAATGAATTTAGCATGATAACAATGCATGAGAATGAAATCTAGCTAATTGCCTTTTTCTCTTGGAAGAGAGGGGTATTTATAGGATTTGGGAAGGGCTTAGGTTTGGAGGATGAGTTTGAGTTAGAGGTAAGGTCTGGGGTAGAGTAAGAGGTAAGGTTTGGGGTATGGTAAGGTTTACCTTGGGTTAGGGGTTGCTCACACATGTGTGAGAAACACTAGGGAAGTGTGCGAGGGGAACATGTGTGGAATAAGAGACATAGGTCTCTTTATGAGGTTGTAAGAAGCCTTAAAGAGGGTGTAAGAGGCTTAAATGAGTGTGTAAGGCTCATTGAGGGAAGGGTTTGACCAAAAGTCAAGGAGACTTGGATTAGCATAGGAAAAGTAGGAAACATCTCCTAAGTAGGTTTAGGAAGGGTTTAGGGAAGATTGGAAGGGTTTAGGAATGTCTAGAAGATTCTAGGGTTTTGAGGCTTTAAATAAATATGAAATTTATTTAGGGATTGTGACATCATTTATTGAATATTGATTCAATAAAGATAGGAAAATCATTTAAATTTGATTTAAATGGTTTGGGGAGGGATTATTTAATTAAAGATGTTTAATTAAAATAAAGGGATTTAATGGCATAAAAATATATTAATTAATTAACAAATGATGATGTCATCAGGAGTTTTTAGAAAAATAAAAATACTTATATTTTCTGAAAGATTTTTAGGTGTCTATAATAACTATCCCATTTAATGGTTCCATTTACAACTCATTACCATCTTATCATGTCTATTGTGCTTCTTAATATCAATAGTCTCAATAACCAAACATATATATGAAATAAACAAACTACTTTAAAGTGTATGCAAAGTGTCCATAACATAGTCGATCAGTAATGTTACTGCCACTGCATAGGTATAACTTTACAAGCTCATCATAATATCATGTTTAAGTTTAAGATAAAAGTAAAAATTTAACTTTGATCTTAATTGTATGATATTTTTCAATGATTCCTCAAATGAACTGAATCAAAATAAAACTGTAACTTGATAACTTTAATCTTTCCTTCACCTATGTATGTTGTTGAAATATGAAATAACTATCGTATCATCACTTTAACCTTTTCAAAATGAATCCATCATGCATGCTGAAGAAAATTTATGCAAAGTTCACAATCAAATACATAAAATTCTAAGAATTATGGTTGACAATGACTGTGCATGTGGATACAAGAAATGCACTATACATGAAACATGGCTTTTATATGCATATGCAATTTAGTGCTTCCAATTGAACTGGATGGATTATGCACAATGACGCCACTAAGATATGCAACATAATTCCATTGACCTCATTGTCATCATGATAGTTAAATAACTATGAAAGTTATTCCATATCCGACATGGATAACCATTTACAATTACATAGACTCGAGTATATGAAAGCATATGAATATATCTTGGGTATATGAATCATTGAAAGGAAATTAATGTATGCACAAAAAAAGTACTCATTAGGAATTAAGTAATAGTAAATAGAAACGCTATGCCTAGGAGGAAATAGGTTTCAAACAATGAATTAACTAAAAGGGTATGTGCAAGATCATGGTATGCCAAACTAGGCTCTTAAGTGGCAATGAAAATTCAGAAAATCAGGTCTAGGAAAGTTGACATAAAAATTTGAACAAGTTATAAATATTATATAAAAAATATGTAAGAAGAGAATCTGTAGAAAATTGAATTTAGTTTCTAAGATACTAGGACTTTTATAAAAACAATTATTTTATATGTTGAAAATTTCAAATTTCAATGTAGTAGTACGAAAATTTCAGGAAAAAATAAGAAGTAGGTGTATGTCTGACCATCTTAAACACAATCAAATGATAATTTTTTTTTACGAGATTCTAGATATAAGTAGTAGACTCATGTCCGGATGTGACATATATTATTTTGTAATTTTTTTCCAAGTAAATAATTAATTATGATTTTTCTTCTACAACTTTTCTAGAATACAAAAAATCTCATGTTTGACCACGTTAACTTAGTCTGAACTTTATCAAATTGATTTTTTAAAAAAAATTTCTTGTAGTAGGAAAAGCATAGAATGTGACACATGTTTTGGATTTCAAAAATTTTATATAGTTTGAAAGTCATAGCTATTTTTTCAATAAGTCTATCAATCAGGAGTAGAAAGTTAACAAGTAGGTGTATGTCTGACCACATTAAACAAAATCAAATGATAATATTTTTTTATAAGATCCTAGATAAAAGTAGTAGACTCATGTTTGGATGTGATGTATATTTTTTTGTATTTTTTTTCCAAGTAAATAATTAATTATGATTTTTCTGCTACAAATTTTGTTGAATATTAAAACTCTCATATCTGACCACCTTAACTTAGTCTAAACTTCAGTAAATTTAAAGAATTTTTTATTATTATTGTATTAGGTGAAGCATAGAATGTGACGTATATTTTAGATTTCAAAAATGTTATATTATTTGAAAGTTATAGTTATTTTTCAAATATTCTATCAATCAGGACTTCTTTTTCACATCGCCACTTTTTGGCATACCATGATCTTGCACATACCCTAAAACAAGAAATCATTAAACCCTTAATCAATATTTTACCCAAAAATGAACTATGCACGAGGATATAAAAATGGTTTAGATTAAACCAAAAAGAATTCAAAAGAGATGTAGCTCGAAAGACTAAATATATCCATGATACAAAGACTGTTAAACCCTCATTTGTCAAATATGAAACCATTAAACAATAGTTTAAACAAAATGAGTTATATCTTAATCATGATGTAAACAACCAAAATGTGTTTCAATTGTAAATGAAAATATTAGACACAGAAAACACTTGATTGGGCCCATGAATCTCTGTAAACTTCCAACTGTTCTCCTAACAGTTTCCATTTCATTCAAATTATCCTGTCAATATTGAAAATACCTTTCCAAACTATCTTTCCCTAGCTTGACAGAGCTAGGGTTAACCCTTTTATTTAACCATTAACAAAGGTCTCATCAAAATCAAAGATATGTTTTAGCAACTAAAATACTCAAATTCCCCAAATGTAGGTTGAGTCATCTCTTAAATAAATCTCCCTTTACTGCTATATTAATGTAGCATTTTGACATTGACCAAAAACCTTCTCAACCAAGCAAGGTGGCTATGGACCGACCAAAAGGCCCTAGAAACAATAAAATTGTTAATTTCCATGGTCACAAATTGTGACCCTTAGTTTCAATGTAGATATCCTTGTCAAACAAATTAGGTACTTTCTTTTAATAATTAAAGAAGATGATGTGTTGTTACAGATCGAAAATTCTTAGAACCACATATATTAATAGTAATGATGAAGTCTTATGGGATTCAATAGTTTCCTTATAGTTTAAAGCTTATTTTTGACATCAAGGATGAAAATGATATGGGAATCAACAAGCATACCATCCTCCTTTCCATGAAAGCATTCCTCATGTATCATCCTATCAACGATATCAAAGTAGTTATACTATTGGTTGTATGCAAAATAACCACATTACAATAAATATCTATTAAGTTATATATACTTTCCACCCACCCACCCATGCTTAGGCATTATGGTAACCTGCCAATGTACAACAACCCCAAGAAACCCATTTTATTCCTAGTCAGCATAGGTTTTTACAGAATCATCTTTGGAATCTTGATAACATAAGCATACATTCAATCAAACTTCCAAGAGTAGATGAGGTGTATTTATAGATATCATGAGTGTAGCTCATAGTAGGATGGTTGGACCTACAAGGATTATCATTAGCCAACAAGAGATAGAGTTGCGAAGAAGGAAGTATGAAGAGTCTCTTATGAGGGAATTAGCTACAAAATAAGTGCAAATGAGGGTATTACTGTATACTAGGGAAATTATCTTCATATAATTAAGGTTGAACAATAAATGAAATAGTAACTAAATAAACCACAATAGAGAAACTATTTAGCAAATTAATGATCAATTGAGCATCCTATGGCTCTCTAACTAAGAATGTTAATGCAAAGCTCTCAGCAAGCTTCCATTAATGACAGTCCTAGAATGAGAATGATAAGATAAACAAGTTAAAGCTAACAATTATATCAAATTAAATGCTAATTAAGCTCTCAAATGCCTTTCTAAACTCAAATTGCAAGAGGTTCAATGCAATTCTCAGATGCGTGGTTATGAATTATGAATGAATTTAGTCTTCCTTTTATAGATTTTCCAAAGATAGTGGGTGTAGTTGTGTTTGATCATGATTAAACCTTGGTTGAGTCCTTGGTTCCACCCTTTGAAGATAATGTGAAGTTTGTGTCCTCAAAGCTTGGGACAAGTAGACAAGATCAATGGAAAAGATTCTCTTTCACTTTGAGTGATTGAGATTGAATTTGGCTTGATCCATGTGAATGCCTTTCCTCCCCTCTCATTGGTTGATTGAATTTCCTCCCTTTTGGGTTGTTGAGAGTAATTAAGATTTATTTATTGATTTAAATGAATTTTTTTAGCCATGTACCCCTTGAATAGGTTGAATTTAATTTAATCCAAGACTATACAATTAATTGATTTAATTGTATTTTGATTTGATTACACTTGATTAAAATGCTCTTAATTTTGATTGATCTCGAATTAAGACTTGATTTTAATTTTGATTGGCTAATTATGCATTATGATTTAATTGATTCAATTATGTCCTTGATTTTCTTTGATTTGACTTGATTTGCTTTGATTTGATCTTTGTCCATTTTTAGGTGATTAAAAATGCCCCTCTTTGAGTTGACATGTGAAGCATATCAATTCAAAGAATACTATGATCTTGTTGATGATAGGTCCTGATTCAATGATGGTCGATCTTTGATGTTCATTTGATGTCTTTCGATGGTTGATCCTTGATTTCTGATATGAGATTGATGCAGATATGATCGATATGAAACTCTCAATTGATATGGTTATGATGATCATTCTGATATGATGGTCGTTTTGATGATGGTTCTTGATATGATGTTTGATTCAATGATTGATCCTGATATGATACCTATTTTGATGATTGATTTCAATGCGATGCCCCATTTGTTTGATTACAAAAAAATTCCTGATAAAAGCTTTCGTTTTTGATTTGATGATCGGTTTCTTGACTTTTTCTAATGTTGATCTGATTATCCAATGGTATGCCCCCTCAGGAAATGAATCAAAATGATTGTGGTTGATTTGGTTGAGAATGGGAAAATTTGATTTATTTCCTGATATAGAAATTTGGAAATGCCCCGATCATGAGAGAATTTGATGAGAAAAGATTTGATTGATAAGAAGAGATAAGTTGATGTTGTGAATGAGTTGATAATGGTTTGGTATCATTTGATTTTAGTTAGAATCACTTGGTTGATGTTGATCACTCAAGATGAGCAAATTGATGATAGGATACCTTGATTGATGTTAGATGATCACTTGGATGATTTGACTAATTGATATTTGATATAAAGTTAGATGTTTTGATGATATGGGGTTGGTTTGTAATCACCTAAAAATGGACAAAGATCAAATGAAAGAAAATCAAGGACATAATTGAATCAATTGAATCACAATGCATAATTAGCCAATCAAAATGAAAATCAAGTCTTAATTCGAGATCAATCAGAATTGAGAGCATTTTAATCAAGTGTAATCAAATCAAAATACAATTAAATCAATTAATTGTATAGTCTTGGATTAAATTAAATTCAACCTATTCAAGGGGTACATGGCTAAACAAATTCATTTAAATCAATTAATAAATCTTAATTACTCTCAACAACCCAAAAGGGAGGAAATTCAATCAACCAATGAGAGTGGAGGAAAGGCATTCACAAGGATCAAGCCAAATTCAATCTCAATCACTCAAAGTGAAAGAGAATCTTGTCCATTGATCTTGTCTACTTGTCCCAAGCTTTGAGGACACAAAATTTTCTTTGTCTTCAAAGGGTTGAACCAAGGACTCAACCAAGGTTTTATCATGATCAAACACAACTACACCCCCTACCATTGGAAAATCTATAAAAGGAAGACTAAATTCCTTCATAATTCATAACCACACATCTGAGAATTGCATTGAACCTCTTGCAATTTGAGTTTAGAAAGGCATTTGAGAGCTTAATTAGCATTTAATTTGATATAATTGTTAGCTTTAACTTGTTTATCTTATCATTCTCATTCTAGGACTATCATTAATAGAAGCTTGTTGAGAGCTTTGCATTAACATTCTTAGATAGAGAGCCATAGGATGCTCAATTGATCATTAATTTGCTAAATAGTTTCTCTATTGTGGTTTATTTAGTTACTATTTCATTTATTGTTCAACCTTAATTCTATGAAGATACTTTCCCTAGTATACAAAATGGCACCCACCGTGGGGCTTTAAGCCTCATTTCATCATTTTCATCATATTTTGTGTGCTTTTATTTTCACTTTTCAACCTTCCTTTTTGTTGCTGCGCTATTGAGCTTTGCATCTACTTTTCTAGTTTTCTCCTCATATGTTCCTTAAGATCTCAAATGTGACTTTAGCAACCTTCCTTTTTGTTGTTGCGCTGTTGAGCTTTGCATCTACTTCTCTGGTTTTCTCCTCATATGTTCCCCACCTAGGTTCATTAGGATCTTTGGGGGTTGAAAGTAATACCTGTGCATATGCTTCAAGGACCTATTCCTCTACCTCATAGCCAAGTGGATGAATCCACTTAGTTCTTGGTTCAACAACTTCCATACAAGTTGTGTTAGTTTCCACCATAAAACAAATTGAATCCTTATACTTTTCCACAATACTCTCTGGAATCCTGTATCTCATTTGCATCTTAGCTCTAAAGGTCTTCAATTCCAATGTTATATAATCCCTTAGTGTGCTTTCAATGGATGCTTTGTTGGATATCTGAGGCATGGTAGGAATGGACTTGTCCAAGTATAAATCTAATATCTTCCCAACAATATGAAGGTACATGTAGATGATTAGTGATCCAAACCTGGCTATCTTTGTCTTGTCATGCTTGATGGCCTTGATGTTATCAATCAACTATGCATGCAAGATCTCACACAAGTTGAATTCCCCATCTTCCTTCACAATCTGATGGCAGCTAGAATAGTGCCCGTAGACACACGATTCACCCTGTTGGTGTGATGAAACATGTACCCCAGTATCATTGACATCAATTTGATGTCTTCTTGCTCAATAGGTTTGATTGTCATACCGCACCTATCGCTCCTTGACTTACATGTTTGTTCAACCATCTTTCTGACATCCTTTCCCATAGGAAGGATGACACCTATTCTAGAAAGGCCTATTATCTCATGTATCAAGTCATTGGTGATTCTAACTAGTACATCACCAATCTAAAACAAATCATCATGAATCCTACTCAATAAGATCTTTATCCATTCTATCTCATAGAATTCATATGCCATAGCATACTCAATAATTGGGTGATCATTCCATTTAGCATAATCATCCAAGAATGTTTTTTTAGGTTTTAGCATGGTGTCCATGTGCGCTCTTAGCCTATCCAATCCAACTAGTTCCTTCTTACAGTAGATATATGCTCTAATGTTTTCCACATGCATGATGCCCATAGGCATGTGGGAGAAAGCTCCCTCTAAATCATCTAGGGTTGATTTGAATGGATGTTTCTTGAAAACATATCTCTTCTTTTCAGCGACATCATAAACAATGGGAGTGGCCATGACTTACTTGTAAATGCTTTCCAACTGAGCTCCAAGATAATTTGAAGGCTTCCGAATCAGCGCAACAAGCTTAGGGTTTCTGCAACCGATCAAATGCACTGCAAGTACTGATAGATCAATCTCCAAGTCTCCAAAACAACTTTCAAGGCTCTTTCTACTCTCCTATCACTTTGAATTTGAATGCAATGAGAAATCAAATGACTTCTATGTACTTTAAAGTGAAAAATCTGCCATTAATGGCCGTCACTTCAAAATTTGCAACTCAAGTTCTGCTAACAATCAGCATGTGTGCTCTTACACATAGGTACCTCTATACTTCAAAAGCTTAAGTCCAAAGGTGCATACTCTTAGGATGAGTATACAAGCCACATAGGGGTCTAGAGCTAAATTAGCTCCCCCTATGACCCTGAGGGCCATTCATCTAGATGTAGAGGGTATGTCCACTGTGGATACATCCAATACATTCTCATCAATCTTGTCCTTCTTTTTCTCTGACCAAATCATGCTCGCATCATCTGAGGCTTTGACAAAGTTAACTTCTCCTATGGGATCCAAAACTGGTTCTCCAGCCTTTTTAGGGCTTCCTTGACCTTCCGTCCTTGATCTACAGAACCTTGAGATATGTCCAGCCTTGTTACAAGAGTGACAAATTACTAGAGGTGTTATATTCCTTGGTGCATTGACATGAGTCACCATTCTGCATTGCTTTTCTATGTGACCATTATAGTTACATATCTGGCATGTAACATTCTAAGCACTTCTTACATTTGTCTGATTTTGATTTCTCTGATCTTTTTGAATTCTATTCTTCTTACTAGTCTTGCAATTCATAGCTCTATGACCAAACTTGTTGCATGAATAATAGTAACCATTAAAAGGATTTACCTCTGTATAGTTCCTTGTAATGTGTCCATGCTTGTTACAAGAAAAACAAGTGTGTTCTACTTGCTTGCGCTCATTCTTAGGTGGTCCACCATTATCTATGGTTTGATCTTTAGTCTTTTCAGCATCAGTAGAGTCCTTTTTTGAATCCTTTCTTGCTCACATATTGTCCATATGATTTTGTGCTTCATTGTATCCAATACAACTGGTGTCTCCTTTGGCTCTTCTTGCATACAAATGAGATTCTATCAAATTAGAACTAGTGTGTAATTTCTCAATATGATTCTTTGCTTCCTTCAATTCAGACTCCAAGTTTTCTTTTCTATTCCTTAGCTCCAAGATTTCCATGTTCACTTTCCTTAGTTCTTCATTCAGCTAAAGGTTCTCTTTGATTTGTTCATCATAGACTTCTTGATTATTAGTCAACTTATCATCAAACTCTTCAAGTTTTTCTTTTAAGGATTTGTTTTCTTCATTGGGCTTCTTGACCATTGTCCCTAGATCACTGGTAGAGAATTCTTTCAAATCTTTCCTTATCTTTTTGATGACTAATGGAGCATCACTGAGTTTATCCTTTAGTTCTTCAGATTCTCTTTCTGACTTGTCTAGATCTTTAAGAGAAGCTTCAAGATTTCTTTTTAGATGTTTCATTTCTACTTTTTCCATGATCTCCTCAAGTGGTTAAACTTTTGTGCTAATGACCAGAGATCTAATACCAATTGGTAGGAATGGGAACACTGAGAGGGGGGGTGAATCAGTGTCCACTGTATTTTAACTTTTCACTTTAATCTTTATGTTGAACTTAAATGCTTAAGTACTGAAATAAACATTCACATAAACATTAAACATGAAATCAACACATGACACCAATATGATTATGGGGAAACCCAAATAGGTAAAACCCCGGTGGGAATTGACAGCCACTAATATTCTGCACTAGTGTTTTGTGATCCTTGTTAGAAGATCCTTTACCCTGGTAGGAGTAGCTTTACAATGCTTTAAGTACAGTAGACCTTGTTAATGGTCGGACCCTGTTAGGAGTCTTTTACAATCATCCCCGTTAGGGGAGAGGATGCACTTTCCAAGAGCTCACTACTCAATGGTGAAGGCTACAACCTTCTGATCTCAGATACACACTATATCTGCAGGATGAACTGTCACTATGACACTGTTTGTTAGATCAGTTCCTTTGATGCACTGATGCTTTGACCTCTTTCAAAGCTCTAATACATCTTCTAGTGTCTTTGCACACTTTTTCTCTACTTATCACAACTCTATATCAACTTACATACCAAATACAATGGGTGCACCTTATATTTATGCACTTATACAAAATACAAAATTAGGTCAGCCCTATAAATAATTACAAACCATGCTTCCAAATGAATTGGCTTAAGCCTTCTTACAATTATACATATAAACATTTTGACAACCTAAATACAATAGGTGCATAGCCTTTACAACATTACATTATAATCATAAACTAAAATGCTAATTGTTGGCTCCATGCTCTGTTCTTTGGTGGCACACACAGGCTGTGTAACTTCAACTGACTGTAACTTTCTCATCCTTGCACATCTGCTTATGTTCTCATAGATTAAGCAAGAATATATTCTAACCAACTTAACTTCTAGGGTGCATATCATAATTCATCCATACACACGTGCGCTGATGCTTTGAACTGTTAGAACTTTGTATACTATCCAGTCTTCAACACTTAACTGAATTATGATATTTACATCAAGTGTGTTGACTCCAAACAGTTATATGACTTTGTTTCCATAATGAAAACACTATATCTAGTCATATACTTCAATATAGACAACTTGCCAACACATCCTAGATCAGGAAACTCAGTGTGATACTGAGCTGTCATGTCTAAGAAAACCTTATAGATGTCTTTGAAATCTTCATCCATAGCATACATTCCTTTCATAGCCTCCATACCTACACTTTCCAACTACATAGACTAAATGGTGAGGGTTCTCCTACTCAAATCATCTGCCACCTTATTTGCAACCCATTTTTAATGCTTAATGGTGAAGGTGTAAGCATGCAAGAACTCCATCCATTTTACATGCCCGTGATTTAGTTTCTCTTGCCTATTAAGAAAGCTAAGAGCATGATTATCAGTGAAAGCAATGAATTCTTTTGGCAATAGATAATACCTCCATTTCCTTAAGGATTGAACCATGGCATAAAGCTCAAGATCATAAGTAGAATATTTTTGCTTAGCTTCATTTAGTTTTTCACTAAAGAAGGCTACTAGCCTCCCTTCTTGGCTAAGAAACCGTCCGATAGCTTTGTTACTAGCATCACACTCCATTACAAAAACCTTATGAAAATCAAGTAACACAAGCACTGGTTGTTCAGAGATCTTTTTTTTTAACATTCAAAGGATTCATTTTCCTCTTTTGTCCATTCAAAAACACATTTCCTACCACCTTTAATAGTATTTTTATAGGAGTACAAATGCCACTAGAGTTCCTTATAAACTTCCTATAAAAACTACATAATCCATGGAAACTTTTTACCTCAGTGGCTGAAGTAGGTGATGGCCAATTTAGGATGGCTTCTGCCTTAGTGGGATCCATCTTCAAACTTCCTTTTGAGATCACAAAACCCAAGAAAAAAAGATCCTCCTACAAGAATGAATATTTCTCCAAGTTTACCTTTAATCCTTCCTCATGGGGTCTCCTTAGGACTTGATCTATGTGATGAAGATGCTCCTCCTTTCTAGTACTAAAAATCAATATTTCATCCAAATGAACAACCACAAATCTATGAAGAAAAGGTTTTAATACTTCATTCATTAGGTGCATAAAAGTACTAGGAGCATTGGATAAGCCAAATGGCATGACTATCCACTCAAACAACCCCTCATTAGTCTTGAATGTTGTCTTCCACTCATCCCCCTCTCTGATCCTGATTTAATGGTGGCCACTCTTGAAGTCTATTTTTGAATAAAACTTTGTTCCACCCAAGTAATCCATGAGATCTTCCATTCTAGGCATTGAGAACTGGTATCTGATTGTGATTTTATTAATGGCTCTAGAATCAGTGTGCTGGACAATCTCCAAGTACCTTCATTTTTAGGGGAAAGGACTGTAGGTACAACACATGGGCTAGTGCTCTTCCTTATGTAACCCTTCTCTAACAACCCCTAATTTGTCTTACTACCTCAGCATTCTGCTCTAGTGTGAGTTTATAGGCTACTTTGTTTGGCAAGGTAGCCCCTGGGATTAGATCAATACAATGGCTTATCTCCCTCTTTGGTGGAAGGGAATCATTAGAATTATCTTCCACAACACCCCTGTACTTATCAAGTAAATCTTCCACTAATTTTGGAAAAACACTTTCTTTGAATCCTAGGTTCAACCCCCTACCTTCATAATGAGTCTCTTTAGGTCTGATTATAATAGAAAAACATGGTACATTTTCCTCTTTAAGGACTTTCAAGAACTCTTTCTCCTTGACCAACATAACACTACTAGACAAGGCTTTCTCATTAGGGACATAAGGTAAAGGAGTCATAGTGATAGTTTCTACATTTTTGGTTATAGTGAATACATTGGTTTTCCCATCATGTTGGGCATTAGTGTCATATTTCCAAGGTCTTCCTAAAAGGAGATGGAAAGCATCCATTTCAACAATCTCACACATAACCTTATCAATATATTCTCCTATTTGGAAATCAACTAGACACTGCTCATTTATAATGGTTTGTTGATTCTTTCTTAACCAAGATACCTTATAGGGGTGAGGATGTGGAATTATTTTCAAACCAAATTTAGTAACCATCTCTAAGGAAACCAAATTTTCTATTGAGTCAGAGTCAACAATTACCTTGCATACTTTACCCTTAACCTTGCATACTTTACCCTTAACCAATAGTGATCTATTGAACATGAGACATTCTCCTTTTTTAGGGTCAGCTTGCTTGGATGAGGTGGTATGGTAAGAGGTAGTACTTTGGAAATCCTCCTCTTCATGAACCAACTGTACCCTCCTATCTCCTTGGTTGCTGCTTCCATTCTTCTCAGGACATCTGAAAGGTTGGTGGCCAACTTGATTGCATGAGAAGCACCTCCCTATGAATACATTAGGGCCTCTTCCTCTTAATCTATCCTTGGCATTGTTTGGTCCTTTTCCTTTATATGAACCTCTACCACTAGTATCTTGATCTGCCCCTTGATTACTAGCTTCTCCTTGACTTCTAGGGAAATTCCCTATGCCATTGAACCTACCCCTGCCTTTGAAGGTGTTTCCTCTTCCTCTACCTTGTTCCCCTTTCCTCTTTTGTTTCTCCTCAATATTGAGGGCTAGTTGAAAAAACTTGTGGACTGTCTCCAATGTGACCAAAGTTAACTCATCCTAGATGCTATACTTTAAACCATTAATGTACCTTGCTAAATTTTGTTTCTCTATCACATACATCTTGGCTTTTAGAGTAAGGTTATGGAACTCTTGAGTGCAGGCACTCACATCAAGATCCGTTTGCTTCAGATTTGAAGTTTTTTATGAAGAGTCACTTCATAATCTTCAGGTACAAATTACTTCTTCAACTTTTCCTTCATCCTGGTCCAAGTGGAGATGACTGACATTCCTTCTTCCAATCTCTCATTTTGGAGAAAGTTCAACCAACTAAGGGTTGGTCCTTTCAACTTAGACTTAGTTATCTTCACCTTTTGGATAGGAGGCACTTCTTCACATTCACAATAGTTCTCTAAGGCTTCTAACCAATCCATAAACTCCTCTAGTTCCAACTTTCCATGGAACATGGGTAGGTCATTCTTATCCTTGTTTCCCACTCTTTCTAGGGATGCAAGAATTATCCTTTGATCCTCTGGTAGATTTTCCTGACCAGACCAATCCTAGTCTTTTTCCTCTTCTTCCCTTGACTCCTCATTCTCCCCTCTTCTCACTTGTCTCTTCAATTTGTCTAACTCCCTTTTTATGGCTCTATTCTCTTCTCTGAAAGCCCTACTCTCTTCCACTTGTTCTTTGACTATCTTAGCCAACTCTACATTGGTTATCCTTATAGGAATATCCTCTCCATCTACCATCTTGCTTTCTTAATTTCTTCTGAATAGAGTCTTAGTGGCTCTGATACCACTTGATGCAGAGAGGTTAGCGGTAGTGATTTCCTAGGTCTCTTACCCACTATCTTCTTCTCTTAAGGTTGTAATTTATTCCAACCTTCTCCAAACCTAACTATGGATGGAAATCACTGATTTTATAACTCCTAAGTCATCACCTTTTAACAACTGTCCTCAACTTCACCTTTGTTTAGCTTTACAAAATTATTCCCAAATGGGACCAAATGGTGGAACTCTTCACTAGTCAAGTTCTCTGATCAAACTAATGATTGGAGTCTTGTATTTGATGATCAAATATGGAGAATCAGTCATCAAAACACTTCCCCAACTTGCACAACCTTCTGATTACAACTTCACCTACAAATCCTTGTAGGTCTTCCACACTACTTCCAAGTACATAGATCTTGACTCCCAATGAATCTTGCAAAACTAAAACCAGTTTTGAGTACCCTTTTCAAGGTTATATCAATTCCCAAAACACCTTGGTCTAATTCAACACTAGCACTGCCTAATCACCTTTAGGTCAAAGGCCTAATTGGCCACCTTAGCCCTAGATTTCAGTAAGGATGATAGGTAATGGGTCTGTAGAACCAACTAAGGTTTCTAGGACTCTTATTTATTCTATTTCAGACTCAAAACAACTCTTCCAATACTCAACACAATAAGGTCTTACCCCTGCATACTCTTTCTTCAAGATTCCTAGCTGAACACATAGGGATGTTCAGCCTAGGGCTTGGTGAAAAGCCCACTTACTGATCAATTCTACTATTTTTATTTTTGAATCATAAACATAAAAATGTTAACTTGCATTCCCCAAGGTTTCATGAGTTTCCACCGGTGGGAATGCAAGTTTGGGCCATTTTCATGAAACAGACCTGGTAAACCCTTCAAACCCTGACTGTACACAAATCCAAACTGATTACTTTGAATGCAAAACTTATCAATGGAATTAGAGACTAAATACATGAAAATTACAAAGCACAAACATTCATCACATTCAACACTCCATACATGTTTGTACACAGCCTGATTCCACTGAAATTGATTATTTTTTATTGAATTTCTTGCACCAAACTTCTTTCATTCAAATCTAAACTCATTTAGAGGTCTTGTAAAAGTTAAATAACTTCAACAAAGGTGTCGAACTAGTCTCCACATAGTTGTGACTATTGGAACCAATTTTGCAACTTGTTGAGCAACTTTGAAAAGTTGGTCGACAACAAATATTGCAACTTTTACAACTTTTACTCAAAAAACCTTCAAAAGACTCCTAAAGAGATCAACCAAGGTGATCTATAGCATAGACCCCTAAAACACTTAAAACTAAAGAAAACATGCCATAAAACATAAAAACCTTAAGTGGCCCAATCCTAGACCATCTAGGATCCACATGGACTAAGGTATTCCAAGGCTCATAGACATGCCTTAGGAATCCTTGACCATACAAAAGGATCAAGAGCAATGAGGAGATTGATCCCAAAGATCAATCCCTCCTTACTACAAAGTAAACCCAAACACAAGAGAATCCTGACTAGGCCATGGGTGTCCTACACCTCTGTGTGTGTGTGTGTGTGTGTGTCTCTCTCTCTCTCTCTCTCTCTCTCTCTCTTAGGTATAACATTGAACATATAATATAAATATTTAATAAATTAATATTATACTATTATATAATTGAGAAAGAAATAGTAATAATATAATACAGACTAATATAAAAATTTATATTATAATACTAATGCTATGCTATTATTATTTAATATTAATATTGAAAAAAAAATTGTAATATATAACTTAAAATTGAAAAAAATACTCAATTGAATTAATATTAACATAAAAAAATAGAATTTAATATCTAACTTGAAATTGAAAAAACTAGTGCAAATGAAATTTTGAAATAGGCGAGAAGTTTCCGATATCCGATTAGGATTGGTATTTGCCTCGGACAATGCCAAACATGAATGGTCAACCCATTAGGCATGTTTAGCTGATTGTTTTTGATATCGAAACTTTGACCATGTAGCTGATGACTATTTTTTCACTCGAAATTGATGAAACGAAAAGGGTTTCTTAAAGATATTATCATCTTTCCATCAATATAATTGCTGTCAAACTTTGAGTTCAGTAAGTAATTATTACTTATTTTTCAATTGAGTTATCGTTAAAGTCGTAATTGATATACTAATTGAAAAACAACTATAACTTTCAAACCGTTTAACCTTTTTGAAATCCGAAACATACGTCACATTCTATGCTTCGACTACTATAAGGAAAAATTTTTTTCATAAAGTTTAGAATTAGTTAAGGTGGTCAGACACGAGAGTTTTTTTATTTTGAAAAAGTTGTAGCAGAAAATTTATAATTAATTATTTATTTGGAAAAAAATTACAAAAAAATATGTCATATCCAGGCATGAGTCTACTACTTATATCTAGAATCTTGAAAAAATATATTATCATTTGATTGTGATTAAGGTGGTCTGACATACACGTACTTTTTATTTTTTCCCTGAAATTTTCGTACTACTGCATTGAAATCTAAATTTTCAAATAATTAGATTAATTTTTTTTCAAACAAGAGCTAGTAGTTTAGAAACTACATTCAATTTCCTACAGATTCTATTATTACAAATTTTTCACATAAGGTTCATAAGATGTTCAACTTTTTATGTCAAGTTGACTAACCCTGATTTTTTAATTTTTCATTGCCACTTAAGGCCATAGTTTGGTATACCATGATCTTGCACATACCCCAATATAATCTAGAATGTATAAAAATAGTGACACAGAGATCTACATTGACAAATATCAAACTTCAAGTCAATAAAGTATTAATGCATGAGAAGAAAACTAAAGATTATTCATTATAGAAGATATAAAATCACAGTGATGCATTTCTATTTATAGGCAAGAGTGCATATTAAGAGAAACATAAATCTACAAAATATTCAATGAGAAGAACAACATTCATTATACAAAGACCATACCACAAAAATATTGTTATAGTACAAAAAAATAATGCTCTATCATTTGAAGAGGTATCAATGAACATTATAGTTTGTAGCCAATATAATAGTTTGTAGCCATTAAAGAGACAAACTAAGTTACAACCAACACTAGAACCTAATGAAAAGTGTAAAGGCATGAGGATATTGCCAACGTAGGACTAGGTAATTTAAGGTTGTCCATATGCTACAGTAAGGGGATAGTACCAAAAGGACAATGTTATAAGGAGGAGAAATGGTGGTATTAAGGGTGAAAGGTTGCTAAAAAAATGAATATATAACTATTATTTTTCAAGTCATTGTGATTGAACATCAAGAAGTATATTAACTGATCAACGAACATGTGATATCTTCCTCAAGGATCAATGCATTTTTTTCAAGGTTGTAATTAATTATGAAATGCTCGTGTAGAAATAGTGAAACCATGTTATGAAATTTATTCAAGAAGAAGACATGTAGCATAAAGATACAAACCCAAGCAAAGCATATGGTCACATGGTAGTTGAATTAACAAAAATGTGCTATCAAAATTTTCCTAAAAAGTATGAATATACATTAGAGATTAATATTATATGGTAACAACCATGTTAAAAGATCACAGTGGTAATGCAACCATAAGTCAAAGGCAAAAATTTCATGGGGACATATACCATGATTTCAATGCATTAGGAGTAACAATCTGAAGTAAACATTCCAACAAACCTCCATATTTTTTTATCCATGGCGGCCATTACAAGAGAAAGAAGCAGATTTGAATGGATGTAACAAATGCAAATCGATGTTGTAAATAACAGTTTTTTTAATTATAATCCATATTTCATGGGAATTAACTGTAAATTATGGCAAGACCATCAAATATGGTGGTATTACGAGGACACGGGTCAAAGAAAATAACAACGAGTTTTGCTAAAAGAATAGCAATGGTGACATTGATATGAGAAGAACAACATGGAGAGACGCCGAAGACATGCTTATATTTTGTTTGTGAAGGTTTTGAAACACTCATTTCATTACAAAGTTCAAGTGAAAACTTTTGAAATAGTAAACCCCATTGATGTAGTTAAAGGTAATATAAAAGAGAATGGAAATGGCACTGTCATTACAGTGACGATCAAAGAAAAAAGAAGTGGAAAAAAATCATTTGTAGCCAAAGATCATGCAATTTCAGATCCGTCTAAGGGAGCCATTATTATATATGAATAGAGGCTTCAACTTATAGATTTGTCCAATAGTTTACATGGAAGTAGAAACCCCAGTCTGTAAATAAACGAGACCCTACATCCACATGTATGAATGGAATATTAGAATTTAAGGCCCAGAATCACGACATGCAGAGAAGCAACATGATTCTTCAAAATACTTGTTAAAATGGATAAAATCTGGACAAAGATCTCTAGACAAAAACCCTGATCCAAATGGTAATGAGCATATAAATATAGGAATTCAAACTATCAAAAGACAATGATGATAAATAAAGAAATAGAGAACAGATAGGGTCATGGTCTGCATCAAATAGAAGCGAGCATAGAATATGAGCAAGTGAAACTCAAATTACCTCTAGAATAGCAAGATGCATGGAGGATTCTTAGAAATAGGCCTCAAATCTCTATCAAATTGCCACAAAATCTTCATAGAATAAACACAGAGATCCTTCAAACCTACGTTGGTTGTGTATAGCAGCAGAGGAAAATGTAGAGAAGAATGAGAGAAACAAATGAAATAAGGATTACATTGTCTAGAGTTTCATTTAGCCTAATATGACCCGTGGGTACTTCAACATTTGTTTGCCTATGTTTTTAAAAATTTCCTTCTTCTACAAATACACACGGGTTTTTGGGTTATATTTTGATGGTTTTGGGTTATATTTTGATTTTGCATTTTTAATAAAAGAGACAATATTTTAAATGATATAATATTTTATTAACCATTTGATAAAATATTATTTCTTTTAAATGCAAAGTGAAATGCTGATATAATATTTTATTAATCATTAGATAAAATATTATTTCTTTTAAATGCAAAGTGAAATGCTAGTCACACATGTTAATTGATTCAGTCAAAGGTTGTTATTGAAAACTTTATAAATTGACCAAGCATATAAGGGAGTTAGGAATGAGTCACTAGCCATGTGGTGGGGATTTAGGATTGTGTTTTGACTAAGTTTAAGGAGGTTGGAGCATTTTTTGGGACTTTATAGTGGAGGTTGATATGGATGGACTTTTTCACCATTTTTCATGTCCGAGTCTTTTAGGGGCCTAAAAAAAAGGCTGTTGGAGGAAATTTGACCAAGGTAGTTTTATGTTCTTATCTTCATGGAGATATTTTTGAATCATAAACATTGTAAACTTCGCTTCTTTGAATTTAGTTCTCATTATGCAATTTCTAGAGTTAGTGATTTTGACCGTCCTTACATAAATTATGTGTATTTTGTAGCTCATTTTTTACATGTATGACAATGGATACCTTGACGATTAATGGAGATAAGCAGTAGTTTTTCCCTTTCATTCTATATTTTATTGTGTGCATGATAATTCATTCATATGACTACTTGTGAAGTTATTTTATTTCCTTGTAGTTTTGTCTCAATGATAGCACCTTTTATTGAAAATATGTATGTTGCAGGTCATGAGATGTGTTAAATGAAGGTTTCTAGCTGTGAGCGATATATTTCCTTCTAGAGGTTGAGCATTCCAACCTTCCTATGAAATACTTATGCAAAAGACATATTAAGATTGAGTTGTGTACATGAAGCTTTTTCATTGATTAACTTATGTATGCAAGATGTTTGAAGGTCTAGTCAAGTTTTGGTGTATCACCTTTTAAGGTAGTGAGATAGTTTTACTTTCATGTATTCCTTACCCTTTCCTCGGGAATGTTTTAGCTGAATTGCCAAAGGAGCCGACCATCTTTGGAGATTCATTCCAATTATTAGGTGATCAATAGCCTACGAGTGTTTCCATGTTTCTCCAAAGTGCTAAGTTATGCAACTTAGAAAGGGTGCAATTTTAAGAGATATTAGTTAGTAACACTTAGTGGCTTATATTTTTATGTTTTATAATATGGACATTGATCTTTGATGGAGTCTAGGGATGCAATTTTATATCCATCCACTTTTTTTAAAAAATCAATTTGTGCAATATTATTTTTAATAAATGATAAAGATGTCACTTATTCATAAAGAAAGGAAACACAAAATAAAACGAGCTTAAATTCACATCTTTCTATTGTCCAACATAGCCCCTTTAAACATGGTTATGGATCCTTGTTTTAATTCGAAAGTTAACTATATTGGTAGTGTTTATTGGAGCTCTAAAATTCTAGTTAAATTTTAGAGTGACTAGTTTGAAAATTAATCTAAGGCACAAATCATTGGGCCACAAAAGGGTTTTGAAAAGACCCTAGTTCAAGTGCAAGTAAAAAAGGACATAATGATTTTCATGAGATACCGCTTGGGACATGTGTTCCTTACCTATCATTAAGCAAATGTAGTGGGTTACAATTCTCAAATTTTAGTTTTTATGTGTTTTGGAGATAGCCATTTGGAGGTCATTACCCAAATCTGCACTTTGCAATTATTCAATGTTTACTAAATGACCCACTTCAGAGGTTTGTAGCTAATGCCCAGTTGATAGTCAAGGAATAAGGAGTGTTGCAGTATGTTGTGGGCATGAAAGTGAATCTCCATGCCCATTTCCAAACCCCTGTGAGTTTGTATGATGATTTTTTCAAAGCCTTTCCATTTCTATTTTATTCAGTTTAATATCTGAACGTGAAAATGCAGAATTATTAAGTAGCCTACTTTGAGGTCTTACAAGTTGCACCCAGTTCATGATCACAAGAAATTGAATGTTCCTCTACATTGTAAACATGGAAATGAACCTTCTTGATGATTTTTATATCATGGTCAATCCATTTGACCACTTTTCTCAGTAAATTTCAAATCCAATTTCTCCAGTTTCAATGTGTTTAAGTTCAACAAGTTTTGAAGGGGTGACTTTGAAGATTAATTCTAGTTGACCATTTGATCATTTGGGGAATCTAATTATAACCTTGTTTTCTATATGTGAAATTGAATCCAGGGTTTAAGACCATAAGAGTCCCATTTAATAAATTTGTGAAGTCAAATCTAAAGATGTTTTATGCAGATGGCTAGTGTTGACAAAATCAACTTTGTGGAACATCTACTTTTAGAGAATGGTAACTTGTTATCGAATGAGCTTTTCTTAATGCTAGCGCATGCTTCTTCATGTTGCCCAGGCTTTCTCCTTTCCTACCCACACCCGCATTTCTTTGGGTGCACACTCACCTTCCTTAGGTGTTGCATGCATACCATAGCTAGGAGGGTGTTGCGAAAGATAGGCATTGTGCATCAGTAGCTGTGGGTTGCTATGTGGGGGTAAAATCCCACATGCGCCCTGTGGTGTTTAGCAGTGAGCTTTAAAAGAAGGGGCACCAAATTAAAGAAATAAATTAGAGTGTTGGCGCTTGAAAGGGCCATGGACTTTGTGGGCCCGAATTGTGCCATGTGGCAGCTGACTGGCGAGCCAAGTTAAAAGGTTTTTTTTTAAAAATGAACCAATGGGATTTATTCCACATTCATGGTGCGGGAGGATAAAATGGCATTTAAATGGCCCAAGGCACACATTGAAGGTGTCCAAGTGTGGACGCCCAGGTGAAGACTCTCTCGCGCGTGGCATGTTGACCAAGGTGACATGTGGCAAGTGACTGGAGGGTGATATGGCGATGGATCCTAGAAAAGGTAAGACAATTTTAACACCATGTGGTGATGAAAAAATTAGATGCCTTGGGATGTGTGCTGAGAACAATAGTGGGCGCGATCCCTTGAAGAGGAAGATGCTTGAAAGATAACCATCACAAGATCACGCATGATCGACACATGTCCCACGATGAGGTGGTGAGGTGGTGCAACTTAATGCCCAGTTGGAGAGACAACGAATCAGAGGGTGACATGTGGTAGGGATGATGATGTGGTACCAATGATTGTGTAGGTGTAAAGTGGTGTTCCAGTAGTGGTAGTTGTGTGTGTGAAAATTATACCTGATCTGTAAACACAACACTCAGTAAAACATTAGAGGTTAGTGATAATCAAAATCATTCAAAATTGAAAGCTATCTAACCAAGCGATTTACTGCCTTCTAATAGGTGCGAGATTAATGTTCTCAGATTGTAATCGAGATCAGTGACCTAGACGACACCTAAATGAAGGATTTGAATGCAAAAGATGGATATGAAATTGAATGCAATTAATCTATATTTTTGATATTTTCTATGCAATAAGAATGAAAACTTGATATGAATCTATGCTAATATGAAAAACTTGATATGAAATGAATGCTAAATGATCTAATAATGAAGATTCTAACAATGATATGAAAACTATGAAATTCTATGCTAAGATATAAAAACTATGCAATTGAAATTGATCTCACAAAGCTTTGAATTCGCAAGTTGATTCCTCAGCCTCTAATTCTCCAGCGTGATTGTGCAAAATATGAGATGATTTGTGAAGAGCTAAAGCATTAATTTATAGAAATCCAGGGCTTTGGAGGTGCATGAATAAAAGCCATAAATCACTCAAATTAACTCATCTTGATTTTTGAGTTATCTGATCATAAAAGATAGTTAATTCTCAAAATCATGCAAAAACATGCAAAAACAGCTTTTTAACTCAAATTAGAGTTTAGATCAGCTTTTTGAACTCCAAAAGGATGTTGAGTTCCAAAAAGTCAATAACTTGCATTGATTTTCTGATTTGGAGTTTAACTGTTTCTTTTGAATATGCATAATAATTAAGAATTAAATAAATAAATAAAGTGATTTATCCTCAACTCAACTGATTTTTGAAAATAAATAATTAATTTATGGGTTAATTAACTATTTATTCAAACTTTTATTAAAAATTATATTATTAAATAATGACAACATGCTTTAATTAATTAAATAAGAATTTAATCAATTAAAGATAGGAATTTTGATTTATTGTCAAAATTAAATAATACAATTAATAATAGATAGAATTAAATTTAATTACACAATTAAGTGGCAAATATTAAATCTAATTAATTAAATATGAAAATATTCAATTAATCAAACTTAGGATAAATGTGAATTATCGCCAAATAATCATTAAATTAAAGATAATTAAGATAATTAGGAATATTCCCCGATGCAAAATTTAAGATAATCAATTATGATTCGATGATGTTTAGATGTGCCTTAGGTTAGGACTTTGATGTCAATTTCGTTCGAATTGAAGATGTAGGAGATTAATGAACTTATAGCCCATTTTTGGGGTATTACATTTTGCCCCTCTTTGAATTACTGTGCGAAGCGCAGTGGTTCAAAGATAGTCTGTGTTTGATAAAGATATGAAACTGATTCAAAAGATAAACCGATCTCAAGATAGAAACCGATTGAAAGATATTGAGATAGGAGTTGATTGATATTGAATTAAGATGGAGATAATAAGTCTTGAATGACCAAAGATAATGTTCACTGTAGCAGCAAATGAACCTATGATTGTGAAAAAGTGTCAAAATGCCTGATTTTGAACCTTAGGATTGATAAGAAGTGAGTGACCCGTTCTAGACTCGATTGTCTTAGCAGAACTAGCAAGTATCACATCCAAACCCTTCAGTTGTCGAAGAACCAAGGAAAGAACACTATGATCTGATGGTTGCAAAAACTGATACAGTTTACAAGATTAGGAGAATACCAAATTGATATGGATCTTGATGAATCTGATATGCCCCAAGTGATGATAGATTTGCCCCGAGCGATGAGGACTTTTGATGAATCAGCGACTAGACGTGATTGTTGTCTTGATCACTGATGAAAGATATTGATAGATTTGATCGATAGAATTTGATTTACAGACTTTGAATGATGTGCAATACCATGCCCCCTTCGGGATTAAAATTGAAATCTGACAAGAAAAGTCAGCGTTATAGTTTAGAAGCATGTTAATTGATTTGAGAAGTGTGGTTATACATGTTCGAGAATGCATTCTGCATCGTTTGGAGGTCCTAAAAGACCAAGTTTGACTAGGTTTGACCATGAGTTGACCATGGTTGACCATGGTTGAAATTTTGATAGTTTGATATAAGATAATCAGTTAAGTTGAATACTAGATTTCTGTGATGATTGAAGGTCAAATATGCAAGTAGTTAATAATATGAATGATCTCAGATTTGAATTTTGATCCCGAAAAAGGATTCTACTTGCTATTTCATTGGAGGAACCTTCATGTGAGATTTAGCTCTTGTTAGATTTGAAGATGCGATTTGAAGAATCATTTAAGCATTGAAGTTCGTTTAATCATTGTGAGATCATGTAAACATGCAAAATGCAATGAGACATGCAAAATGAAATGCAACCTAAGACCTAGGACCTTGTCACTGATCATGTGTCGATTTGTTATCATCATTGAACTTTTAGGTAACCGGATAAATCAATACAATGCCCACTAGCCATGAAACCATAGACATATGAATATCGATTTGTATGCGCAAGAATCAATACAACACCCACTGGACAACAACCATGGATATATGAATATTGACTTTATTTTCAAAATGTTGGATTAAATATAAGCATCAAGGCACAAATGCCAGGATGACCTGAATATCATGTCCATTTTGATATAGCAATTTGTACAAGCATCAAAACATAAACGTCGTGATGACCTGAATACGCCTTGCATTGCAAACACATCAAACAGTCAAGAGATCATTCTAAATCCAATGTGAATTACCCGTAGTGACCCTTTATCGTTCACATCCTTAGGCAAGATTGCGTTCCACAGTAGGAGAAAGAACTTACTCAAAAAGACAATAGTTAGATCAAACTTCCTTGAATTTTTCGGGTATCAATGGTCGAGGTACGCATGGCCATCCAATTCAAGATAGAGGCTCTTACAGTCGGACACCATTTCAATCCAAAATTTCCAAAGCTGTTAGATTTTCACATACAAGCAGAAGACAAAGAAAAGATTATGCCCCCAGTCATCACTCTCTAAATCCTGTAAAGGACATCATTGAAGAGCTCGAAGGGACACAATATGTAAAAATCTCAATGCGAATCAGTAAGCATACAAGGAGATAAAAGCATGAAAAGCACAGATTGTTTTCAGTTGAGTTTTGATGTTTGATTGTTGTTGATGCAAAATCCTTTCTGGAGACGAGACTGACTGACTGACTCAACTTGAAGCTTCAAAGGACTCTGAGTGGATATGACACGTCTAAGATACATGGGAGACCATAGGATATGACATTGATTGCCCCCAAATTTGAACATTGATAGGATACAGACGCTTGAGCTGATTGGTGTATAGACCGACTTATTGAAACCAGGATATGTAGAAACAAACCGGGAGATATGTACAAACTAAAGCAAGACTGAAAGCTGGGAAAGATCAAGATTGTGCTGATAGATGGAGCATTTTGGAACAAGTGGTGCCCGTTTGCTGAGTTTTCACCATCTTGGTAGAGATTCTATTTTTGCTACCGAGGTGCCTGTTTCCAGGTTTTCACCAAGGCACTTTTTTTTTCTTTTTTTGTATTTTTCATTTTTTCAATTTTTTTGAATTTTTGATTTTTTTTGATTTTTTTTGTACTTTTGATATTTTTTGATTTTTTTGCACTTTTGATATTTTTTGATTTTTTTGTGAATCATCAAGGTGCCTATTGCTAGGTTTTCACCAAGATGTTCATTTTTTCAGGACTTTTTCCGATTTTTAAGATTTTTTTCAGGACATTTACCAAGCACTGAATGCCTTAGGCATAGAATTTCTTTAGATGGAGAACGTTGATTGGTTCTCGGAGCTGTTCTCCTTCAGTGGTTGAGAGTTGATAGGCACCAGAGCCAAAAGTAGCAGTGATTACAAAGGGACCCAACCAATTGGGTTTGAACTTCCCCTTGCGTTCTCGATGTGATTGATTTTTAAGATTTTCTCTCAACACTAGATCGCCAACCTGAAATTCTCTGTCTGACTTTCTTGTTGTAGCCTCTAGACATTCTTTTCTGATACACTCTGAGATGATTATACGCTACTTGTCTGCACTCATCTAGTAGTTCAAGTTCTTGTAACCTCGACACTCTGTAGTCTTCATCAGTGACAAGTCCATGCATTTTGATTCTGAGTGATGGGATTTCAACCTCAATAGGTAGTATTGCTTCAAACCCATAAACTAAAGCAAATGGTGTAGCCCCAATAGGTGTTCTGATACTTGTTTTGTAGGCCCATTCTGATACTTGTTCTGATACTAGTTCTGATACTGGTTCTGATACTAATTCTGATAATTGTTCTGATACTGGTTCTGATACTGATTCTGATATTGATTCTGATAATTGTTCTGATACTGGTTCTGATGCTTGTTCTAATAATTGTTCTGATACTGGTTCTGATACTTGTTCTAATAATTGTTCTGATACTTGGTATACTTGATAGCATCTTTTTCCATTTGCAAACTCCCAAGCAAGATCATATCGTGCAGTCCCAATGTCTAGCAAGGTGGAGAACAAGAGGGATTAGCAAGCTGGTGGAAGAGATGGAAGATAAGAGAATGAAGGAGAATGAAGGGAAGAAATCCTCAAGGGGAAACTCCTCAAGAATACCCAAGCTAGGGAAAAATTGTCATGTAAAGCGCATTTGGACAAGCAGGGAAAGGCCAGCATATGATAAGTCACAAAAGTGTAATGCCAGAGTAGGAAAGGATGCAGTCCAAAGGAGTAGACATGTCAAGAGGCTTCATAGCATTGTGTTTTACTCTTTCTTTCTATTTTTATTAGATCAAGACCAAAGGGGAAAAGGATAGCGATAGGTGAAAATGAATGAAGGAAAATAAATATGAAGGCTAAATAGGAAGGGATTGAAAGCAAGATCATCATCAGACAACTCACAAAATAGCCAAATGTTCGTGTATAGATCAACATTGTCAAGATCAAAGGGAGAAGATGGAATGGATGAAATATGTAGAAGAACTACGCATGATGCCTGATTGTCAGGTTTTCATCATGGTACTTATCCAAGGTGCCACAAGGAAGTAGTTTTCAACATAGGATGAATTAATTTCTCTTTACTTTTGCTACCAAGGCGCCTGTTTCCAGGTTTTCACCAGGGCACATTTTCAATTTATTTTATTTTTCATTTCTTTTTTTTTTTTTGGAAGAAGGCAAGCTTTTTAGATAATGCTCCTTGAAAGGATAAACCATGATATGCCAAGGATTCAAAATGACACGCTCAAAGATGTTGATAGGGAAAGGAATATGGAGGAGGAAAATGGAGGATAGGGTTTTATGTAAAGTGAGTGAGGTTGGAAGATAGGAGGAATAGGCAAATGAGGAAAAAGGATAGAAGGTAGAAGGATAATGAATGGAAAGATTGTGAAAGGGTAGATGGAAAGGAAGGCAAGCTCAACATCAACACATACCTTGAAGGGTGGCAAGAGAGTGGAGGAAATGTGAATGAGGGAATATGTGAAGGAATATGGCGAATGGATAGCAGAGGTTGTGGTTTAGGCACATGGAATGGAAGAATATTTTTGGAGGGAGATGAAGTGGAAGCCTTTGGAAGCTTGAATGTCAATTTAACTTTTTTCTCAACACTAGACTCTTTCAAGAGAGACTTTGGAATCCATATAGCCGTAGGCTTTTTATTTCCTTTTGATGATCTAGAGAGAATATCTTCTATGATGGATTTTGGAACCCATACTTGTCTTGTAGTTTTTTTCTTAGATATCTCTTTTGACTTTATGTTTCCATGTCTATTAGAGGAGACATGGTGATCTTCTTTTTTTGACGGATTCTTGTATTGCTTCTTTTTCTTGTATTGAACATTCAAATTACTTCCAAAAGACTTGGGACTTGTGGAAGAAGAAGGATATGACTGGTTTAGATGGGTGGGTGGATGAAAAGGATTCAAGGGTATGCATCTATGTTGATCTTGAGGAAATATGGGAGATGGAGGGATGTAAGGACCCAAGATGGATGCCAAATTAGGAGAGTTAGGAGGGGAAAGTGAAGGGACATAAGGACCCAAGATGGAAGGAAGGTGTGAAGATATTTGTAGTGGTGGAAGAGGTCCAAGGATGGAAGTGGAAGATGCAAAAGGATAATCAATAAGTTCATCAGCATCTATATGACAACCAAGGATATCAGCATCTTTAGAGTGAGCATTAGGATCTTCAATAGAATCATGGACATCTTGAATATGAGCACCTTCTTTGATAGGATTGTTCAAAGCTTGCAAAGACTTAGGAAGAGTAGAAAGTGGAAGTGAACATGGAGTGGTAGAACAAGAAGATGAAAGACTTTGATCTTGACAAGGATCTTCGGATAGCATAAGCACATAATTTTTCTCTTGTTTTTCAATAGGCTCAACATTGGAAGTAACAACACCATTTTTAACAACCTTAATGGAAGTATCATCTTTGGAAAGCACAAGCGTAGTAAGGTTATTTTGATTGTCAATAAGCTCAACAGTGTAAGTAGTAGCTTGATCTTGCTTAGGCGAAGACTTAAGACATGGTGGAATGCATGAAAAAGGGGGTATAGGATCAAAAGAACCCTGAGGCAGATAAGAGACATCAGAAAAAGGAGTGGATGACATGGAGGCTTCTTGATCTTGATCTTTCCTTATGTTCTTTTCTTTATCATTTTTAGAGTCCTCTTGACATGGAGCCACTTCTAAGGACAAGGAAGCATGTTGGGATTGTATGGATGATTTTGGAAGAGATGGCGAAGGACTAGCTGAAGTAGGCATTATAACATATGAAGGCTTAGGCTCTTTAGGTTTATCATTATTGAAAGTATTTGCAGCCAAGTGAAGGTTAGCTTGAGTTTCTTTAAGAGGTAGCCCTGGGGGATAACTATGGGGAACCACATGAAAAGTATCAGGGCTTGTGTCAGATGAAGGTTCTGTGAAAGATGTGAAAGACTCAGAAGCTTTAGGAAATGTATGGGTATTGGAGGAAGTAGGGGATAGAAGGGAACCATCACAAGACAAAGGTCCAACATTAACACGATCTTGCTTGAGAGTGTAATCTTTATTTTCAGCCTGAGAGTTCTTAGAGGAGAGATCCTTATAGTGTTGACGTTTCAAGCTAGCACGATGTATTTTATAGTCCTCAGCAGTAGTAGATGGATCATCATCAAGGTATTGTCCACAAAAGCCATCAAAGTCTCTTTCAAAATCAGAATCATATGGATCACCATCACGATCTATCCAATGTGATGGCCCATTTGTAGTAAGTAGGAACGAACGATGAGGAGGACTCTTAGGAATAGAGGTGTCATAGGTATCATTACATTTTTTGTCATCATAGTCATCATAGTCTTCAAAGCTAGATGTGTCACTCTCCGTGGAAGAGGTATCATATTGCTCAATTTTTTTCCGGGGGCATGGTGACATGTACAAGTCTTTATCAAATGGAAAAGAGTATAGAGGTTCCTTTTCTTTCGCAAGTTTGTCAAGCTGGACTTGCATAGCATGTATCTGTTTCATTATAGCGGCGATCAGAATTTCTTCCTCATGTGTACTGATTCTTTGAGACATGTGTACTAATTCTCAATAGCTACTGATCTGTTCTTGACACAATGATATTTTTGACAGATTCTGGAACTAGGCTGGAAATATTGGATATCTTGCAATTTGACAATTTCTGACAACTTTCTCAAATTTTTCCAAACGACACTCTGTAGACTCGTACGACACTGGGTAGTCTATGAAATGACAGTTGCTAAACTCATACGACAGTTGGGTAATACTAAAATGACACTTGACAAAACTCATACGACTTTTGACTTCCTGAAATGACTTTTGACTCCAGAAAAGATTTTACGTCAATTTTTGCAAAATTTAAGATTTTCAGTTTTGGATTGTTTGCAAATTGTACTGTCCAGATTTTGAAGGTTATACCAGATTTGATCGTTTTTAATAGCCAAGTAGATAAATAAGCATGCAGAACAGCAAGCAAGTGATTCCAAGCACGTCTGAAAACAATGAACAAGGGCAAAAGCAACCTTGCGCATGAACAATCAAGTGACCAAATTGTGCTAATCCCTGAGAGTACTAATTATGTATGTTCTGAAAAGTTTTGCAATAACACACATATACCTGAGAATGAAAAATTGGCCTCTCTAAGGTTTTTAGTAATGGTTTGACTCTGCAACTTTTATGATTCAAAGGGGTGAACTCCAATCCTAGCGCACCAGGGTTTTGACACAGTCCGAGAACTTAATCTTCAAGAGCTGCTAGGGAGATCTGACAACCCAACAATGAACCATACCCATGGAGATTTCTTCCACAAGGACATTTATATAGCGGTTGTCACTACCATGGCGAAAATGGCTATTACCGCTTGAGGTTCCGTCAATGCAGTTTGCCCTGTGAAGGGATTGTCCGCTACGGTTAACCCTCTCTAAAGATGACTCACAATAGTATACCACAAGGGGACTTGGCTCCAGATTCAAGTTTTTGACACCTCTTCACTTTTAACCCAAACAAAGCAAGCAGATTAATCCGACACGCTAAGACAAAGTTTTGTTCCACCAAGGTCTGTGATATCAACTCCACGTGATCTATCAACCTCTCCGGGGAGAGAATGTATCAATCAATAAGAGAAGACGCACTAACCAATTTTGATTCACCAAAGCTTGTGATATCAACCCCACATGATCTATCAACCTCTCCGGAGAGAGAATGTGTCGATCAATAAGAGAAGACTCACTAACTAAGTTGAATGTGAAACGCACTAAGTATCCTCCCTACCTACAAGGATTCTATCGTCAAGAAGGATTTCGCTAGGAATCCAATCTCTCAAGAATCACAAATAGTGTTCATAGGGCCTAATTACTATGTGAGCACAGATGTATGTTCCGAAAGCAAATCTACCAAAAGCATCCAAAAAGTAGAAAGAGGAACACTTAACGTTTAAAGCGAATATGAGATGAGTCCACAAGGTGGAACACTTAACACCTCACACAAGCTAAAAATGAGTCCACAACTTAGAAAACAAGGGAGTTCCTAAAAGCACAAAAGGGTTGCCAAGTGGAACATTTAACGCTTCTGTCCTGTTGACCCCTCCCCTTTATGGCGCTGAGATTGCAACCACGGGGCAGAAATGAGGGGCCGGCGGATTAGCGAGTCCAATAACCCAAGATAGCAATCAAGATCAATCACAAGTATTCTAAGACTACTTAATGAATCCTTAAGGGTTCACAACCTAGTATCAATTATGCAAGTGTGTAGAAATAGATCAAAAGCATGAAAAGATGCACACAAGCTTGACAGATAAGAGATTTATTTTAAGTCCCAAATCAAAATATTATTAGATGAAGGAGAATACCTGGGATCCTTGCAATGTGCTTAGTAGATTTTACTTGATTTTTAGCAATTTTTGTTGAGCTTTTCCATGCAAGCAAGTGACGAACTCTCCAACAAGCAAACAAGCAAACAAGCAAACAAGATATGCAAAATATATTCAACTTATGAAAACCATAGGGTTAGCTCTAAAAATCAATTATTATCAGTAATAATAGCCAGAAATCAACCCAAATGACAACTCATATCATTCATTGAACCATGTAAAAAAAATAAGTGCATACCCATCACAAAACTTTATTTTTTTTGCTGCATTTGACCTAGTCAACAAGATCTAATTTTTTTGATATGATTTTGGCCACAAAAATAGAAATTCAGAATAGAGACCCCTGCTAAAAAATAGAGAGCTTTCCAAAAATGAAAAAATTTTAGAAAAACCTCCTCATTTGTGCCCTAGAGACCCATTTTATCAATACAGACCAGTTTTTGTAAATTGACTATTTGAGCTATGATATCATGTCCAAATTTAACACACAAAGAATGGACCCCCTATAGAATTTAAAGAGCTTTCCGAAAATATAAAAATTTTGAAAAATATGCTGATTTGCGTCAGATATTAATTTTTTCTGGAATTTCAAGAAAAAATTATTAAAAATTCAAAACATCTCAGAAAATTCTAAATTTTTTACTGTAGCTTCCATGACATGTCACCAATCTGCAAAAAAAATTTTAGACCAAAATTCCAAGCCGTTTGGGAGATAAAATTAAATCTTTGAAACTTTGGGGTTTTAGCTCCCAAAAAAAAATCAAAACCAGCATGCAAAGGTGGGTTGCCCCACGGTGGGCGCCATAAATGTGTGTGTGAAAATTATACTTGATCTGTAAACACAACACTCAGTAAAACATTAGAGGTTAGTGATAATCAAAATCATGCAAAATTGAAAGCTATCTAACCAAGCGATTTACTGCCTTCTAATAGGTGCGAGATTAATGTTCTCAGATTGTAATCGAGATCAGTGACCTAGACGACACCTAAATGAAGGATTTGAATGCAAAAGATGGATATGAAATTGAATGCAATTAATCTATATTTTTGATATTTTCTATGCAATAAGAATGAAAACTTGATATGAATCTATGCTAATATGAAAAACTTGATATGAAATGAATGCTAAATGATCTAATAATGAAGATTCTAACAATGATATGAAAACTATGAAATTCTATGCTAAGATATAAAAACTATGCAATTGAAATTGATCTCACAAAGCTTTGAATTTGCAAGTTGATTCCTCAGCCTCTAATTCTCCAGCGTGATTGTGCAAAATATGAGATGATTTGTGAAGAGCTAAAGCATTAATTTATAGAAATCCAGGGCTTTGGAGGTGCATGAATAAAAGCCATAAATCACTCAAATTAACTCATCTTGATTTTTGAGTTATCTGATCATAAAAGATAGTTAATTCTCAAAATCATGCAAAAACATGCAAAAACAGCTTTTTAACTCAAATTAGAGTTTAGATCAGCTTTTTGAACTTCAAAAGGATGTTGAGTTCCAAAAAGTCAATAACTTGCATTGATTTTCTGATTTGGAGTTTAACTGTTTCTTTTGAATATGCATAATAATTAAGAATTAAATAAATAAATAAAGTGATTTATCCTCAACTCAACTGATTTTTGAAAATAAATAATTAATTTATGGGTTAATTAACTATTTATTCAAACTTTTATTAAAAATTATATTATTAAATAATGACAACATGCTTTAATTAATTAAATAAGAATTTAATCAATTAAAGATAGGAATTTTGATTTATTGTCAAAATTAAATAATACAATTAATAATAGATAGAATTAAATTTAATTACACAATTAAGTGGCAAATATTAAATCTAATTAATTAAATATGAAAATATTCAATTAATCAAACTTAGGATAAATGTGAATTATCGCCAAATAATCATTAAATTAAAGATAATTAAGATAATTAGGAATATTCCCCGATGCAAAATTTAAGATAATCAATTATGATTCGATGATGTTTAGATGTGCCTTAGGTTAGGACTTTGATGTCAATTTCGTTCGAATTGAAGATGTAGGAGATTAATGAACTTATAGCCCATTTTTGGGGTATTACAGTAGTGTAGTGAGGTGGATTGACGGGCCAATAGGGTGATGCCACATGGTATGTGGGGTCCATGTCAGAGTTAAAGGTCTGTACATAAAGATTGAAAGTTTCATTTAGTCAGACTATAGGGTAAAATTTGAAAATTTAAATGATTTAGCTGTCCACAGGAATATTATCTGGGGGCTGAATTTTTTTCTGAATAAACAAGTATTATATATCAATTTAAATGACATGACATGAGGAATACAATGGTGGTAGAGGAAAATCAAATTTTCACAAGTGGGTAAGAGCAGTTATGGATGTTTGTGAATCAAATCAGATTTTGGGGAGGAAAAAGATATTGTGCAAATGATATTTTCTAGAAAGAGACAAATGTCAAACGGAGATATGTTTTGGTCTCCTCTCTTTTCCATATATTCTGGTCTTTTTCATTTTGTAGAGGTTCCAAATTCTTTGTAATTTTCAGAGCAGATTCCAAGTGTGGTTCCTCCTGTAAATATTTCCCTCTTTTCTGCATATAGGGTGTTCTTATTTCCTTTCTGGTTTCAGAGAAGAATATGATTTTTAATAGTTTGTCTTATGAATGAGATTTCAGCATTTTCATACTGTTATCAAGTTGTCTCCATTTTTCTTCCTGAATCACACGGGTTAAAACACCAAAGGTGTTTTGGTCTCTTCTGTTGTAAAATCGCAATAGAGTTATTTTAAGGGAATAAATGGGATCTAGGATTTGTCTTCAGATGTGTATGAGTTGGGATATCAAAGATATGTCAGAATTTTCTTTCAGTGGATGTTGATAAACGTATTGTCTATTTAAGTATCTCTTCTAAGGGGAGGGTTAAATTCTTTGAGTAGGTAACTGCATATTTGAATACACAGGTGGATTAACAAGTAGAACTTGATCAATGATGTATGTTTGATGTAAGGCATTAGACATATTAGACTATGTTGTCTTCTTTATTCATAATCTCCCGTTACAATGATTTATTTGACTCTGTTGCCCACAGGATAAGGCACTGGTCTATGAAAGATCTGGGGTATTTCAGGGATCCATTCATCCAAAATATAAATGAAAACATTTTCCCTTTCATGTTGATAGGAGGAGTTATAGTATTTATAGTTTTCAAACTTACTCTATACAAGTTGGATATCACATAAGATTTGGTAAAAACACTGAGGTACATGTTACCTAAAGGGTTTGAAAGCTATTCGATAGTTATGTATCTGCAAGCTATTGTTTATCACAAGGAAGTTATGTGTGTGCAGATGAGGTATACCCACCTGAGTGATGTGGAGCTCAAAGTGAAGAAGGTCATTGTACCTTGTTATGTTCAGTTTATCTTGTCTCTTTTCTTCCGATGGTGTTGAGTTTATGGTCTAAGTTCCCCCAACTTGGTCTCAAGTTCTGACCTAGGAAAGGAGGTTGCAAGAAAAATTACCAACAGTGTCTAAGCTTTTGTACAAGACAAATAAATATTAGGTGGATCAATTTATAGGATAATTTTTTTTAGGTAAACATATACCTTTTATTTATTTCTTAAATAATCTCATATTAAAAATATTAATTTATTTGAACTTATGCTTTAATTTAATTTCTTAAGATTTCATCAAATATGAATGGATTGCTAGTGTTCATAAATTTAATTTATGGTCTAAAATAGTGTGAGACCACTATTTTAAATAACTTTATGGTTAAATCACTAGTTTTTTCTAAATCTATTGTATTACTACAACTACACAAGAAATTGCAGTGTTAGAAACCACATATTGCTAGAAACTACAAGATTTTCAAAATCTGATAGTTCACCTTTAATTTCATGAAATTAAAATGTGTGGCCTTCTAAAATTTGTTGGTTTAGCTACTAAAATATAATTTATTATTTAATTGTTTAATTATGACACTTTAATAAATGAATTAAATTGAAAATCAAGTAGATGAATGTGAAATCTACACGGGACTCAATTTGCCACAAAATAGATAGGCAGCCCATTAATAATCTAATTTGATGGACCTGACATTTTCTCACCTTACATACTCTTTTGTTATAATCATTACATGAATTTTAATAGATTAAAATAAGAATAATATGTAAAAATATTAAATTTGGATTGTGCCCAATATACACAAAGTTTTGATAATTGTGAATACTCAATATTGACTAAACTCAAGTGTTCTAAAGTTTTTCTAACTTAATATATAAAAGTAAATTTATGACTCAATATGTTCATATGTCTACATTATATAAACATGAAATTGTTGTCTTGTTGGAATTTTTCAATTATGTTTTATTATATATTTTATTTGAACTGGTTCTTGATTGAAAATTGAGAAATTTGAATTTGTAGTCAATGAGGTAAATATTTTATATGATTGTGAACCTATATGAAAAAATATGAAAGTAGAGAGTGAATATTTTGATTAAGGAAAAATAGGTTTTGAAAGGACCTGAAACCTTTTACAAAGATCTTATAGATAATCCATTAAAAGCTCACAAAGAGTGTGCATCAGAACCCAAGAACAAAAACATAAAATACACACAGCAACTGCCCAAGAACAAAAAGTTGCACCAATAAAAATAGAAAAGGACAACACAACAAAAAGATAGGACAACACAAAGAGACACCTAAATACTTTTCATAAGGTCCCCAACCTGGACCACCATAATCTACATATGATCAACAGATTTCTTGAGATCTTTTAACTCCTTGTCATCTTTGGCCTCAATCTTCATGGTGCTCGCCTGAGTTCTCTTTCCAGGTCCTATAGGCTCCTTCAAGTCCTTCACCTCCTTCTCTCCTTTAGCCTGCTCCATCTTGTCAACCAGGATCCTAACATGATCAGCAAAGGCTTTGAGGATAGCATGACTTTTCTCACCTATTTTCTTCATTGTATCCTCTAATTTTTCCTCTCTTTCTTCCAGAGTACCAAGCCTACCCTCAAAGCCCCCTTTAGTAACCCTAGCCTATTTCTCTTTCAGACTCTTTTCCAACTTGAAGACCTTCTCAATGAAAGAAGAAAAATAATATTCTTTTCCAACAAGATCCATCATTTCCTCAAGGCAAAAAGCAATCAGTTTATCTCCTATGCTCACCTTTTTGAGAATATTAACATCACACAGTCTTACACATTTTCTCTTTGACCATGGAAACATCATCCATAAGATTTCCTAGGGAACATGTAAAAGCCACAAGGCAATTTTTATCTTTCAAAACAGCCCTAACGCCACTATCCTCCTTGTCAATCTCCTTTTCCCTAGTCCCCTTGGCCCCTAGAATAGCTTTATCAATTCTCCCCACAATATTTTCCACAACCTGATTAACCTCTTGTAAACTTTCCTCTTCCCTCTGTAGAGAATTCTGACAATCACCCAAATTGCCAAAATCCCCACCCATATTCCCTTCATCCACAAACTCCTCACCAATATTTTCCTCATTACCTTGTTTCTTCATCTACCCAGAGTCCTCATCATCCTCATACAAAATGAAAATGTTATTCTTAAAAGGACTTTTTCTTCTTTTAGTTATTTTCCTGCTTCCACTCAAATCCACTCTTTTCCTCTTACCTCCAACTTTCTCTCCTTCTTCCTCGCAGTCATCCTATTTTGTTTCCATTTCAACAACAGAGTCCTCCACAACAGTCTTTCCATGCTTTTTATTAGAGGTAGACCCCTTGAATTTAGTTCTTTTTATGGTTTTAACCTCGAAGGACTCATCATCACCATCTTCAGTTTCTTCTTCATAAAGATCATCATCCTCATCCCCTTCAATCTCTTCTTCTTCCCTAGCTCTGCCCTTAAGAAAGGATTTTTCCACCTTTTTAGTTCTAAGAAGATCATACACTAGTAACATTAAACCCTAGTGCAGGGCGTGATCCCCTTGAGAGTCCTTATGCATACTCTTAATAGTGTAGTCCAAAGAACTCATCAAATAGAAAGGGAAACTTACTTTCTCATAATATCTAAAATGATTTAACAACATAAAATGGTGACTATAAGCCCTAGTAAATCTACCATCAAGAATAATGTAGTTAATGATAGCATATAGGACAAACATACAAGGCTAAGAGATATGCTTCGGATTATGGTAGGAGTTGTCCACCTTCACCAGCCTCTTCCTTTCCTTTTCCATGTTAGAGAACCTTTTGGGAGCCTTATCAAAGATACTCCTATCTCTGTAGAATTTCAATCCATCCATACTCATTCTTGTTGCCTCAATGAAAATCTCCCCAGTAACCTCCATATACTGACTACCAACCAAAACTTTCCCATTCTTCCAAGTCTTAAAAAATTGCTTAGAGACATAAAGGTTTTTACCATGTAGCCTCTCCAGGAAGCCCTCCATGCCCCCTTTTGTCAAAATCCCCCAGACCTCCTTATTTTGTTTCCATTCCTTGCAATTCTTAGGTTCAAACCTTTTATTTCTTCCACCCATTTCACCTCTCTGTTCTTCCCTCGCAATACTTCTGAAAACACATTGTTCTTTGTTCTGAAAAATACACTCTTCAATATACTTCTCAAACTACACCCAGAATCCGTGTGAAATTAAGGACCTAGTCTAGGTTTATAGGCAAGAGTGCATGTTAAGAGAAACATAATTCTACCAAGTATTCAATGAAAAGAACAATGTTCATTATACAAAGACCATACCACAAAAATATTGTTATAGTATGAAAAAATAATGCTCTATCATTTGAAGAGGTATCAATGAACATCATAGTATCCAGCCAATATCATAGTTTGTAGCCATTAAAGAGATAGACTAAGCTACAACCAACACAAGAACCTAATGAAAAGTGAAAAGACATGAGGATATTGCCAACGTATACAATAAAAGGACTAGGTAATTTAAGGTTGTCCATCCGCTACAGTAAGGGGATAGTGCCAAAAGGACAATGTTATAAGGAGGAGAAATGGTGGTATTAAGGGTGAAAGGTTGCTTAAAAAAATGAATATATAACTATTATTTTTCAAGTCATTGTGATTGAACATCAAGAAGTATATTAACTGATCGACGAACATGTGATATCTTCCTCAAGGATCAATGCATTTTTTTCAAGGTTGTAATTAATTATGAAATGCTCGTGTAGAAATAGTGAAACCATGTTATGAAATTTATTCAAGAAGAAGACATGTAGCATAAAGATACAAACCCAGGCAGAGCATATGGTCACATCCAATAGTTGTATTAACAAAAATGTGTTATCAAAATTTTGCTGAGAAGGTGTGAATATGTTAGAGATTAATAGTATATGGTAACAACCATGTTAAAAGATCGCAGTGGTAATGCAACCATAATTCAAAGGCAAAAATTTCATGAGTACATATACCATGGTTTCAATGTATTAGGAATCAGAATCTGAAGTAAACATTCCATCAAACCTTCATATTTTTTCATCCATGGCGGCCATTACAAGAAAAAGAAGCAGATTTGAATGGATGTAACAAATGCAAATCGATGTTGTAAATAACAGTTTTTCTTAATTATAATCCATATTTCATGGGAATTAACTGTAAATTATGGCAAGACCATCAAATATGGTGGTATTATGAGGACACGGGTCAAAGAAAATAACAATGAGTTTTGGTAAAAGAATAACAATGGTGCCATTGATATGAGAAGGTCAAGCTGCAGCAAGGAGAGACGCCAAAGATGTAATGTCCCCTTTTTGACTGGCACCAGTTACTTATTTTGTTTTAGCCTTTATTTTCCCCGAAGGCTAAAAAGGAAGAAATAAGGGGGAAAAGTTATATTAAATTAATTACTTATAAGGTTACTAAACAATGAAATATTAAAAAGTAACTTTATATTTAATTGACTTAATATTAAAGTGACTAAAATAATAAAATATCAAAAAGTCACTTAAAAAGAATAAAGTGTTGGATTCTTCTAGAAGCTTCTTGGAGTTGTTTGTGAAATCTTTATAAGGAGCCTTTGGGGGGTCATTTGACACATCTTGAGTTGCATATTCATGTATTGTGTTGAGAGCTTTAGTGCTTGCATACTTGCCTGAGGGTTTGAAGAAACTAAGGTGCCAATTTCGGTTGTGAGATATCAACCCTAGTTTGGAGTGGAGGAATTGGTATTCAGCCAATTCATTTGTGATTAATTGGGAGATAATATTTAGTGATTTTTGTTTAGCCTGTGCATCTAATTTTGACATCATTTGGCAAGGAGAAAGGTATCAGTTTTTGCAAGGGAAAGTTTGAACTTTGATCTAGAGGGAAGTTCTATTTATTTGGAGAGGAGTTTGGGAATTATCAAGCAAGGGAAAGTTCAAATTTTTGGAAGAAATCTGATTGCATTAGAGAGGCCACTTACCAGTCCTTTTGCAGGGGTTTTTATGTGTTGATGCTCAGCTAAGGAGGTTTGAAATAAATCAGGGAGTACTCAGCAACCAAAGGCAATCACTTTCGAAGGTTTTGTGCCAGGTTTTAATACCTAGCAAGGCTGTACTATTCAGTATGGATTCTCCAAGTGCTACTACAGTCTTTTTATGAGGTTTTGGCATCCTTAAAAAATTATAAACACTGCCATATAAAAATCACAGTAGTACTGGGCAAGTGCGATTTCATTTTGGTATCAATACGTCACTTCCAAGCAATGTAGACAACAGTTCGAAGGGGAAGAAAAAAGTCTCTGTTTGGTGCTGCAGCACTTAGCATCTATTTTCCCAACATCTCATAAATTAAAAGAAGGTACAGGTCTATAAAGGGGTTCAGCATTGTGGAGCAGCATTTTAAGCATTCAAAGAGAGACATCTCAACTACAACTCCTTCAGCTTATTCCAGGTTCTTTTTGGTATTTACATTTGGCAATTGTAGATGGATACATTAGACAAGTAATATATGTCTTTGTTACCAAAGTATTCAGTCATTGTAAGCATTGAAGTATTGAAGGGAAAATCAACTTAATTTAGCTATTCAATTTGTATGCCAAATGTTTGTAAAAACGTCTCATTGCATAGTCATTCATAGGATGCATGCCAAGTGTTTGTGAAAATACCTCTTGGCTGAAGGTGTACATTTTACATCAGAATTTCATGTACTTGCATTTGGAAAATAATAAAAAGAAGTTGCATATCACTTTGACTTCCAAATAGTTGCTTGCAATCATTTGCATTCATCAAAACATTATTGGCATCAAAAACCAAATCAAAACAAGCAAACATCAGCAAATTAAGGTTGCAGAGAAAGTGTTTGACATAATTCCTAAGGCAGAAAAACAGGGATAAAACATCAAATTTGTCAAGGCACATTACAAAAGACATGCTAAAATTTTGTTTGTCAAGGTTTTGAAACACTCATTTCATTACAAAGTTCAAGTGAAAACTTTAAAATAGTAAACCCCATTGATGTAGTTAAAGGGAATATAAAAGAGAATGGAAATGGCACTGTCATCACAGTGACGATCAAAGAAAAAAGAAGTGGAAAAAAATCATTTGTAGCCAAAGAGCGTGCAATTTCAGATCCGTCTAAGGGAGCCATCATTATATATGAATAGAGGCTTCAACTTATAGATTTGTCCAAACCCCCAGTCTGTAAAAAGATGAGACCCTACATCCACATCTATGAATGAAATAATAGAATTCAAGGCCCAGAATCATGATATGCAGAGAAGAAACATGATTCTTCATAATACTTGTTAAAATGGATAAAATTTGGACAAAGATCTCTAGACAAAAACCTTGATCCAAATGGTAATGAGCATATAAATATAGGAATTCAAACTATCAAAAGACAATGATGGTAAATAAAGAAATAGAGAACAGATAGGGTCATGGTCTGCATCAAATAGAAGAAAGCATAGAATATGAGCAAGTGAAACTCAAATTACCTCTAGAATAGCAAGATGCATGGAGGATTCTTAGAAATAGGCCTCAAATCTCTATCAAATTGTAACAAAATCTTCATAGAATAAACATAGAGATCCTTCAAACCTACGTTGGTGGTGTATAGAAGCAGAGGAAAATGTAGAGAACAATGAGAGAACCAAATGAAATGAGGATTACATTGTCTAGGGTTTCATTTAGCCTAATATGACCCGTGGGTTCTTCAACATTGTTTTTGTGCCTATGTTTTAAAAAAATTCCTCCTTCTACAAATACCCACGGATTTTGGGTTATATTTTGATTTTGCATTTTTAATAAAAGAAACAATATTTATTAAATGGTATAATATTTTATTAATCATTTGATAAAATATTATTTTTTTTAAATGCAAAGTGAAATGCTAGTCACACATGTTAATTGATTGAGTCAAAGGTTGTTATTGAAAACTTTATAAATTGACCAAGCATATAGGGGAGTTAGGAAGGAGTCACTAGAGATGTGGTGGGGATTTAGGATTGTGTTTTGACTAAGTTTAAGGAAGTTGGAGCATTTTTTGGGACTTTATAGTGGAGGTTGATATGGATGGACTTTTTCACAATTTTTATGTCCAAGTCTTTTAGGGGCCTGAAAAATAGGCTTTTGGAGAAAATTTGACCAAGGTAGTTTTATGTTCTTATCTTCATGGAGATATTTTTGAATCATAAACATTGTAAGTTAGTGATTTTGACAGTCCTTACATAGATTTTGTGTATTTTGTAGCTTATTTTGGACATGTATAACAATGGATACCTTGATGATTAATGTAGATAGGCAATAGTTTTTTCTTTTCATTCTCGATTTTATTGTGTGCATGATAATTGATTGATATGTCTACTTGTGAAGTTATTTTATTTCCTTGTAGTTTTCTCTCAATGATAGCACCTTTTATAGAAAATATGTATGTTGCAGCTCATGAGATGTGTTAAATGAAGGTTTCTAGCTATGAGAGATATCTTTCCTTGTAGAGGTTGAGCATTCCAGTATTCCTATGAAACACTTATGCAAAAGACATACTAAAATTGAGTTGTGTACATGAAGCTTTGTCATTGATTAACCTATGTATGAAAGATGTTTGAAGGTCTAGTCAAGTTTTGGTGTATCACCTTTTAAGATAGTGGGATAGTTTTACTTTCATGTATTCCTTACCCTTTCCTCAGGAATATTTTAGTTGAAATGCCAAAGGAGCTGACCTTCTCTGGAGATTCATTCCAATTATTAGGTGATCAATAACCTAGGAGTATTTCCATGTTTCTCCAAATTGCTAAGTTCTGCAACTTAGCCAGGGTGCAATTTTGAGAGATAATAGGTATTAATACATAGTGGCTTATATTTTTATATTTTATAATATGGACATTGATCTTTGATGGAGCCTAGGGATGCAATTTTATATCCATCCACTTTAAAAAATAAATCAATATGTGCAATATTATTTTTAATAAATGATAAAGATGACACTTATTCATAAAGAAAGGAAACAGAAAATAAAATGAGCTTAAATAAACATTTTTTGTTGTCCAATATAGCTCCTTTAAACATGGTTATGGATCTTTGTTTTAATTCAGAAGTTAAGTATAATGGTAGTGTCTAAGTTTTTGTACAAGATAAATAAATTTTAAGTGGATCAATTTGTAGGATAAAATTTTTAGGTCAACATATACCTTTTTTATATCTTGAATAATCTCATATTAAAAATCTTAATTTGTTTGAACTTATGCTTTAATTTAATTTATTAATATTTCATCAAATAGGAATAGATTTCTAGTGTTCATAAATTTAATTTATGGTCTAAAATAGTGTAAGACCACTATTTTAAATAACTTTATGGTTAAATCACTATTTTTTGATAAATTCATGGTATTACTACAACTACACAAGAAACTGCAATGTTAGAAACCTCTGTTAGAATTAATAATCTTTCCTTGGTGTATTATTTAAATATGGAGAAGCTAAGGTATCCTAATTGTAATTTTTCCTCTTGGCCAAGTGGGGGGACAACTCATATTTTGTAATTCCTTTAATAAGGAAATTAGCTGAATCCTCCTTAAGAGGACCTTGACACCTTGCACACACCTAATATGGATGATGTCATTCATAGATTGGTGAGTTACTTAGTACCTCCTCTCCTCATCTCTATTTAAGAGATGTTCTTCTCTCATTTCTTAGATGAAGTTATTGCAAATGAGCATCTCTCTCTCTCTCTCTCTCTCTCTCTCTCTCTCTCTCTCTCTCTCTCTCTCTCTCTCTCTCTCTCACACACACACACACACACACACACACATTATTTCCTCATTCATATTATACATAAAGGGTTTTCTTTGTTTTCCCCTTTCAAAATCCTTGTCTCATTATGTTGATCTTGGAGCATCTTGATGGTTTTAATAGATCTTGAAGCCATCTCTCTTTTATTGTGTCAATGGTAAAATACTTCATTTTTCTTCACTCACTTGGATTCTTTCCTTTAAGTTCATTTCATTTTTTAATATGTCTTACATGGTATCAGAGCTAGCTAAATCCTTATTTTGAGTGTTGCATGAAGGTGTCGCTTGAAGGATATCTCATTTGAGAAGAAGAAAGCCTTTTTGTCTTTGTTGAGATTAACTTTTTGAACTGCAACTCTTTCTTTTATCATTTGTTATTTTAGATCTAGTTTTATAACTAGTTCTCGATGGCTTGCCGCCAAATCTAAGTTTGATAATCTTCATTTCAAGTTTTTTTTATAAATCTAACACTTTGTCTAACTAGTTCTGGATGGTTTATTGCGAGATCTAAGTCTATTAATCTTCTTTTCTATTTTTTTTGCAAGCTCTAATCTCACCCTCTGTCTGGAGACCGCAAGGGTTTTATTGATTTCTACCTGATTATTATAATATTAGTTTGATTTTGCAGGATCATATAATCTAATCTCTGTTGTTATATTCATTTCACATTTCTGCTCATTTATCTCTGCAGGCTGATAACTCTGGGTACTATTTCTTGTTTAAAACTTTATTTACTCAAAATTAATATATATCTATGTTTAAATATCTCTATTTGTAGTTGATTTTATACTGATATCTAACATCTATTCTCTATTGTCATTTATATTTATTAGTTTTTTATTAATTGTTTGTTTATTAACAAGTTATAGTCATAATACTTCTTCCTTTGCGCAACGTTTTGTTGTTCATCCTTTCATACAAAGCTATTTTCCTGCATGTTTGTTCATCCTTGCATCTCATGTAGTCCATTACTGATCTCCTTACCTAGCGTGGTGGGCAACCCATTCCTTTCATTGTTGTTTCTACCTTGCATTTTTGTTTCTCCCTTATCTCACCCTATGTCTTATGTATTGGTTCTATGGTGTAGTGGTTAGCACTTAGAACTCATGCAACCCTTAACTCACACAACCCCCTAGCTTCTTTTGACCTCGTGCAGAGTTTAGCGCCATTTCCTTGTCTGCGTAATTCCTCATTACCTACGTGATTCCTGTCATCTTTTCCCTGCGAGATTCCTGTCATCATTTCACTCCCTACATGATTCCTCTAGTTGGTAATGCTTCTTTCCTTCTATTCCTATCATCTTTTCTCGGTTTCGGTTCATTAGTGCCAGCTTAGTTTAGTCTTTTATTTCATTTTTAGTTGACTTGTTTTTTAAAAATATAATTACTTTGACTATTTTTTTTAAATTAATATTGGTTAAATTATATTATTTTTAATATCAATTCTATTCATTTGTTATTAATTTAAGATTGAAAATTATTTTCTATATTAAAAATCAATTAGAATATAACTTTAATTCAAATTGAATTCTTTAATTTCAAATTAACATCATTCATTTCATGTATTCAAATGTTTATTAATCTTGAGTTATCAATCTTTTCTATTAATTAATCATTATTGTATTTCTTTAATTAGATTTCTTTTCATTAAAATGTTTCATTTATTTTTTATTTAATCTTGGAAACATATTTGTGGTTTATATACATTTTCTTAATTGGCACTTCTTAACATTAATACATTGTTCTTATTAATTTTTAATACTCTAATCCAAGATTTATTTTAATGTTAATCAATTCTCTTTTATTATTTTAAAAATTTAAAAAAAATTAAATTAAATTTGAACCATTGAAAGTGTGTTAACATTAAGTTAAATCCAAAAAAATAATTTTGTGTAATCATTAATTTAGTGTTTCAAACTTTATTTGATCTATTTATGCTATTAACTAGTTAATCTTTTCGTTTAAGCCTTTTTAAAAAAAAAAATCTCTATTAAAGTGTTTTTTAATCAAATTTGTTTACATTTCCTTAAGGGGGTTTAATTCTTTTTTTTAAAACATGTTTACCCTCATTCCTAAAATAAAATTGAATAGTTCTAACTATCATCAATGGAAGACACATGTTTCCTTTATATTTCATTTTAAGCATTTGCTACAGGTTGCTACTGATGCCTATCTTGAATTGACTACCAATGCTTCTCAAATTGAGAAAGATGCATGGCAAGTGAAAATGATAAAGCTCTTCCAGATTAATTGGCCTTTCTATTGTTCCTGATCTATACATCTTGATTGAGCATTTCACCAAAGCCCATCAAGCATGGGACATTTTGCAAAAAAACTTATGATAGCTCCACTGAATCATGAAAGATTCAACTCCAAGAGAACTTGGAAGACTTGAGGTATACTGATTTCAAATCCATGGATGAATTCTTACTTAAATTTGATGTTATTAAAACTCAATTAAGTGGTGTAAATGTTACTTTACTTATTATTAGATTAATTACTATCATTCTAAAGAAATGTCTTCCTAAAGAATTCCAACATTTTATTACTAACATACATTCTTAGCTTTCTATTCCAAGTTTAGCTCCACAATTAAGTTATGCTATTTTTCAGAATATTTTACATCAAGAGGCAGCTAAATTATTTCAATTTGGTACTCTTAGATCTTATGAAAATGCTTTTATATCTAAGCATCAAAATTAAAATCATAGCTCATATAATAATAATACCTCTAATAATAATAATAATAATCATAATAACAATTACAATAATCATAACAATACCCATCATAATGGTGGCAATAATCACAATAACAATCATAACTCAAATCATCAAAGACCCCATTCCACCTATTGTGGGAAAGACGATCATGTTACTAATACCTTCTTTAAAATGAAAAAGGATAAAAGGCCCATGAATCAAAATCGTCAACCATCTAATTCTGAGGAGGATAATGGTAATCAATCTTGTCATGCATTTACAATTCGTCATAATGTTACTAGCCCTTTTTAAGTGGTATGGTGCATCTTCAGGGGGTATTTCTTTCTTTAGTATATTAAATTGTTACTTTATATCACTGATGTTGCTCAAATTTAATTTGTTCAAGTATTGTAAGTAATCTTACAACATTGCCTTCCAATGGATTACTTTTTATTTCATTATTTAGCATTAAGTGCTATCAGATTTTATATGACCTATTTTTTTGCACTTAATTACATCTTTTATAAGTTCCATTTGATCCATTGTTTTAATTTTTAAGTTGCACTGGGATGCACTTACTTCAATTGATGTTTATCAACTTGTTCCATTTCTAATTTGCACTGGGATGCACTTACTTTAGTTGATGTTTATCAACTTGTTCCATTTGTAAGTTGCAATGGGATGCACTTACTTTAGTTGATGTTTATCAACTTATTCCATTGGTTGTTTTTTTCCTCATGGTGAGGATGGTGCTCTTGAAATCCTTCCTAAAATTTGTTGGATATCTCTTATATTTGGAAGGCAATATTTTTTTCTCTCTCATAATCCTTAGTTCAAATTATTATTTAGCATATGTCAATATTTGAATTTTTTTATGTTGGTTTGGATTCTTTTATCATTGATGGTTCATTGATTATGGTACTTGTGTGTAGACATGATTGAAAAATCAAATCAAATGTTGTTGTGGTGTTTGAGTCATATGTTCTACCTGGATTATGGTTTATTCTCTCACATATCTCTTTATAAATTAGTATTGTGATAATGCACTGCATTCTTCATTTCTTAGATCATGGGTCATGTAGGTGATGGAGTAACGACCCATTCACTTGAAGTGACATGACTCATTAATCGACTGTCTATATCCATGTGATTGATGCAATGTTGATGCAAGTATCATTAGTTGGCCTTGTCTGTGGTCACTTATGCACTAGTATGTTTTTTTATGAGAGCATTGATAATGTTTATTATAAATCACTATGAGCTTATAGTTTATCTTGATATCATGTTAAGCTACATTGCACATTTTTATGATTGATCATGATTAATCCCATTCTAGAGTTTTCAAAGATTCTCTAAAGTTGAATTATTTTATGATACATATTATGAGTTTCTTTTCAAAGGTGTACTGATTTCTATCAAGGGTAGATCCCAACTATGAGAAATTTACTTGTGGTTTTTCTATTCTTTGATTTAGGTGATATATCATGGACCTTTCCAAAGGCACAATTCAATATCTTATTTTTATCCTATCTGAAGTACCAATTGTACCCATGGTTAAAGAAAACTACATGAAGACTTGGATCAAGACAATAAAATCTCTTCATTTTATTGAAGATCTAGTTGCAAATATTATAAAGAGACATTTATATCTTATTGTAAAAATTTGGGTTTAATTCCCTTGATGTAAACACCCCAAGTAAAGTGTAGACACCTAAAAATACTTTAGAAAATAAAAGTATTTTTATTTTTTGAAAACTCTTGATGACATCATCATTTATTAATTAATTATATATTTAATTTATTTATTTATTATTATGCCATTAATCCCTCATATCTTAATTAAACATCTTTAATTAAGAAACTATAGCCAACAACATTTAAATCTAATTTAAATATTTAATCCCTATTTATTAATTATTGGTTAATAAATATTATCACATTCCTTAAATAAATTTAACATTTATTTAAAAGCCTAAATCCTAAAAATCTTCTAGAAATCCCTAAACCCCTAGACTCTTCTAGAAATTCCTAAACCCCTATCCTAATCTTGGTCCATTCAACCTTTGAAAGTCAATCCTTATCCCTTTGACTCAACCCCTAACCAAACCCCAAACCCTAACTCTCCTTCCTAACCCAAGCCCTTAGGAAATCCTATAAATAACCTCTCTTCCAAGAGAAAAATATTAGATTAGTGTTGTGGTCCTACAACCACGCTCCCCTAGTGGCCCTTATGGCCTTAGCCCCCCCCCCCCCCCTTCTGCTTTTTGCTTGTCTCACTTTTTGTCATCTTTAGGGGTTTTGTCCTTAGTTTTTTCCTAGTTTTTGGCCTTTTCAGCCTTGTCACCTTTTCGCACTTTCGGAGATCTGCAAGTGCAAAAGGCCTGGTGGAGCAAGAAGAAAATCCTTGGGCCTTTTGGTTATTCCCCCTTTTTGGACCTATCGGATGTCTGCCACACTGAAAGTTTGACTCTCGCGGGAGTCGGCCTTTCAGGTTTGTTGGCATTTCGAAGGTCCGGACCCCTGAAAATGTTGACAGACCGATTCACAAGGTGCTTGTGTCAGCAACCTCACATAGCCTATAAAAGGCACGTGAGCATTTTTGAACCCTCACTTTGCGCTCACTCCTCTGCCTCCCGTCTGCTTTTTTCGCTGATGTTTGCCTTTTCATCGCTTGGATCTCATCTCTTTGTTGGTCATCGTCGAGTTCTTCATCTCCTAGGTAGGTGTTTCTTTCCCCCTCTTTTTGGTCTTACTTTAGTGTTTTTTCTTTCTTTCATCCTTCTCATTTCATCCTAGGTTTAGGGTTTGCGTCTTTTCAACATTTTCAGCCTTGTCCTTAGGTCTAGGTTTCTTAGAGTTGACCCTTTTCAACCTTAGGGATTGTCAAGGTAGTCACCTTGCATCCCTTGGTGAGTTTGTGGTCAAAGTCACCATCAGACTCACTTTTCGAGTCTGACTGTAAACCCTAGTTTCAAACCTTCGAGGTCCAAAACTTTCAGAGCAACTCATGCGTCAACAAAATTCCCAAGTTCTAGATCATTTTTGTTAGGAATGGGAACACTGAGAGGGGGGGGGTGAATCAGTGTTCACTGTATTTTATCTTTTCACTTTAATTTGAATACTAAAATATAAATGCTTAAGTACTGAATTAAACATTCACATAAATATGAAACATGAAATCAACACATGACACCAATATGGTTACGGGGAAACCCAAATAGGTAAAAACCTCAATGGGACTTGATACCCACTAATAATTTGCACTAGTGTTTTGTGATCCTTGTTGGAAGATCCTTTACCCTATTAGGAGTAGCTTTACAATGCTTTTAGTATAGTAGACCTGGTTAAGGGTCGGACCTTGTTAGGAGTCTTTTACACTGATCCCTTTTAGGGGAGTGGACTCACTGTCCAAGAGCTCACTGCTCAAATGATGAAGGCTACAACCTTCTGAGATCATATACACACTATATCTACTGGTGAACTGTTATTGTGACACTGCTTGTTAGATTAGTTCCTTTGGTGCGTTGATGCTTTGACCTCTTGTAAAGCTCTAATACATCATATGATCTCTTTGCATACCTCTGCTATGCTTCTCACAACTCTATTACAACTTTCTTGACTTCCATACTGATTACAATGGGCACACCTTATATTTATGCACTCATACCAATTATACAATTAGGTCAGCCCTATAACTAATTACAAATAACGCTTCCAAATGAATTGGATTAAGCGTGCTTACAATTATACATATACATATGTTGACAACCTAAATACAATGGTCGCATAGCCTCTACAACATTAATTTACAATCGCAAACCAAAATAGTCACTGTCGGGTCTATTCTCTGTTCTTTGCTGGCACACACTGGCTATGCAACTTCAACTGACTGTAACTTTCACATCTTTGCATATCTACTTATTCACTCTTATACTAAGCATAAGTATAGTCTAACAATCTTAACTTCTAGGGCGCATACCTTAATTCATCCGTACACATGGGCGCAGGTGCTTTGAGCCTCTGGTGCTCTGTATGTTGTCCAGTCTTCAACACTTAACTGATTTCTGATCTTTACACTTAGTGCACTGACTCCAAACTGCTATATGACTTTGTTGCCATAATGACTACACTATATCTAGTCATATGCTTTAGTATAGACAACTTGCCAACAATCTTCCCCTTTGTCATTGATGGCAACAAAGGAATATGGCCAAGTCTCTAATTGATCCTTTACACAAAAAACTTTTGTCTTCTATGCATTTTATACAAAATCTTATATCTCCCTATACATATATGTACTCCATATTCTATAAAACTCCCCCTTTGACATTAATGACAAAGGTATATCAAAATCTTTATCTACATACACTTACTGAGGGAAAACATCCGGATATGCAATCTTGAGTTTCTAGATCTCCTTCTTCCAAAAGGTTATTAGAGAATTGACTATCTGTAGATGGGCGCATAATGCATATTGAAGCTTCTCCATCTTCTCCAATTCTATGCTCAGACCTTGATCATAGGTTATCATGGTCACATCAATCTCCTTTATGTTCTGACTGAGAATGTCTAGTGAGGGCACAAGACTGTTCCTTAACTAAGTCTGTCTAGACCTTATCTTCTCCATTTCTTTCTCTGCCTTCTCAATTATGTCCAATTGACCTTGATAGACATTTTTGCACATATTTGCATCAGTGGCTATGTTTAGCACTTAAATCTTCACCTTCTCAATCATTGCCTCTGCATTTTTTATCTTCTTAAGATGGGCATCTATGAACTTATCTTGATCCATGGATTCTACAATAACTTTCCTTCCTTGATCTGCAAACTCCTTCAATGATGCCTAACCAGACTTAAGAGAGTTCAAGTCTAGTGCAAAATTACTCATTAGTTCATTGATTCTATTTTTTAAGTATTTCTCCTCTGCCACTATGGCCGCAGATTCTTCTAGGCTTGAAAAATTTACTTTGAACTGAGAGATGACTATCCTCACATCATCAACTGAATGTACATTTACCATTTTCTTATCCTTTGGCAGAAAACTATTCAAAATATTTACTGATTCTACCAGGAGAGGATTCCTCATTACTTGCTTCTCCTTCACCTTCTCCATAGCTAGGACATTGAACTTAATCAGGTCTTCTTCCTTCCAGGAGTCCAAACTTCTAGTGTCAGGTGTGAAACTTGACAACAATGCTAAGGAGGGAGTGATGGGAGTGTTGTCCATCACCTCTTGCTTCATCTTGACCAAATCAATAAAAGATTCATCTTTCTTTTCTACTTCTTTCTCACCATAAATGTCTTCTATGATTACTTCTTCTTGCTGAGTGGGAGGGGTATTGTTGCATAAGATTTCTGCTTCCTTAGTGTTGACAAATGCTTCCTCAAACTTGTCCAACTCCTTATCAGTAACCGTCATGGCTATTTCCACATTATCTATGATAATTGTGCTATCTTTGGATGATTTTATCATAGGCACAGATTGATCTTCTTCTGTTTGAGTTCCTGCTATGGGCATCAAGTCTTGAGGACTTGTCATTGGTACATTAGTGGGCTTAGCCACTTTATCTTCCTTGCTGGGTGCATGAGTGACGGGCATAGTAGGTGGTTTGATCTGTTGTTCCAACAACACCTTCTCAAAGGCCTTCTCTATTTCCTTTGTTATCAACTCATAATCTTTGTTCATAATGTGAAGAGTTCTCATCTTTGTTCTAAGGTGTGGTTTTACCAAATTCAATATCAGATCCACTTATTCTTTAGAACATACAGGTAGTGTATCTTCTAAAATTTTTTCTCTTATTCTTTGATCTTCCTCATTTGCTTGTCTCTTCTAGTGTTCTAAAATGTCCAATACATTATCAGGAATTTCTATTTTCAATTCAAGAACTATCTTCTTGAACTTTATCATATGCTTGATAATCATTCCATGAATTTCTAACTTATCAATCTCACTATATGATTCATAATGTTTCCCAACTTGATCAATTTTTCCCTCATCAATAATTCTAGTGCTCAAAACTTTAAGGCTAGGCCTGAATCCTACCTTAGGAGGTGCTTGTATATTTCTTTTGCTCCTTGTAGCACGCAAGGATGGATTATCAGTGCTAACTTCTTTCTTCCTCTTGACCATTGGTTTATACTCTAGAGGAGTATCTTTGGGCACAGAAGGAGTATTGTCTTCTTTATCCTTCTGGCTGTGCCTTTCAATTCTATGGAAATATTCTCATCCCTTTCTTTATCAAGGTCTTCTTGTGATACACCATGTATTCTTAGGATCTCTAATGTGACCTTTGCAACCTTTCTATTTGTTGCAGCACTGTTCAGCTTAGCATCAACTTCTCTAGTCTTCTCTTCATAGGTTCCCCACCTAGGTTCATTGACATCCTTAGGTGCTGATAGCAGTACCTGTACATAAGCTTCAAGAACTTGTTCTTCAACTTCATATCCAAGTCGATGAATCCACTTAGTTGTAGGTTCCACAGCTTCCATACATGTAGTATCAATTTCCACCATGAGGCATATTGTATCCTTATACTTCTCCACAATACTCTCAGGAATCCTATACCTCATCTGCATTCTTGCTTTGAAAGTCTTCAATTCCAAAGTAATGTAATCTCTAAGTGTTCTTTCTATGTATGCCTTGTTAGATATATGTGGCATGGTAGGAATGGATTTGTCTAGATACAAGTCTGACACTTTACCAACTATATGAAGGTACATATAGATGATAATGGACCCAAACCTAAATACCTTAGTCTTGTCATGTTTGATGGCTTTGATATTGTCTATCAACTTTGCACATAGGATCTCACACAGGTTGAACTCTCCGTCTTCTTGTACAAGACGGATGGATGCTAGAATAGTGCCCGCAGACACACTATTCACTCTACTGGTATGATGAAACCTATAACCAAGTATCATTGAAATCAACTTGATGTATGACTCCTCTATAGGCTCAATGGTCATGCCGCGCTTATCACTTTTGGATTTACATACTTGCTCCACCATTTTCCTAACATCCTTACCCATAGGAAGGATGGCGCCTATCTTAGAAAGGCATGTCATCTCATGAATCAAGTCTCATGTGATTCTTACTGGTACATCTCCAATCCAAAACAAATCATCATGGATTCTACTCAATAATATCTTTATCCATTCTTCCTTATAGAACTCATATGCCATGGTATATTCAACAATGGGGTGATCATTCCATTTTGTGTATTCATCCATGAAATTTCTTTTTGGTTTTAACATTGTGTCCATGTGTGCCCTTAACCTATCCATTCCAATAGGTTCCTTCTTACAATGAATGTAAGCCCTTATGTCTTCTACATGCATGATGCCCATCAGCATGGGGGAGAAAGCTCCCTCTAAATCATCTAGGGTTGACTTAAATGGGTGCCTTTTGAAAATATACCTCTTCTTCTTAGCAACATCAAAAACAATAAGAGTGGTCGTGACTTACTTGATATTCGCTTAAATGATCTCTAAGATGTTCTAATGGTTTTCGAATCGGTGCAACGAGCTAGGGTTTCTGCAACCAATCAAATGCACTACAAATACTAATAGCTCAATCTCCAAATCTTCACAACTTCTGAAGCTCAATCTTCTCTCCAATTGCTCTGAGTATGAATGCAATGAGTAAAAAAACATCTTTTTGCGTACTTAAAGTAATAAATTTTCCATTAATGCAACTCGCATAAACCAGGCTGTCACTTCAAATTTTCAAACTTGAGTTTTGCTAACAATTAACATGTGCACTCTTGCAAAAAGGTTTCTATACACTCCAAAAGCTTAAGTCCAAAGGCGCATACTCTGAGGATGAGTATACCAGCCATGTAGGGGTCTAGATCTAAATTAGCTCCCCCTATGACCCTGAGGGCCATTCATGCAGATGTAGAGGGTGTGTCCACTAGGGATGCATCCAATACATTTCCATCAACATTTTATTTCTTTCCATCTGAAAAAATCATGCTCACATCTTCTGAGGCCTTCAAAAACTTGACTTCTACTTCAGGATCAAAAACTGGTTCTTCGGCCTTTTTAGGGCTTTCCTAACCTTGCGTCCTTGATCTACAAAACTTTGAGATATGTCCAGCCTTGTTACAAGTTTGAAAAATCACTGGAGGTCTATTATTCCTCGGTGCATTGACATGAGTCACCATTCTACATTATTTTTTTGTATGACCATTATAGTTACATATCTGACATGTAACATTCTGAGAACTTCTTGCATCCGTCTAATTCTGATTTCTTTGATCATGCTAAATCTTGTTCTTCTTACTAGTCTTGCAATTTATTTCTCTATGACCAAATATATTACATGTATAACAATAACCATTAAAAGGCTTTACCTCTGTACAATTCCTTGCAATGTGTCCATGCTTGTTACATGCAAAACAGGAGCCTTCAACAAGCTTGCACTTATTTTTAGGAGGACTACCATTGTCTTTGGTTTGATCTTTAGTCTTCTCAATATTAGTAGATTCTTTTTGTGTCTCCTTTCTTGATCGCATCTTATCAATCTGATTATGTGCTTCATTGTACCCAATACAGCTAGTGTCTCCTTTGATTCTTCTTGCATACAACTGTGATTCTACTAATTCAGCACTGGTGTGTAATTTGTCAATATGATCCTTTGAATTCTTTAATTCAGATTCCAAGCTTGCTTTGCAATTCTTCAGATCCAAGATTTCCAAATTTGCTTCCCTTAACTCTTCATTGAGTTGAAGGTTCTCCTTTACATGTTCATTGTAGACATCTTGATTGTTCATCAATTTGTCATCAAGTTCTTCAAACTGACTCACTAAGGATGCATTTTCTTCATTCAACTTCTTGACTTTTTCTTCAAGATCACTGTTAGAGTGTCCCTTCAAATCTTTTCTTAGTCTCTTATAAACTAATTCAACATCACTGACTTTTTTATTTTAGTTTTTCAATTTGTCTTTCTGAGTTGTCCAAGTCTTCAAGAGTTGCTTCAAGGTTCTTCTTCAAATCTTCTTTGTCCATGATCTCCTCAAGTGGTGAAACTTCTTTGCTGAGGACCAGAGCTCTAATACCAATTGTTAGGAATGGGAACACTGAGAGGGGGGGGTGAATCAGTGTTCACTATATTTTATCTTTTCACTTTAATATGAATACTAAATTATAAATGCTTAAGTAATGAATTAAACATTCACATAAACATGAAACATGAAATCAACACATGACACCAATATGGTTATGGGAAAACTCAAATAGGTAAAAACCCCGGTGGGACTTGATACCCACTAATAATCTACACTAGTGTTTTGTGATCCTTGTTAGAAGATCCTTTACCCTGTTAGGAGTAGCTTTACAATGCTTTTAGTATAGTAGACCTGGTTAAGGGTCGGACCCTATTAGGAGTCTTTTACAATGATCCCTATTAGGGGAGTGGATTCACTATCCAAGAGATCACTACTCAAATGATGAAGGCTACAACCTTCTGAGATTAGATACACACTATATCTGCTGGTGAACTGTATCTGTGACACTGCTTGTCAGATTAGTTCCTTTGGTGCACTGATGCTTTGACCTCTTGAAAAGATCTAATACATCATATGCTCTCTTTGCATACCTTTGCTCTTCTTCTCACAACTTTATTACAACTTGCTTGACTTCCATACCGATTACAATGGGCACACCTTATATTTATGGGCTCATACCAATTATACAATTAGGTCAGCCCTATAACTAATTACAAATAATGCTTCCAAATGAATTGGCTTAAGCATGCTTACAATTATACATATACATATGTTGGAAACCTAAATACAATGGGCACATAGCCTCTACAACATTAATTTACAATCGCAAACCAAAATAGTCACTGTCGGCTCTATGCTCTATTCTCTGTTGGCACACACTGCCTGGGCAATTTCAACTGACTTTAACTTTCACATCTTTTCATATCTTATTATGTGCTCTTAGACTAAGCATAAGTATAGTTGAAAAATCTTAACTTCCAAGGTGCATACCTTAATTCATCTGTACACATGGGCGCAGGTGCTCTGAGCCTCTGGTGCTCTGTATGCTGTCCAATCTTCAACACTTAACTGATTTATGATCTTTACACTTAGGGCGCTGACTCCAAACTGGTATATGACTTTGTTTCCATAATGACAACACTATATCTAGTCATGTACTTTAGTATAGACAACTTGCCAATAGTTTTTGATGTTTCAGTGTTTTTGCAAACTGAAACACTACGTACCTCTGAAATGCTGAAGTGGACCTTATGCTCTAGGATTTTTGCACTTTCGGCCATGTCTGCCTTTTCGCACACCAAAAATGTTTCACTCCCCGAATCACCGATTGTTTCAAGAGGAACCCCTCCTCGACCTTTTCAACCTTTTCAAATTTGTCAGATCTTTCAGCCTCTAGGGTTTTCGGACCTCTGATTCACCAAAAGCCTTTTCTGCATGGTAATAGCCTCTTTTGGTAGTTTTAGCCTTTTTGGACTTTTGGAGATGTGACATCCTCGATGGCCCGAAAGGCTGAAATTCTTTTTTTGACCCATTTCAGTTTGAAAATTAAAAAATATAATTTGTTTTTTTGGGTTTTTTTTTCTCTCATCTTATTACTCATTCATGTCTTGTCCTCTCCACAGGTATGGCCGAGAAGGTACTAGAATCACCGGAAATGAAGTATCAGTTCAAAGGATACCATCCACCATCCAAGGTGACTTACTTGCACGCAAGGATAACTGATACAGATATCGGGAATGCAAGTTTGAATGAGTACCTGAATAAGTGTGCTCAACTAGTGGGCCATTCAGAGGATTGTACTTCATTTTTCTTCTGCTCCCTGGTGAATGTAGTAGGACACCCAGTCTCCATCCAGTCGGCGAACCTGATCAACACACTGGCCAATAACTATGTGCCAGATGAGTGCATGGTCAAGAATGGCCTTGGAGAAGTGGTCCTGGACCTAAGGCCCAATAACATTGAAGATGTTTTCCATCTACCCAAAGGGGTAGACAAGTTATTCAATTTCAATATCAACAAGGGGATGGAGTTCTACAACAAAGATGTAGAGCGGGCTCACAACATCTTCAACAATCAGTACCTAATGCAGCCATTGCCCAAGAATAGATTTGGTAGAATTGACATGAGGAGAGGCTACATGAAAAAGGGTATCCAAGAAGCCATAACAATGATAAGAAAGGTATATGGGATGCCTAAGTCCCATCAATTGGAACCTTGGATGATCTTCCTGATCTAGAAGATAAAAGAAAGGCAGGCAAGGTTTGATTGGGCGACCATCCTAAGTGATGAGCTAGATGAACAATTGATTCAGGTGAAGCCAGACCCCCACTTCTACATGACATCCTATGTCATGTACTTACTAGTCGCCAGGGTAGTATATCCAAGATTAACTAAAGTTGGAAACATAAGAGAACCAAACACGAGGCCATTCACTTTGTACCCTCAATTGGTGAGGAAAGATTTCTTTACACACAATAGCCCAGAGTTTAGAATAGTCAATGATGCCTTCATTTTTGCAATCATCCACTCCATTGAGGGTGACTATGCTAAAAGGTTATCAATAGAAGTAGCAGCTATAGTGAAGGCCATTGGGGCATTATATATATAATTTCAAACATTCACATACATTCAGGTGGCAAGAAGCACTTTGGAACCTAAGAATCTCCCAAGGTACCCTTTTGGCAGGGTAGTTCTACTAGAGATAGCAAGGTAGCTATCTGATGACCATGATCATATCAAGCATAAGAAGAAACATTATTGGGAATTTCCTATTTCCATTGGCCCCCACTGTGTACCTGACATGAAAGTCTACAAATCATTGACCGGAGAATGGGATGAATTCCTTTTGGCAACCTATAATCTGGTGAGGCCTCACTTTGACCCCATTGGTACTTATAGCCATATAATGGGAAGACACTATTCTCATGAGCTACATATTGATGACCATTGGGCCAAATATGTAGATGATTATGAGGTAAGAGTTTGTGACTATTGATGGATGAGTCTAGAGCTGGCACAGGGTGCACTGTTGTTGAGGATTCTGCAGAAGGTGGTAGATGTTGATTCAGATAAAGTTTTGGATTCTATATATAATATAGACAAGGTGTTCACAAGGGCCATGTTGAATGTGGAGGTGGATCAAGATGAGAATGACAACATGGATTTTAGAGCCGAACATGTGATTAAACTGATGAAGTCTTGAGTCACTCATCAATTTCTAATGTAACCACTCCCCATGAAGCAACTCCCCGAGAAACCATCTTGAGAAAAGAAGGGAGAAAAGATACCAAAGCCACAGTTCAAAGAGGCTACCCCTTTGAAGCTAGAAATTGTGTATTAACAAGAGAATCCCACTACATATGGTCTAGCCACACACTCCAAGAAGATGAAAACTAAGATGACTGGAAGTATTGCACCACTAGAAGCACCTTCACCTAGCGACCATGATTCTCCAAGCTCAGAAAAGAAAATGAAATTCAAAATCATAGGGCCCAAGCTATCTGGAGTAGTTAAGGGTCATGTGTACAAGAGGAAGAAAGGCTTGATGCCTACACAAATGGATACCCTAGTGGAGGATGATGAAGATCAAATGGATGAAGTTCCCCTTAGTCGGAGGACCTGGTCTGTGGGATTCTTAAAGAAAAGAAGGATAACAGACGATAATCCTAAGGATGCTAAAGGGGCTACTCAGGTAGAGCTAATAAATCTAGATGCCCTCGGTGATGATGAATTCAACATCAAAAATTTTGTGGGGTTGCATGGGTTCAAAGAGTTTGAGCAACAAGCTCCTATGCAGTTCACTAGTCTTTTAAGTGGCATGGGAGAGGATCTACAAAAGGGACCTCCAGGGTAAAATGATGTTGAGATAATGGAGGACCGAGGAGAAACTATAGAAATAGAAAAGGACTCTTCTGTTGGGGTCACTTTAGAAGGAGCAAGTGCATAGGTACCATTGGTTTCATCTATTCCACCTCCCCCTTGACCTCATCCTTGCACACCTCCTACCATTCAACCTCAAGAGCCTCCCACTATTCCACTTTCCACTCTCGTACATAATACTCCATTTCCTCAGCAACCTTCCTCATCCCATGTTTGCCTCTCGACCCCGCCTCCACTAGCCCATTTAACCACTCCCCTTGTGTCTCCTATGCCTCCCACACTCAATATTCCTCCTCAAGTTCACATTGAATCAGTGCCCCAGAGCTCACAGGAGCCTGAGAAAGAAGCAAAAGTCACTGGCGGGGAGAAAATGGAAGAAATTCATATAGGATCAGAGGAGCGAGATGACAAGGGAGAGTCAGAGGAAGAAGAGGAACCACATACTGAAGAGGATAAGCCACAAATAGATACTGAGGAGAAAATGACTAATGAGCAGCAAAATTTTGATGAGGGAGAACATGAACAACATGTTGGGAATGAGCAAGAAGTGGGAGAAGAAGAAGAAGCTCAAGAGGAAATAAAGATAGAACACTTGGCAACCTCTTCTGCATTGGCTGCTCTCTATGAGCCATTGAATGCATTCTCAAAGCCCACATGGTTTACCAAAGAAGTGTAGCCGAGGGTTAGACTATACACTGATGATGAGGTTGACATGATCTTGCTAGGGCATGCTTTCCACCAAATGGCATAGGTGGTTGTTCGTACAATGGATGTTGGTATAAATGAGATCACTCTAGATGATTATGTGCTAGAGGAGGTAGACTTGGGAGAACCAACTAGGGAAGGTAGAAAAACTTTGGCTACTTTGGGCTTGAAGCACGCTCTTGGCTTCATGAATAAAGATGAAGAAAGGATAAAATCTCTGGAAGAGAAAAATGAAGCTATGAAGAAATTCATTCTGAAGATATCAGGTCCAATTGACCCTAATAACCCCGAAGCCTCATTACAGGAAATTTTGGAGAAGAAGGGGGATATAGACATAGATGTTCCACATTCTTTTGTACAGGCTTGTGCTAAATGGAAGCTAGATTTTGAGCAGTTCACTAGCTTATTTCTCAGGAGGATCTTAAGGCCCTTCCAAAACATTTTGGCGAGAATAACTTCTTTAGTGGAGATCATGAGTGAAGAAAATGGTGTAGAAGAAATCATCCTCAACTGGAAAAAGGTATTGGATGAGTTAACAATGATAAGAAAGCAATGCTTCTAGGTTCTAATGAAGGTTTATGAAGGGGTGGAATTGGATAATTTTGAAGAATGGATCTAGGAGATAACAGTGGCATTGGCTGTATTTGAGAAGATCCTCAAGAGGTTGAATAAAAGAAGGGATGATAGCACACTTTTCGCAAAGGAGTTGCAGGAGTTTTTTGAAGGTTTGGATTTAGATTTGTTTGATGAAGATGAGGATAAGATGATACATTTAGTAAATGACATCATCGATCAATCTCTAGGCATATTCTAAGGAAGACCTCCAACAGATGTTCTACCAAAAAAGAGGAAATCTAGAAAATGTTGTCCCAAGAGGAAGAAATAAAGGCTTTTGCGAAAGAATTGATGGATTTCAGAGATAGGAAAAAGGAGATTCTCCAAGGGATCAAGATGCTAGACTTTGATGAGGTGCTAGAAATAGTGGATAGGTTCAAGAAGGCACACCCAAAAGTGCCTCCCAGCTAGATAGCCTCCAGATTAGAAATCTATCAAATTTTGTGTACAGGAAATTCAGTTTTGACACTTAGTCAATTTTGCAGTGCCTAGTTTTTGGCATTTTGACCATAAGGATTTTTTCAGCCACCTACAAGTCTGACAAGTCCGACAAGTCCAAAATGGTAAGAGATAAAGGACATAGCACTTAGTTAATTTTGGGTCTTGAGTTTTTCGAACCCACTATCGGGATTTGGGCATTTTTTGACATGTCCAAAAGTAAACTCCAGTTATCTCAGAGATCACTTTCCAATCACTGGGCTTCTTTTTTGGGATCATTTGTGCATGATTTTGGAATCTCTTCTAGTTGGGTCCATGTGGAGAAGTCAAAGTCAAAGATCAAGGGTAGAAACATGAAGATTATTCAGTGCATGAGCAAGTTCCAACTCCTTTTTTGATTTGTTTAATGCCTAATTTGTTCAAATCTTTGTAATGCATGAGGATTAATTCCATGCCAGGATAGCTTAGTTAAGACATTTGGGCCCAGATGCTGATCCCAACATACTGATGCTACCCAGGTATTATCGTCTTCATCAGATGAACCATTCAGAGTTCACATGCCAAAGCTACCAAGAGGTGGTGGTCCAAGTTATTAACTAGATATCAAACATATCCAAACCTCATGAGAAGGAAACAACTTGTTCAAGTGAGGAGGAATATCCACTCGGTGAAGAACCCCAAGGCCCTATGACTGAACACTTTATACAAGAGGAGTGGAGCTCTTCTAATGATGGTTTCCTACCTCCATGCCATGAGGTTTGGCACGATGTCAAGAACAAACAAAAGATGAAGCAGGTTTTCCTTTTGAAAAGTGAAATCTTAGATGAAGGAGAGACATAAATTCCAAGTGAAGGTCTGTCATCCCTTACAGCCCTTGCAAAACCATGAATCGAGACCTCTCTACTTGAAGTAATCCCAAAACCCCAAGTCAAGACATCTTCTAACAAAAATCATTCAATATGGAAACTTCAGTTCAATGGCTCCAAGTGTGAGTTGGGAATAGGAGTTGGGATAGAATTAGTTAACCCTCATGGGGGTTCATACTATGCTTCTTACCGGTTGCAATTCTACTACACCAACAATGTTGCCGAGTACGAGGCTCTGACCCGTGGTCTCCTCTTGGCACACAAGAAGAAAGTGAAAGCAATAATAGTGGAAGGTGACTCACAATTGATAGTCTAGCAAATCAAGAGCCAGTATTCCTGCACTGACAAATGATTGGTCTCATACCATAATTGCATCTAGGACCTAATCGAATACTTTGAAGCCTTTAATATTTGGAGCATCTCAAGGAGAAAGAATACTATCGCTGACGCTTTAGCTGTGTCTATGAGCTCCCTAAAACCGCTAGAGAAATCCAAATTAAAGAAATTCTCTGTGGAACTTATGGTTGTACTGGCTGTCCCTGACAACATCAAAAACTTCTAGGTATTTCAAGATGATCAACAGATATTGGAATTCATCATGAACGTAGGGATCTTTGACAAGCAGACCATTGATGAAGAAGAAGATGAAACAAAGGAGTCCGATGACTTGGGGATTTTGAACTTGAAAACAAATTCCATTCCGAAGGGTATGGTAGCTCTAGAGAGAATTTTTGATAAAGATGAACATGCTCAAGAAAGGGGAAAACACCAGTAGTGGGCAAAGATGATTGTGAACTCTACAACTTAGGAATGGAGCTCAAACCTAGGGAAGTCTACATTGGCAAGGTATGCACACTAGAGGAAAAGAAATTGATGGTCAAGTTACTCACTGAATACAAAGACGTCATAGCATGGTGCTACGAGGATTTGAAAACCTATGACCCTAGTGTTATTGTCCATAACATCCTATTGAACCTAGATACTAAGCCCTTTCGCTAGAGGCAAAGGCCGGTAAACCTCGTAATTGAGCCAGTAATTCAAAAGGAAGTGAAAAAGTTGCTTGATGCCAAGATAATTTTTCCCATACGGCATTCATCTTGGGTCGCCAATCTTGTCCCTGTAAGGAAGGAAAGTGGAGAGGTTAGGCTCTGCGTAGATTTTAGAAATTTGAATAGATCCTCTCAGAAGGACAACTATCCTTTTCCTTCTCTGGACAAAGTGTTACAAGTGGTCAATGGTTCCCAAATGATGTCCTTCTTGGATGGCTACTTAGGGTACAACCAAATCATGGTGAAGGAAGAAGACCACCTAAAAATGGCCTTCACCACAAAATGGGGAACATTTTCTTATCGCCGCATGTTGTTTGGTCTAATCAATGCAGGAGCTACTTTCCAATGAGCTATGGATGAGGCATTCAAAGGTCTATTCAACAAGTACATTGTTATATATATGGATGACCTCATAGTTTTCTCTAGGAATCGGGTGGACCACATCAAGGATTTGCGAAAAGTTTTAAAGAGGTGTCGATGTTATGGGATTTCTCTAAATCCTAAGAATTGTGTCTTTGGGGTGAATCAAGGAAAACTTCTTGGGCACATTATATCTAAGACAAGCATCTCAATTGACCTTGAAAGGGTTGAAGCTATCCTCAAATTGGTTCCACCAAATAGCAAGAAGGAATTGAAGTCCTTTTTTGGGAAAATCAACTTTGTCAGGAAGTTCATTAGTGGGTTTGTAGAAATAGTATGTCATTTAAATGATATGTTGAAGAAGGATGCTAAAATTGAATGGAATGCCCCAGCTAAAGAGGCCTTCAAAGAAATCAAGACATAAATTGCCACTGCTCCAGTCTTGGTCAGTCATGATTATCTTCTTCCATTTAAAGTCTACTCATTTGCTTCAGAACATTCATGTGCAGGAATCCTCACACAAAAGAAAGAAGGTGAAGACAAAAGGCCAATTGCTTTCATGAGTTTCCCACTGAAGAACATGGAACTCAAATATCCTAATTTGGATAAACAATCTTTCACCTTGGTCAAGACTATCAAGAAATTTAGGCACTACATATTGCAGAGTAAGGTCATTGGAATTGTTCCGGATCTAGAAGTCAAATCCTTACTAATGCAAAATGAACTCAGAGAACGAAGAGGAAAATGGATGGAAATATTGCAGGAATTCAACATTGAGATCCAACCGATGAAATTAGTGAGAGGTCAAGGCCTCACCAAGATGATGCCTGAAATGGAACAATGTTTGGTGTGTCAGGTGTACACCAATGAAGATATAGTTACTGACATATGGTATCAAGACATAGTCTACTACTTGCTACAAAATTGTTGTCTAGATAGATTGAATGGTTCCTAGTAGAGAGCACTTAAGAATAAGAGCAATTCATACATGCTAAAAAATGGTAAGCTCTACAAACGCAATTATGACGGATTGTATCTATGATGTTTAGATCGAACAGAAGCAGAACTAGTTCTCACAAAATTTCATGATAAGTATGGTATTGGACATGGATCAAAAGAAGCTACAACTCATCAGATACTAAGATCTAACTATTACTGGCCAACTTTGTTCAAAGATACTCACAAGCATGTGCGCACTTTCCCTGTTTGCCAAACCAACACCATTCAAGAAAGACATCTGGTGATCCCCTTACAACCAGTATATGAAGTGTGTCCGTTCACCCAATTGGGGGCTAGATTTTGTCAGAATGATCAATCCTCCATCCTCGGTAGGCCACCGATACATCTTGACCACAACCAACTACTGCACGCGATGGATAGAGGTACAAGTTATGAAAAATGGTACTATCGAGGTGATCACCAAATTCCTAGAGGAGTTCATCATCATGAGGTTTGGCATGCCCTTTTTCTTGGTATGTGACAATGCCCCCTACTTTTCATCTACAAGTCTCATTCAATGGGCCTTCAAGAACCAGGTAATTCTAAAATTCTCATCCAACTACTACCCACAAGGAAATGGAGTTGCAGAGTCAACCAACAAGAACCTGACAATGGTAATCAAGCCTCTTTTGGATGACAACCCTAGAGACTGGCACACCCAGTTGAAATATGCTCTGTGGATAGATCGTGTGAGAGTCAAGAATGCCCTAGGGACTTCACCCTACCAGTTAGTTTACAGTCTGCAGCCTGTCTTTCCAATGAACCTAAAAATACCAATTTTGAGATTCATGGATCAATACATGGAGGGTGAGGATCGGGTGCAGATTCACCTCATGAATTTATTGAACCTTGAAGAAAAATGAACTATGGCCTTGGAACACATAGCCAAACACCGGGTTGTTCTCAAGTGATGGTAAAGAGCCACTATAAAAGCCTTCTGAATTTTTGATCTGGTCCTAATGTGGGACAAAGCAAAAGAAAAACCAGGCAGCCACACCAAGTTCTAATGTCTATGGATAGGCCCATTCCAGATCACTCAAATATTGGGAGAGAATATCATTCAGATTAGTTCTCTTGATGGAGAATTGGTCCCATTACCAGTCAATGTCCAATTTTTGAAGCATTATTTTGGGTCTTAATTGGCCCCTTGTACTTTACTGTATATACTTGTACTTTATTATCTTTTCTTTTAGTTCTTCATTAGTTTTGTCTTCCTTGTCTTTTCTTTAGGTCTTTGTTGGAGGAGGTTAGTGCTTTCAATTTTAGTGGTCCTTTTAGGTAGCCCAAGAAATGAGTAAAGCTTCTCATTGTTTAAACCTCAGAGGTAGTTTCATCTTGCAGTGAGCTAGAAATAGTGATTAGAGGAAAGGTTAGTTGTTTTCAAATTCTTTGGGAGAGTGTACCAAAATCAACCATCCTCACCACTTAAATGCACTTAAAAGAAAATCTTGAGCCACAAGCTTCTCAAAATAGGATTCCAATTTGCGTTGGGAGATGCCCATGGTCATGAAGGAAGCCTAAAAGTTAGAACCCTTCCCTGATTGAAATGCAGACCAAAAGAAAAGAGGAAGAAAATTAAAAGGAGGAACGCATAAAGATGAGATAAATAAGGAAATTCTCAAAACCAGGACAACATAGTCTAAGCGCTGCCCCGATTTTCCAAAAAAGAAAAAAAAAAAGAAAGAGCAATGGATGGTGGTTTTACAAAGCTACAAGGAGCATCGAAGAAATCCACACTAAATAAAATTTGCTGATAAACATATACTTTCAAAAGGATCAGCTTAAAAATTGAAGCAAATCGAGTCTAAGAGCCCTCCTACAAAGCCTAAGGACTTCTATCAAAGCTCGTCTGCAGTCAGGAAAGGGTGACTTTAGCAATCTCTATCAGGGCTATTAATGCCTACCTGGAAATAAAGCAAGGTTAAATTGACTTATGGATGACTTTGGATTGGTGGGTAGTGATCCGACAAGGATGGGATGACCATCATCAAGAGCTCACAACAAAGGGTTTTTAAGGGAAATTTGAACACATACTTTCACACACTAGATGTGGAAGTTGTGGTTTTCTCAACCTTGGTGACGATAAGAAACATACTCAATCTGAAGATCTTTGTACTTGGCTCATTGCAAATCAGGATTGTCTTCAGGTGGACTAGCTCTGGGAAGCTCTAGTTCTCTTCCTTTCTTTGTTTGTTTGGGCTATTTGTTGTGCTCCCACAACCATGCTCCCCTAGTGGCTCTTATGGCCTCAGCCCCCCCCCCCCCCCTTTCTTCTTTTTGCTTCTCTCACTTGTTGTCATCTTTAGGGGTTTTTTCCTTAGTTTTTTCCTAGTTTTTAGCCTTTTCGGCCTCGTTGCCTTTTTGCACTTTCAGAGGTCCGCAAGTGTGAAAGGCCCAGTAGAGAAAGAAGAAAATCCTTGGGCCTTTTAGCTATTCCCCCTTTTCAGACCTATCGGATGTTCGCAACACCAAAAGTCTGACTCTCGCAGGAGTCGGCCTTTCGATTTTGTTGGCTTTTCGGAGGTTTGCACCCTCGAAAAGGCTGACAGGATCATTCGCGGGGTGCTTGCATCGGAAACCTCACGTAGCCTATAAAAGGTGCATGAGGGTTTTTGAACCCTCACTTTGCACTCGCTCCTCTGCCTCTTGTCTGCTTTTTTCATTGCTGGTCACCTTTTCGTCACTTGGATCTCGTCTTCTTGTTGGTCATCATCGAGTTCTTCATCTCCTAGGTAGGTGTTTCTTTCCTCCCTCTTTTTGGTCTTAGTTTAGTGCTTTTTCTTTCTTTCATCCTTTTCATTTCATCCTAGGTTTAGGCACTAGTAGAATTTGGGCAATAAATGACCAGGTGACTAAAACTTTTAGTCACGTGACTAAAACTGATCATGTTCTACTCATTTTTTGCAATTCACAAATATAAATGACTAAATAAATGACCAATTTGGTCATCAGGTAAAATCACAACTAAAATGACTAAATAAATGACCAATTTGGTCATTAGGTAAAATGACTAAATAAATGACCAATTTGGTCATGGGTAAAATAACCAATTTGGTCATCAGGTAAAATGACCAAATAAATGACTAAATAATTAGTCACCCTAATAATAAAAATGACTAAATGAATGATTAATACTCCTTTACACATTAACATTTGATAATATCATATACTCATATTCTTAGAAGTTGCATTTCAGCAATAATGTGTGTTCACCAATAGACTTATTATACGAACATTATTATGTGTTCTCTAATATTTTGTTCACCAATAGACTTACTGTTGCATTTCACATTAACTATTCTATGTGCTCTATAATTTTTAAATGTTTCACTATTTTGTTTGTATCGACCCAAGGTGAACTTTAGTATTTATGCCATTATTCAAATATTGTTGATACATATGTTTAATTTTCAAGCAAGGTCGAGCCAGCCAAAAGATTATTCATGGTCAGAATGTGTCAAGCATGACTATTCATGTGTTATCGCTAAAAGTTTGAATTTAATTATCTGTTATATTATTCATATACATTTATAAAATGCGCTCAATGTTCCGTTCTCTTCTCAAACCTCTTTTTTGTATGTAGTGAATCCCAACAAATGGGATGCCTTACTGTTCTTCAACCTGAACCAGATGCTACAATTGATGACACCATTCTGCATGGTAGTTTTGACAAATGATCTGAAAAGTATGTAAATCTTCAAACATTTCTACAATTATAAATTTTAACATAATTACATCGAATTGCATCTGCTTAATGCAGTGGTTGGTGACAAGGGTTTAACAACCTCCCATGGATTCTATAAGTCTAGTGGTTGTATCAAGCATTAACAGTTCAAGCTTTTGGTGCAACGACGTCAACCACCCAATCTAATAGCATATATAGACTTCTTTGCACTAATTCGGCCATCAGGTGAAATCACAACTAATAATTGGTTAGACAAATAAAAATGACTAAATAAATGACTAATTTGGTCACTGGATAAAAAACACAACTAAATAATTAGTCACACAAATAGAAATGACTAAATAAATAATGAAATTTTACCACCAAAATCACATCAAAACAAAGGCAAGAGTAGAAGGTAAATACCAAGAATTTAGGTAACATTAGTTATATAGGCATCAAACAATTAGTAATTACTTGGTCCATACTATTGGGATAATATACAATTGCACCCTATATTTACATAGGTAAATCATGAATAAGAGGACATATCAACTCCCTTGATCGATAGAATTATTTTTCATCTCTACATCATTCATCTCCTTGATTGATAGTATTATGTGTCATATTTCTCATTAGGATGAGTTTACTTAACACATTTTCTCTTACATGCAATTCAACTTCTTTTGAGATACGTCTTTCACACCTTGATCTTTGCATGCTAGTGTGTAAATATTACAATTCATTTCCTTTGTTTTACATACTCTTGAATACATATATTAAAATTTATTTATTTTCAAAACTAATTTAATTGTCTTAAATTAAAAATATAAACTAATTCAATTGTCTTAAATTAAAAGGCCAGACAAAAGAATATGCATTTTCAATAGGCGGAAAAGGATACAAGAATGGTGGGAAGTGAAATTCTAACATGACTTTGTTAATTAAGCCAATAGGCCTAATTTGTGTGGGATTTTAGCTCACAAAGCCTGAAAAATTATCATCCTGCTTCTGCCAGCAAAATAGCTCCTCTTCAACTTGAAAAATCTCTGGCTACCCCTCGCATCCATTTGGCACTTCTGTGTCCTCTGTGCACCACACCAGGTATCTGTGCCCTCAATTTATTGCTACATCATATGCACTAAATTTTACTTCCAACGAGAAGCTCTCCCACAGTTTAGGGCTTTTGGGGACATCCATCCCATTGACATCAATATTATGTCTTTAGTGGCGGCAACCGTTTTCATTTGGGGACATCCATGGCATGGACACCAGTATTATGTCTTCAGTGGTAGCCATTTGCATTTGCTAGAAATGTAGTGTTTCTAGACAATGCAACCAAATGCAACAAATAGTTCATCTTTGTATTCGACATTATGGGTTTTCAGGTTGTGACATAAGGGCTTCCTCCAGTAATGGTGTCTACACAGTTTGACTAGTGAGCAAATATAGATATTATGAGTCTTTTTCCCTTTATCTCTGCATTTTTCTAGTCTTAATTGCATGTTATGTGTATCTTAAAAAGCTTGAATGAAATTTTGATTCCATTTGACTGCATCATCTCATCAGAGATTAAGCCAGATAAGTTAATGTTAGTAGTAAATTGTATAGCAGATAAAATAATGAAATAGTGGGTAGCTTCCATATTATAATAAAAAAGAAATGAGACATAAAAATATCTCTACTCCATGCCAACATATGAACTCTGACAGACCTGCAGGCTTTGTAAACTAAAGGTCATTTATATGGACAGTTTTAAAATTTTGAATAGTTTATTATTTCTCATGTAAAACTATTGATAAATATGTATGGAGGAATGAGGACTGTTCCATAAAGAGTTTGAAACAGAGTCCATGAAATAAAGGGGTGCTTATGTATTCCCATTTTGAACTTGACAATTTCCAAGCGCATGAATTTGATCAACCTGCTTTTGACAATTTGAAGTAGTTTATTTTTAGACATGTTTCTTTTAGCATGATATGAGCTAGTCTCTAGGATAGATTCAATGAGCCCAGAAGTAGTTTTTTACTGTTGGCATTGATTGGTGACTTTTTTAGTGATATATTGTAACTGGGCATGTTTTGAAGACACTTACACTAGTTGATCATCCACCCCCATGAAGACCAAATGTTGAGCCTACTATTTGTGTTAGGTCATCTTTCTGTTGATGAGAATAATGATTTCTAGTTCTAAAACATTTTTCTTTGCATCTCCATTTATGGTTTTGGGGGTGCATCATCCCTCAGTGGGTTGCTTCTCACTCCTCATTATCCTCAGAAGTCAATGATTTTGTCACCAAGGTGTGATAGCACAAACTCCTCCTTTGACCAAGACACTTATTTGGTGTCTCATTGGTTTCTTGGTACAAGTTGGTTCTTCTGCTCCTATGCGTTGTAGCTTACAGTTTGGTTAAGTTTTCTTTTCTTCCACACATGCATTCCTCCAGTGTAAATCCTTGTATTAGAATGTTGATTTTAATTATTAAAAAGATGGTTATGCAAATGACCAAAGCTCCATATTGTGGTTAAATGACCAAAGGATCATGAACTTATACTTTCCCTTGTAGACAGTGTTTGTGCCATTTATTATATTATTTATGTTGTTGTCTCTTGAATTTCATTAGAAGCAACAAAAGGAGAATATCAATGGAATTTCAAGCTAAAGAAGACATTCACTGGTTGATTTGAAGTTACAGGGGCATTCATCTCTAGGTTGTGTGATTGAAATTTTATCCCTGCCTATGTTTAATAAGATAATATCACATAATAAAGATATAATCATGTTATCTCTATGGTTGTTTATGTCAAAGGGCCATAAACATAATCATGGTGCCAATTTTTTTTTATCCACACAACTTTAATTTGGTATTCTGGCTCATTCCTTCTCAAATCTAGTTTTCTCAAATCCACTAATTTTTCCTAACCTCCTGAGTTGATTTTCTGCTACTATTGGTATATTTGGCACCAAATACCCCATTGGTTAGATAACTTCCTGACTATACATTCATTGAAACTGCATGTCAATCACTTTATAGTTTGCCTTGTAGGCCCACAATATTGGCTACCTCTATTCCCAATCTTGCCACACAATGTCACAAGAGAATCATAATATTATTTTTTTTGTCACGAGTGGTTGCAGCCAAGCAACATTTGTCTCTACTGCATGTACTACTTTTTGTACCCATGAATCATTAATTTCATTTTCAACATACTACAATTTGGATAAATCATGAGATTATTGTGGCAACATGCCTACATTTAATACTTGTTTGCTATCAGACAAAAATCCACCTTTAATTATACTCTGATGGATATCCACACCTATTTCTAAAGTTGTCATTTTGGCACAGGTTGAGAGAATATTGGCTAAGGTTGTCGAGTTTGATTTCAAACCTGCTAACTGCATTTTCTTAAATTTGTCCAAAGTCTTTTCAAAGAACCCATTTTGTGTGTATACTCCAACCAAGGCAATCCATGGGAAACATCTAGACTCAACATTTCTTTGAAAAATCTTAAAACACCATCAAGATTACCATTTTGTGCATATTCTGAAATCAATGTATTCCATGAGACTGCACTTCTGTTAGCCAATTTGTCAAACACTTCACATTCCTTGTCTAAGCTTCCACATTTTGCATCCATGTCTGGCATGGCATTTGCAACCATGACGTCTAATAGATATCCTCTTTTGATTATAATGTCATGGATACCCATACTTTGATCCAAAGCTTTGATTTTGGCATAGGCTGGGAGTATGGCAGCAAAGGTAAAATTATCTGGTTGGATATTCGTTTGTTGCTTTTGGAGAAACATAATCAATGCTTCTTGAGGATACGGGCCATGTCTTATGTAAGCTTCAATTATGGTATTCCATGAGGAAACAACTTGTTCTATCATATCGTCAAATACTTGATGAACATCTATCAAAGTACCACACTTTTCATACATGTTGATAATATTATTTTGAAAGAATCTGCATCTAGAAAATTCAATTCCCCTGCCAGTGATAAGAGAGTGGATTTTTTTACCTTGTGAACATGCATTCTTGGCAACACAGATCTGCAAAAATTGAGGATATGTAGAAAATTTTCCAGGGGGTTTATTTGTGGACAACAAAATATGTATCACCTTCTTCAACTAAACCTCTCTACATAATGTCGTGAGATTTTAATTGAGATGGGTAATGGATGTCAATAACATCAGGACTTTTCAATTATATCTAAAGGGTGGGAGAAAATTGCATCTAGAAAATTACACTTTTCATACATGTTGATAATATTATTTTGAAAGAATCTGCATCTAGAAAATTCAATTCCCCTGCCAGTGATAAGAGAGTGGATTTGTTTACCTTGTGAACGTGCATTCTTGGCAACACATGTCTGCAAAAATTGAGGATATGTAGAAAAGTTTCTAGGGGATATATATTAGCATCTCAACCCAAATTACATTTATAAAATGGTTAAGCTATATGAACTTTGACTTCTTAAGGTCACTCAAACAGTTGCTTTTGTTTGTGGGGAATTTATCTATTTTTTCTTATTTAATTTTTTCATATTAAGTGTTTTTCTTCATAAAATACCACAATCCTTAGAATAAAGTCCTCATGTATGGAATTAATCATTCCACAATGAGTTTATAGCTATTATTTTCAGCCCATGGAATGCATCATCACATTCTCTAATATCTAAAAATAACTAAAATACTAAAGCTTCAACTTTGAAATGATCTAATAGTGTAGTGTTAGAATGTTTATTCTTACATCCAAATGGTATAATATATATAGCTTGTAGTTTGACGCTTTACAAAACAATCTGATCAAATGCCTCTTAGCAAAACTTGATTATGATGTGTTAATCACCTAGATATTATAATAGCACACTTTATTTTCAAAGAAAATTAGAATTAACTGATCCATGATTTTTTTGATTCATTATTTTTGAAGATGCACACACTGCCAAAGAATGCCATCCAATAGTGCAACTGACCTCAAAGCACCACGATGTTAAAAAAGATTTTTCAAATGCTAGACAACATCTTGAAGTATAGTTAGTGTTGTTTGAAATTCCTAATAGAGAGATTGACAAGAAGATAAATTAAAATTGAGAAATTTAGTAGAAAGAAATGTGGCTCCTGTTACAATGTTTTGAGACTTAAATTGAAGGTAGAGAGAGCTTCAAATCCCTTCACTGACCAAGTTCCAAGCTACATGTTCTTGAATAATTTGGGATAGTCCAATCTTATTGAAAACTAACATGAGAGGGTTATAAGGATACTTAATTGTAAGCTCAAAATCCAAGGTGGTCAGTACCATTTGTCCACCTTCTAGAAAAGGTTGTTTATACTACACAAACCAATCAATTGGAAGTAAATAGTGGAAATTTTCCAATTTATGCTTGTGATAAACTTCATATGACATGAAAAGTAGATTCATTTTGTGGCCAATTAGAAAAGTAACATTTTTTTGAGAAATTGAAAATCATTTCTATATGATTTTAACATATGATCTATTCAAAATGTGTTGAGTCATTCAAATGAGTGATGATTTGGTCTTTTCAATTCTTTATTTCTCAGGTTTTTATTATGCACCTCCTAAGGCTTTCATATTTAAGACTAGCACTCAAATGCCTTACAAGAGTTCTTTCCATTGAATGATCAAACATAAAGCTGTGTTGCCCAAGTCAATGGAATTATAGGAGCATTTTGGAATCAAGAATATAGGATAATACAAGTTTTCTAGTTATGAGAATTGTTCTTTTACTTTCTTGTTCTTCAATATGCTTAGAATAAAAAGTATTGGTATTTTTCTACCATGTTTAATAGAACATTGTAGTTTCCATAAGTATATAGGGAATTGTACATCAGTTTCAAAAAGAATGACACACATTTGTGTGCCTAATTAGATTTGTTGCTGTTACTTTCCTTCTTCCTACGTAGTCTGTTTGTTGTTGCTTGTTTCTTTCTTTTAAGATTTGAGGTTTTCTTTAGATGTTCCAAGTTGTAAGGTGATTAATTTAGCATCTGGTAAGAAATGGACCGGAGATTGTGAGGAAGTGAGGAGAATGAAAAATAACTGATCCATTAAAATTTGACCTTTTTTGCAGTCAGCTGGATCAGATGTCAATCAAAAGCTATTTAGAGGCTATGCAACAACTGTTGTTTCTTGAGAAGGCCACCATCAATTACTAGGCCTCCTCATTAAAGTAGGAACCTCTCAACCAGCCTGCAAGGATGCTCTATTGGAAGCATGTCTCTATGGTCAGGTCAAAGCTGTTGAATTATTAACCAGCTCTGAAATTACCAGGCCAGATGTTTCTACACATGCATTGGTGTATGCTAGCTATCATGGCTTAATCGATATTGTTGCAATATTAATCAAGGAATAACCAATATTTTCATCTTTTGGTAGTTCTTTTTTGTATAAAGCACAAGAAATCTTGATTGTTTGTTGCCTTGTGAAATGTGATTAATCTCATGAAAAATTTGATTACAGAAATTGATTTTATTAAGGGAAAAAGGGGTTGATGTGAAAAATGAATGTTCATAATAGTATTCTGATCACTTTTTGATTGTGATACCATCTCCTAGATATTTGACATCCCGCACTACTGTTGTGGTTGCTTTACAGAATGGAGTTGATATAAACTCATGGGATAGGGCCTTGCTACATTCTGCTAAGCTTGTTTTATATGCAAATGTGGACTGTACACCCCTCATTGCTACTATTGTCAGTCGACAACCTCCTATTGTGAAGTATTTGTTGGAGGTGATTAATTTTATGATGATAAGGTTGAATTTAATAGAAATGTTCAAACTCCTTTTCAAGATATTCTTATAATGTAACTTTTTTGAAATTATAAATTTTGGGAAGGCCAGTGTTATAACATAGTTGCATGCTTTTTGTTGTTGAAATTGAAAATGTTGTTTATTTGGACACAATTCAAAGTGATTGTGCAGTTTGTGCATATTTGAATCTTTGATTATAAAAAGGCAACATGAAAATCAATTTGTTCTCTTCTCATGTTTTCAATTATAATTAGTTCTTGCTATTGAAAGCTGTAGATGGGGGCTAAGACAGATTGTAAATTTAGCCTGGGAGCTTGGACGTGGGATAAAGCATCTAGGGAGGAGTTGGATGTTGGGGGATATCTGGTAGAGCCCTATAATGAAGCATGGTTTTCAGTTGAATACTATGAAGCAAAGAGAGAGATTCTAAAAATGTTGCTTGGGTACATATCTCCTGATAGTGAGCACCATGGAAGAATGCTTATATGTCATGAATCCCTTCACCGTAACTTAGGTGAAATTCATGTGCTTTTAGATGCAGGTGCAAATGCTGAGTTTTGTGTAAGAACAAATAATGGACACAATTTTTGTCCTCTTCGCATGGCTTCTAGAATGGGTTGTCTTCCTATTGTAAAGAAGTTCATAGAACATGGATGTGATCTGAATGCAAGAACAGAAATGGGTGAAACTGCATTGATGCTATGTGAAAGGGAAAACCATCATGAATGTTTCATGGAGCTACTGGTTGCTAGTGCTAATCTTGGTTTATTAAATTGGGCAGGACAAAGTGCAGTCAACATAGCAGAAGATAGCGGATTTGAATCTTTTGTCCATCAAGTTCTATGTGCTACAATAAAGGAAGGAAAGAAAATAAAGTCAAGTGATCTCTAGGTTTTCTCTTCTCTTCCCTTGTAAAGCTTGATGTGTATTCTAGATTTGACATTCTCACTGCTGATGCAAGTTCTGAATCCATAAATATAGCTTCCTATGAAATTGAACAGGGATCAAACATGGCTAATAAATATTATGCCGATAAAGATAGGCATTTAGCCAAGTGTCCTCAAAGAAGATGATCATCTTCTCTAGTGAGACAAGTTCAGAATGGGAGAGTAGGATCACGCTGATCTAATTTTGTAGTGATTAAGAGAATTAACTACTTTCAGGATACAGTTACATGTTCAAATAAAGAATTGAGTAGTGATTGTGATGATGCTCAGAGTAATTGTAGTAGTAGTAATAAACCCACATAATTTTTAGCCACATTTTGGCCATCATCAAGATAAATATTAGGATTATAGATTGGAACCCTTAACATAGATAACTATGTTATACACCAAGAGGTAGAGAGCACTTAGGGCTATGGCAATTAATGTATTTACTATGGGAAGTCCCATGTAACTAGATTAAAATTGAAAAGTAAAAATAAAACTGTGAACAAAAATTGCTAGAGGTCAGGGGCTGAAACTTTGATGTGCCCACTTCACATTTAATAGGAAATTTGTGCCCAATAGCAGCTCTATGCAGTCTGATGACCTTTTTTAGATTAGCTGAGCGTCTCTTTTTAATTTCATTTCCAAAAATGTTAGAGGAGAGCAAGTATTTATTAGTCGTAAAGCCATTTTATGGCAAAGCTTCTTTCAATTGGCTTTTTGTGTGGGGCACAAGCTAATTAGATTTTAGTTTGCACACTTAGTGGGACTAGTACATAATGGGAAACTAACTTAGTAATCCTGTTGAGCGGGGGCATGGAATATCTCAGTTGGGAAGATGCTAATTTGCTAGCACTCATTTTTTTGGGTCACACTAGCTAAATAGATTGCAGATTGCAACCTCCATGGGATGAGAGGTAATGGAAAGGTAACTTAGTAGGCCCATTGGAGGGGCCTTGGAATTATCTCAGCTGGCTATAACTACTCTTTCTTATTTTAATCTGTGAGACTAGCTGATTAGATTTTAGATTACACCCTCCATGGGACTAGTAGGTAATGGAAAGTTAACTTAGAAGTCCTTTTGAAGGGGAACATGGAGTTATCTCAGTTACAAAGGGGTTCCCTACTATTGACTAGCATTCCTATATTCACTGAGTGGCTCCATGAAGAACAGAAATGGGAAACTTTAGAAATTTTCTTATTGATGTTTGGAGCTATCAAATTGTTGATAATTTGTGAACTATTAGACTAATTTTAGCCCATAATTTATTAGACTGTTTAATGGCCCAGCTAGAAGCTAAACTAAAGACTTCTCATAAGCTATTGGATTGTTTGATTACTCAATTGTTAGTCCCTTTTTAGTCTAAAATGTGGATTTCTTTCAACACTTTCCCATGAGCCACATTTGGTACTTGGAGTTCATACCTTGACTGACCATGTTATCTTTTTCCATGGACCAACTAAACTGCTAGCTTGCTCTATCACTGAGTTGCTAATCCCCTTTGGTACAAAATGTAGATTGTTTCCAACATCTTCTCAACTCTCACAAGCCACATTTCCTAGATTCACTCCTAAGACCCTGATACCATATTAGCTAGGACTCAACTTAGGATCTATGATAAATTTTTGGGTCACTCTATCACCTCTTGTTGATCTAGGATGTGATTATTTTTAACATAAATGGCCTATTGATCTATCACCTTTAATGTCTTGATTCCTAGGTGACTGCAAGCCCAACCTTTACTCTCATGACAACACATATATAAATGAGAACTATTTCAAGGCCACTGTAACTGCTTAAAGTTTGTATATAAAGCTTTATTCAAAAGTATTATAATAGGACTTTAATTGGAACACAGGTGTCCAGCTGGTACATTGGCTGCCATATCATTTTCCAAAGTCCTTTAAATTTAAGGATCCTAATATGGGTTAGTTATTTGTCATATTTTTGGTTATCAATGAATTTTTGTTAAACATTTAGTGCCATTGGGGCAAAGTGAAGTGTTGTTGACTATGTTTTCCAATTCATTATTTTTCCATAAATTCAACAATCAGAAAGTTCAAACTAGCAATTTTTTCTGAATAAGCATTGCAATACTAGCATGTAAAAATTGAGACACAATATACAAATAAAATGAGTCATGAGAGATTAATAATATTTCTCAGCCATGATACCAAATATTTTTAACTTAATTTACTTAATAAGGGTAATATCAATGATTTTGAAATCAATTACAGGCCTCCTCAAAAAAACTTTCATAATTAAAAATTTTTCTCATTAGTAAATAATCAGATAGGCTTGAGAATATCCTCTCCACCCATCCTAGTCCATAATAGAAGTACTACCATATCATTTGTTCACTAAACATTCTGCAGTTATGACTGAACCATAAGGATATGCAACAATTTATGTCTTGAATGGTCTTATTTGTACTGTCATTAGTTATAACATCTTTATATCATAGAAGCTAAGTTCCTATCTCTTCCTACACCCAATGTCACCTGAAGTTCTACCATACCAGTGAAGTGAAAGAGCATGGTCATGGTGCTTCCCTTGAAGATTGGAAAGCTTGCACCTGTGACAACAACAAACAATAAAACCAAAATGTAAACAACCACTGTACACCATTTATTTATAGTCAACCAACTTCCAAGATTTGCATAACAAAATCACGCTATATTTTCCATCTCTAAAAGTTGTTCTTTCTATGATAAGCTATAATTTATGGTTTACAACTAGTTGGGGTACATGCAGGAGGTAGTTGAGTACATGCAAGAGCCTGACTAGTTGAAGATTTAATCTCCTGTAAAATGAAAATCCTTCATTAACAATGAATGTTTATGGCATCACCATAGTCAATCATCAATTTATCAAGTTTTGTATATGTATGTACATATGTACACACACACCAATTTAAAGCTACCTGACATATCTCTAAAAATGAAAAAAATAGAATAGCAAGCTCAAAAGCTTCTTTGATGACAGTCTCAATGTCAGATTTTGGAATGTAAAATACTTTACTATTACCTCCTTCGTAAATACAAACTAGAATCATTTTCTTTCATTCCTTTAATATGTTTCAAAACTTTGGTCTTTATAACATGTCTATAGTTCATATTTGTTAATTTGTATCAACGGTTTACCGCAATTAAACATAAATATTCTCTGTAGTTTCCATATGTCTTGTCAATGAATTTAACTATATTGCACTACCCTTGACATTGGAATAGATCAATGCTCTCTTCAACATTGTATTAGACACACAACACCATCATCTCATGTATCTCATGACTAAATATCTCACACTTCTCTATTGTTGTAGCATTTCATTCATCAATGTTTTCTGCTCTTTATCTTTAAATGTTTTTTTTTACTTCATTGACATTTATCACTTTCTCTTTGCTCTTTGTATCTCATTTGATTATGAAATTATATTATAAAATGATTGTCTTTACTCCTATTTATTGAACATGTTGTCCATATTGAATGTCTTTTTCTATTCATGGATCTGTAGCTCTCCAATAATGGTGTGCTAGCATGCTGTTGTTGGAGCCCAAAATCTTCTCTTTACTGTTGCTTCTCTGCATCATGAAAGAAGAGGTTTTCAAGAAAATCCACATGAATTCTTAGGGATCCTTTCTTCTAACTCCTACTTTCCTTTTTGAATCAAGTTAGGCTTGTAGTTAAGAAGACTTGGCAAAATGAGAACTTAAAAATCCCTCCATAAAGACAAAAACATGATTTTCCCATTGACTTTAATGTGAATGATTTTTTGAAAAGCTTCTCATGAGGTTGGAAGTAAAGAAACTATTTTCTAAAAAGGATTTTGAAATACTAACTATATTTTAGCCCCAAACTTATTCTTTTGACAAACTCTTAGATTTCTATCTCAACTGAAGAGTCACTATTTTTACCTAGGGTGAAAAATAGGTAACAACAGTCAACTTATCATGCTTTAGGATAGCATACATAATGCTTACATGATATTTTTCTATCTCACTCTTCAAGAAAACCATTGTGTTCTATGGACAATGATGGGTGCATGAGCACCTCAAACATTCAGTTCAGAGTTAGAGATGAAGGAGATATCAAGGACATCCAAGACAAATTAGGAGGATGAAATGCATGATCCAGGTCAATAGATCAATTGGAGGATCCTAGCACCTATTATGGGCTTCAAATAATGCAATATTGTGTGATGCTTGTAATATCTTCAATGGATCCATTTTATGTTTGTAATGTCCTCATAAGGACCAATAGGTTGATTGTAATGGACTAATGATGTCCAATTCTCAAATGGTGTTTAAAGAGTCTAGATTAGGCTAGTGTGGAAGTTTAAGTCTTTAGAAAAGGATTGAGTATTCAAATAAAGCCTTTTGGTTATTTAAAAATTCAAATATTTGAAGGGTAATGGCTAGTTTAGGATTTAGAGGGAACTTTTAATTGTTATGATTGTAAAACTTAACTATTCAATCCAACCGATGAAAGTTGGTTGAATTAGTTTTTAGGGAAGTTATAGGATTCAATAGGGAGTTTTATATAAGGGGAAGGAGTCTCTATTACGGGAGAGAGCAAGAGACTGGTGTGTACAGTTCAAAAGACAGTGAGCAATAAAAGTACTCTGTTTCTTGCAATTTGATTCACTTCTAGGATATCCATTTGATTGGTTTTGAGTTCTCATGCATTAATAGGAGTCTTTAACCACTTTATTTTTTATTGATGAATTTCAAACACTTGTTGTGATTTACTATCACGCCAGTTGAATAACAGTGATTTTCCTTTAATTGTTTATTTGCTGCAATAGGGTTTAAGCGTAATGGAGATCTTTCCATGAGGATGAAGGCTTGATACTCATGGAAAGAGTAAATCTAACATGTATGATATGTTATTAACAGTGCGTATGCAGGATAGTGCAGGATTTAGGTGATCACAGTGAGGAACAGTGCACAAAACATTGAAGTTGGCTGCCAAAGTGTAGAAATGGGGAATCCATCCACACAAGACATATATTTTATGCTTGGGAATGGTTTAGAATGATGAATGGAAGGTGATTCAATCACCAATTTGAAGCGTGAGTGAGCTATGATAGGAGATTGTGGAGGCCCTAAAAATCAGGGTTTGAGGGCTCAATTTGGGGTTTTCTAGGTTACAAAGCCTTTGGAGTTAATTCCTTTTGCATATGGCCATTTTATGGCATAAATAGTCACTCTCCCAGAGTTGGGTTTGATAGGATGTCATTTGTTGATACTTCCTTTGGAAAATTGGTTAATTTTGTACATTGAAACAGGGCAACTGTTAAGAACAGGGGTGTTTGTCTGAAGTAACCTTATGAGAGGGTTTGATATGCTATTGTACTTTTAAAAGGGTGTTCATAAATGACCTCAAATTATCTAGTGGCTTGAGAAAAGGTAAAATTATCCTCATTCTAATTTTGTTGCAGGGTTACCATTAGGCTTTTTGGAATAGTTTGAGAAAGAGCTATGTGAACTGGAAGTTTGTGTGTTGAATTGGAGTCTTAGAACCTTTGAGCCCAAGTGATTTAGTGTTTATAAAACCAAATCTTTCATTTAGGAGCCTTGAAGATAATTTGACAAGCTTGATCCTTGTAACATTTGAGGTTTAGGATAAGCCCAAGTGCCAAAACCTCTGAAATTTCTATTTTCCTTTTGTATTCTCCTACCACCACCCTTACCTCTGCATCAATGAATCTCTATGAACAATCCACACATTTTTTGAAATGTTTTTCAACAATGACAATATTTTTGACACATAAATGTTGCTCTTTCTCTTCTAAATGGAAGTCATATATTTCTTCTTTCATTTATAAATAATTCTTTCTATCACAACATGACCTTTGATACTCTTTTATGTATTCTTTATCATTACTACTTACATTCTTGTTACTATTACCAGATCTTGATCACTGTCATTATGATGCTCTATTGCTATTGATAGTGCTTCTCTTATCATACTTATGACATTTTCATAGTTCTTCCCTTGTGTTGTGTCATTTAAAGGTATGCCATTGACTTCACATTTTAGTGCTAATTGCTCTTTTATTGTTAACAACTATTATCAACCGCATATAATCACACACCCCAGCCTTGACTTTGTATTTCTGTTGGAGATCATTTGATGTGGATGCTACTAAGCTTTGTTTTCACACTTCTCAACATCTCTAGATTTCTAAAAGAGTATCAGTTTTATGCAAATCTGCATTAGTTTATTTCAATAATACTTTTGTACAATATACATTTTAAGCTTCTAGTCACAAATTTCATGATTACAACTCAAATGGATGTACTAATATATGCTAACCTAAATTTTGTATTCTTTTGCAATGTTTTAATTCTAAGTGGGTTTAACCTTGGAGAAAACTCTGCAGGTAAGCGCACTTGAGTTGGAGTCGTATTGGGATGGGTGACCTCTTGGGAAGGCCTGATGCTTCAGCTTTGTGAGCATCATCTAGATGCAATGGGTGCTAAGTGTTCCATTCATTCTCATATGAGATGGGTTCTTGTGAACCACTCCTCATGAATAATGGGTCAATGACTTTGACTCACAAACTAGACATTTGAATCTTTCTCATATGAGATGGGTTCTTGTGAACCACTCCTCATGAAACATGGATCAATGACTTTGACTCACAAACTAGATAGTTGAATCTTGATAGCAATATCACAATGATTTAATTTTGATTACTATTTGAGTTTTTTAATGGTTTCCAGAATCTCTAGGTACACTAATGGATGTTCTTGTTATAAATATTTGTGATTACCAATTATCCTATTCTAAATATTAGAGCTATCAATATTTTCTATCAATTTACATCCAAATTGGACTTTCATTGAACAATTTTTGTTAATGTCTCCAGGAATAAATTATTTTCAATTTACATCCAATCAGTCTTTCATTGAACATTTTTTGTTAATGCCTCTAGGAATAATCTTTTTTATTTCAAACTTAGCAGGTTTTGGAAGCCCTCAAAGACTCAACATGTATGAGACCAGCAATCTTTGCAATGTCAAACCCAACAAAAAATGGTCTATTCCATTCCAAATTTGTTAGGAAGTTTGATGTTTTTCTCTTGTATATTTTAGTTACAGCATATAAGACTAAGCTTTACTTATGGAAAAGTTCTCTAATTTTGGAATGACAGTTGAATGCATGGCTCAGCAAGCTTTTGAGACTATGGGGGATCATATAGTTTTCACTAGTGGAAGCCCATTTCCTAATGTAGATCTTGGTTTGTAGCATTAACTGGAACTTTATGGGTGTTGATAAATTTAGAGCAACATTTTCTTTCCTTGTCACTGTGATCTTGATGCCAATTCACCCGCTCATGTTGTTGTGTTTCAGGAAATGGTAAAATAGGTCACTACAACCAAGGCAACAATATGTACCTTTTCCTAGGGTTAGCTTCTCTCACTTGATTTACAAAGGCTCTCATTACATAGAGCTATCCACTTAATATCTACACTTTCTCTGTTGTGGTGCATTAGAATTGGGTTGGGTACACTTCTCTCTAGCTCTCGCATCATTTCAGATGGAATGCTTCAAGCTGCAGCAGAATGGTAAATATATTTGTAGAATTGGACCACTTAACCCGTATCTAGTCCCCAACATTTAGTGTTACTATTTTATTATCCAAACATGATTATTTTAATTTATGCCATGTTGAATTTCACAAACCCATTGACTAACTTCCCATAGGAGAATTGTTATTCATAATGAACTTTCTTAATATATTTTCCATTTGTATTGACACTGCAGCTTAGCTGGATAATTGGAAGAGAAAGAAGTATTAAATGGAACTATATATCCTTCAATATCCAAGTATTTTAGTTTCAATCCAAAGATATATATATAACATAATTGTTTCTTATTATTTAGTCCATTACATGTGCTAACTATTGTATATAGTATTTGAGATATTACAAGCAAGGTAGCAGCAACTATTTTGACAGAGGTTGTTTCAGAGGATCTTGCAAAGGGCTACCTTGATACTGATGCCAAAACACTTTTCCGTATGTCAAAGGTAGTACCTTCATTTCTAGAAATTTAGTGTGCTAATTTCTAGGAAAGCTAAACTTGACCACTACTATACAATAGTGTACTATTTGGTTCCTCATCAACTTTTAGACAAGGGAAGGTTCAAAGTATGCAAAACTATTCTTGAGATTTTTGTAATTCTTCCTGGTGACCTTAATAAACATGTACATCACATATAGTCAAGAATGATGTAGGTAAATGGTCATGGGGTATGGCATCCCAGTCCCTTGAGCTATCCAAATGATAGGTTGCATGGAAAAAAGAGGTACCTGGGAAATTTTTAAATGCTCATGACCCCATTAATCTGCACTCAGACTTTGTTTGTAAGAAAATGTGGGATAAGGGGCATGATGGATGGAGAAATTAGGGAGAAAATATAAAGGTGAAAGGGTGAAAACAAAGATATTTGTGGAGAAAAACATTAAGAATGAGAGCAACAGAGAAGAAAAAAGGAGTAAAAGGCTAGTACACATGGAAGTAAACCCTTCATTCCCTATCACTTATAATTGGAAAAGAACTTAACAGTTTCAGTGACTACCGGAAAGAAATAACAAATGTAGTTTTGAGTGGATGTGGGAGGAAAGGAATTGGGAGGCCAAGGGAAAGTACTAGTATACATGGTATGACTATTCTTTAAAGGGTACTAGCTCAATGGAAGAGCACCTACTTTACAAGTAGGAGGATGATGGTTCGATTCCATCATGCCCTGATATGACTAAATATATGACTAAATTAATGACTAAATATATGACTAAATTAATGACTAAATATATGACCAAATAAATGACCAAATAAATGACTGAATAAACGACCAAATAAATGACCAAATAAATGACCCAATAAATGATCTAATAAATGATTGAATAAATGACCAAATAAATGACCCAATAAATGATTGAATAAATGACCAAATAAATGACCAAATGACTAAATAAACTACCAAATGACCAAATAAACAACCATATGACCAAATAAATGACCAAATAAATGACTAAATATATGACCAAATCAATGACCAAATAAATGACTAAAATAATTTAGTCATAAATTTGGTCATGAGATAAATGATCGGTAATAAACTACCAGTGGTCACATGACCAAATTTGGTCATTTATCTACAATTTTTGGTAGTTTATTTGGTCATATATTGTTGTTTTTGTACTAGTGAGGGTTTGCATCTTTTCTGCCTTTTTGGCCTTGTCCTTAGGTCTAGGTTGCTTAGAGTCAGCCCTTTTCAACCTTAGGGATTGTCAAGGTAGTCACCTTGCATCCCTTGGTGAGTTTGTGGTCAAACTCAGTGTCAGACTCAGACTCGACTATAAACCCTAGTTTTGGACCTTCAGGTTCTAAAACTTTCAGAGCAACTTGTGCGTCGACAAAACTCCCAAGTGCTAGATCATTTTTGGCATTTCAGTGTTTTCACACATCGAAACACTTCACACCTCTGAAACGCTGAAGTGGACCTTATGCTCTAGGATTTTTGCACTTTTGGCCATGTCGGCCTTTTCGCATGCCAAAAATGTTTCACTCCATGAATCACTGATTGTTTCAAGAGGAACCCCTCCTTGGCCTTTTCGGCCTTTTCAGATCTGTTGGCTCTTTTGGCCTTCAGGGTTTTCAGACCTCTGATTCACTAAAATCCTTTTTAGCATTGCAATGGCCTCTTTTGGCAGTTTCAACCTTTTTGGACTTTCAGAGATGCGACACCCCCAATGGCCCAAAAGGCCTAAATTCCTTTTCTGACCCATTTCAGTTTCAAAATTAAAAATTATACTTTGTTTTTTTGGGTTTTTTTTTCTCTCATCTTGTTACTCATTCATGTCTTGTCCTCTCTATAGGTATGGTTGAGAAGGTACTAGCATCACCGGTAATAAAGTATCAGTTCAAAGGATACCATCCACCATCCAAGGTGACTGACTTGCACTTGGGGATAACTGATACAAATATCGGGAATGTAAGTTGGAATGAGTACCTAAATAAGTGTGCTTAGCTAGTGGGTCATTCAAAGGACTTCACTTCATTAGTCCACTACTCCCTAGTGAATGTAGCAGCACACCCAGTCTCCATCTAGTTGATGGACCTGATCAACACACTGGCCAATAACTATGTGCCAGATGAGCGCATGGTCAAGAATGGCCTTGGAGAAGTGGTCCTAGACCTGGGGCCTGATAACATTGAAGATGTTTTCCATCTGCCCAAAGGGGTAGACAAGTTCTTCAATTTCAATATCAACAAGGGGATGGAGTTCTACAACAAAGGCGTACATCAGGATCACAACATCATCAACAATGAGTACCTAATGCAACCATTACCCAAGAATAGATTGAATAGAATTGACATGAGGAGAGGCTACATGAAAGAGGATATCCAAGCAGCCATAACAATGATAAGCAGGGTATATGGGCTGCCTAAGTCCCATCAATTAGAACCTTGGATGATCTTCCTTATCCAAAAGATAAAAGAAAGGCAAGCAAGGTTTGATTAGGTAGCCATCCTAAGTGACCAATTGTATGAACAACTTATTCGAGTGAAGACAGATCCCCACTTCTACATGACATCCTATGTTGTGTACTTACTAGCCACTAGGGTAGTATATCTGGGATTAACTAAAGTTGGAAACATCAGAGAACCAAACACATGGCCATTCACTTTGTACCCTCAATTGGTGAGGAAAGATTTCTTTACACACAATAGCCCAGAGTTCAGAATAGTCAATGATGCCTTCATTTTTTCAATCATCCACTCCATTGAGGGTGACTATGCTAAAAGGTTATAAATATAAGTAGTGGCTAAAGTGAAGGCCATTGGGGCATTTTATATACAATTTCAAATATTCACATACATTTGGGTGGCAGGAAGCACTTTGGCACCCAAGAAGCTCCCAAGGTACCCTTCTGACAGGGTAGTTCTACTAGAGATAGCAAGGCAGTTGTCCGATGCCCACAAGCATATTAAGAATAAGAAGAAACTATTAGGAATAGGGAATAATGAGAGGGGGGATGAATCATTATTCTACAATCTTTATCTTTTTCCCAATTATGTATATAAAAAATTATCTTTACAACATGCATAACATAAGAAGCTAAACAACATGCATAGCAATAAAACTAAAGAGCTCATAACACATGATATGTTGTCAAGGAAACCCTGGTGGGGTTGGTACCCACCAAGATTCACTAATCAAAAGTATCTTGTTAGGGATATTGACCATGTTAGGAGTCTATTACAAGCATATAGTGTATCAGTCCTGATTAAGGGACTATAGGCCTTGTTAGAAGCCTCAACCCTGTTAGGAGTTTTCAATACAAAATCTGATTACCAAATGAGCCCACTACCCAAAAAAGTAATGTACAATGTAGACTAATTACAAAATGGATTAAGGTACATAACCTTATGCTTCTTGCATCAATATCTTTTCGCTGCTCTTACATTTGCATCATATCATTACAATATTTCCACACATCTCTCTTTCTTCTTACAATTTACAATTACATATATACAAGTTATCAAGGATAATAGCTTTACATGGTCAACTTTCGTATATCTTTATCTAAGGGTTAAAATCTAGGATGTTTTCCCTTTATATTGTTAATACATTATTTTGATAAACAAAATAATCCCTTAACTCTTTACCAATTCTGTCTTCAAAATTGTCCTGTCGGCTTAACATTGTCTTTGGTAAAACTGTCATAACTAATTATGTACATGTCATATTGACTTGGGCTCTGAGATGGGTCATCATTAGACATCATAGAGTCTATGTTAAAGTGTGGAAGCATTGAACTTACTCCAGTCAATATCGCAAACAAAAACTATCCTCGGGTACACTGGTGAAAATGTTGTCTCACACTTAGACAAATTTGCAATGCGCTCTGCTATATTTTCTCTCTGACCTTTGTGCTCTTCATGTGGATCATATGTTTCCATAATGACAACATCTATGTACTCATCTTAGCCAAATTTCCAACAATCTCCCCCTTTGTCATTGGTGGCAACATATGAGAAAATTGGCTAAGTGTACAACTCAAAATCTCAAAATTGTTTCAAAATTGTGGCCATAATATAACATATACATATACTATCCTTATAAACCCTCAAAATATAATTTCTAATACAATACTCCCCCTAAGAGCATCAATCCATATCATATACAACAATTTTCTACTCTATATCTCTCCCCCTTTGACAACAATGAAAAAATAAAGTAGGGAGGGCTACACAATTGTGTCACAAAAAGATTATACCTTAGTTCCTTATTGCAAAGCTGGTAGGCTTGCAACACAATCTGCAAAATCAACTTTCATTTCTTTTATCTCCTTCTCCCATGATTTTTTAATGGAATCTACCACATTGAGTAAAGTGCTCAGTCCATAAGCTGCTATTTGACATGCTTGAAGGTTTTCAAAGTTAAACTTTTGAAAAGATGCTTATGCCGAAAGAGATTCTTCCAACTGTTCTTCAATTACACATAACTTCATAGAAGTGTGCTCTCTCAAAATAGTAAATCTTCTCATTTTTTTGTTCCTTTAATCTTGCAAAACTCTAATTTCATCATAAATCTTCCTAACTTTCTTCTCAATATCTAATACCTTCACATTGGGGCTAGAAAGAAGGTTACATTCATTCTGAATTTCTACTTCTTTCAACTTTATCTTCTGATCTTCTTCTGTTGTTAAGGTCTCTGATTTTGTATACTATATGTACAAATATTTTCCTATTCCCAAATGCTTTCTAAAGTCCTTGATACAGATATCAAGACTATTAATATCATTCCTGATATTCTGACTAATATTCAAAATCATTTCAACTTCATAAGCTGCTTGAGCTCTCACTTTTGCAATATCAGATAGATTAGTGAATTCATCATCAAAAGTGTTCATTACCTTCTTAGCTTTCTCCAAAGGGTCTACCTCTATAATTTGTGTAGTTACAATGCTTTGTAACTTCTCAGTTAGTTCTTTCAGAGTCCCTTCAAGATTCTTCACTTTCTTGTTCTTGCAAATAATATTATTCAAAGAAGTGATCAGTTCCAACTGATCATCATCATAAACTTCTTTTCCTAAATCCTCAAATAAAGATCCAATTTCCTTCTTCTTTCCAGTCTCAGGAGTAAGACTGATGTCTTCTTTGATAGGAATAGGTTCTTGAATCTATGTTTCTTTGGGTTCTTCAATAGTGGTTTCTGTCTGCTCTACTTCTGTATCAGGTTCATCAAGAGTCGAATTGTCAATAATGTTTCCTAAATTCTTGAATACATTTTCATCGATATCCAAGGTGACCTTTGTACCTTTTACATTCATTGATTCATCTTCAATGTTAATAGCTAGAGGAAAAGAAATATCCTCTTGTTCTGCTTCACCTGCTTGATCTGCTGCAGTTGATGGTTCTCCAATAATTTCTGCCATAACCTTGATTATTGTCTGCTCTATATCAAAATTAACTTCTTCATATTTGCCTCCCATAATTAGAATGGTTCTCCTTTTGGTTCTCAGGTGGTTGCTTAAGGCCTTCAATATCTGCTTCAAGTGTGCATCATCTCTCACATCACAAAGCTTTCTTACTAGATTCTCTCTGATAGAAGTGTCTTCTTCTTGTGCTCTCTTCTTTCTATTTACAAGTTTTTTATACAAGTCATCAAGTATTTGACCCTTAATAGTGTCAAACTTCTTATTTGCAAAAACCATGTGCTTTACTATTGCATTCTCCAAGTTAAGTCTATTTGAATAATCATAAAGACTATAGTACTTATTCATTCTAGTAAAGTCTCCATTTTAAAAAATCTACTCATTAAGCTTTTCAACTTTAGGTTTCCAAGCTTTCTTCTTAACCAAAGTAGTGTCATCATCTTTAATTATTGCAACTTTCCTAGGAACTGGTGGCACCAAAACTTTCTGCCTCTTACTAGGTCTAGTAGCAATTTCTTTCATTCTCTTGCTAGGAGTGGAGGAGGTAGACCTAGTAGGTCTTCTTGTTTCTTGTTCCATCTCTGGTTCCTCTACTTTCACCTTGACTTGAGGTTCTTTCAGCTATACTACAATTGGTGGGGTAGACAAAACTTCTTTCTGTTCGCTCATTCTGATTGTTGCTACTATGTTCTTTGCTATCTCAAACTCATGTTGTGTCAATCCTGAATCTTTCAATATTTTCTTTATGGTGCTATCAACTCTCTTCTTAGACTACTTCTCCTCAATTATAGCTTTTGCAGAGTTGAAATTCTCTTCAAAAGTTCCAAACCTTTTGCACTAAGTGTCCAACTTACACTTAAGTAACCTGCCAACATATTCTTCTATTTCTATCTTAGATATCTCATAGCCAAGAGGGTCTATGAACTCAATTCTAGGCTCCACTGCTTCAATATAGGTAAAGTAAGTGTCAACCATAAAACATATATCATCTTTATATTTATCCACAATAGACTATGGAATCCTTGATCTACTGATTACCAATTTTTGAAATGTCTTCATCACTAACATAGCACTCTCATTCACTTTGTCAATAACATGTTTCATATATACTTTGTTTATCCTTTCCATAGTAGATTGACCATCATTCCAATCATTTGCAATGGTGTACAAAAATCTTCTCAATAGGTGGAAAAACATGTATGTGATTAAGGATGAAAATCTAAATTGTGCATACTTAGTTTTCTTAATCTTCTCCAAGTTTTCAAATAATTGTATTCTCAAAATTTCACACATATCAACTGGTACCTTGTCAATACACATTAAGTAGGCTATGTGTACCATTACAGCTGCCATGTCATCTTCTCTAGAATTTGCACAAAACTTAGTTGTTAGGTACTTGCATAAATATCTAACATCATGTTGTTTGATCTTGCTAATCACAATTCCTCTACCATTATAGGTTGATTCTATGTTGTCCATGACTATTTTCCTCATATTATTTTCATTTAAAGGAATAGCACCAGTTTTAGATAGTCCAGTGACTTCATGAATCAAGTCAGTTGTAATGTCTATCACTCTATCCTCTAGCCAAAACTTTCCATTTTGAATTCTACTCAAAATAATCTTAGTGCATTCTTCATTGTCAAATTCATACTGCAATGCATACTTAACAATCTCATTGTCTTTCAAATGTTCATATCCTCATTTCAATGTCATATCCTAATTATAAATCTTCTGATATTCATTGGTAAAATCACTATCACTGATGGTTTCTAGCTTGCATCCAAGATAACTTCTCACATTCTCCAAATGCAAAACTTTGTCTGGTACGGATGATAATGCTAAACTAGGGTTATCTTCTTCTAAGGGTTCTACTAGTTCCCTCTTCATTCTAGGTCTATTTTTGTCTCTGACATTATGAATTAAAGATACATCCATGATTGCTTCTAGTTATTTATACCGATTCAAAGATCTGCCAAATAAAATACCTCGAATTCATGATTCTAGGGCTTGCATAGATTCAGCGCTCAAATATTTCACCAAATCATTGCAAAATACTTCCAATCACTTCTCTTTGCTCTCCTAAACACTTCAACTCACTTTGATAATCAAATAACATTGATCATAACCTTTTATTACTTGAATCTCACTTAGGTCTGACATCGCATTCAATTCTTTTGCCGCTTCTTTCCAAAAAGTTGTTTATGTTAACCTGCAAAAACTTAAAACTTCTTGCGATCTCGCAAAACATAATATTTTATTTTGTGCTCTTAACCATAACATCAATACATCATAAACTACCTTACATTAATTGTGCAAGAATTAATTCATCATAAATCTACTTCTACACAAATTCTAAGTTCCTAATCTAATGTAATTTTCATAAATCAAGTGCTTCCAAATAGGTCAGGTAAGGATTCATTCTTACCACTTGATACTTCACCTTTCTGATTACCTTCAATGTTGAATATGTCTCCTTGATCTGTGCCTTTAACAAACTTCACTTCATCTGCATTACTACAACAACCTTTTTGACTATTTTTTGCATCTTCATTTCTTCTTTCATGATTTCTAAGGTTAGGGTTAGGATAAAAAACTCCATTGTTCATTCTGCAAAATCTTGTTGTATGTCCAATCTTGTTGCATATCTGACAAATAGTTCCATTTTTTCCATATCTTGGTCCTTGCTAATTGATTTGTGATTTGTAGTTTCTAGCAATGTGTCCAACCTTGTTGCATCTATAACATACTACATTTCTTCTGTTCATATCTTCAGTAGGTCTCTTATCTGCATTGTTAGTATTCTAAACATTATACTACCATAATTGTTTTCAATAACTTTAGGTTTTCTACATTCAATAGCTCTATGTCCAAAACCATGACAATTATAACAATAACCATTAAGAGGTTTAAATTGCTTACCTGTGCAATCTCTCTTCATATGACCAATAGTGTTACAACCAAAACATCTACCTTTGAATTCTCTTTGCATACCTTTGGGTGATTCTTCTTGCTTCGGTGGTTCTTCTCCTTTAGGTGATTCTTTTGATTTGTTGATCTCATCAGACTTCTTCTCATCTAAACTTTCATATATTTTTAGATCTGGTTCCTTGTTCTCAACATTTGTTCTGAATATGTTAAATCCAAGTCCAGTCTTATCATAGGATGGTTTCCCAAAAGATACTTGTTCATCGATCTTCTCACTATTTGAATATAGCCTTTCAAGTTGTTGTTTGGATTGAGTCAGTTCACCTTTCACAATCTTGTTGTATTTCTCAATTTCAGCATACTACAAATTGACTTTCTCAAGTTCAGATGTTACATTGCCAAGTTCAAATTTTAGTTCTTCATTTTCAATCTTCAACTTTTCATTCTCAGATCTCAAACTTTCTTCATTCTTTCTATTTCCATCTTTCAAACTTAACTTCAGTTTTGCTATCTTCAGTTCATGCTTAAGGATCACATTTTCTTTTTCTAAATTGTCATCACAATCTTCAATAAGAATTTTGGATTCCTTTTTAGATTTCAGATCTTCCAACTTCTTTTTTAGTTTCTCAATGAGGTTCTTTGCATTATCATATTTCCCTTTCAGAGTGTCTCTTTCATCACTAAACATATCAATCTATTCAAGAGCTTCTTCAAGATTCTTTTGTAGTTGATCCATATCCATAGAGATCTTACTCAAGCTGCTAGGCTTTCCTTGAATGATTCTTTTCTGAGTAACTAGGCTTTGATACCAATTGTTAGAAATAGGGAATACTTAGAGGGGGGGGGGGTGAATTAGTATTCTACAATCTTTAACATTTTCCCAATTATGGATATAACAAATTATCTTTACACATGCATAACATAAGAAGCTAAACAACATGCATAGCAATAAAACTAAAGAACTCATAACACATGATATGTTCTCGAGGAAACCCTAGCCAAGGGAAAACCCCAGTGAGGATGGTACCCACAAAGATCCACTAATCAAAATTATCATGTTAGGGATATTAACCCTATAAGGAGTCTATTACAAGCATATAGTGTATCAGTCTTGATTAAGGGACTATAAACCTTGTTAGAAGCCTCAACCCTATTAGGAGTTGTCAATACAAAATCTGATTACCAGATGAGCCCAATGCCCAAACAAGTAATTTACAATGTATACTGATTATAAAATGGATTAAGGTACATAACCTTATGCTACTTGCATCAATCTATTTTCGCTACTCTTACATTCGCATCATATCATTACAATATTTCCACATATCTCTCTTTCTTCTTACAATTTACAATTACATATATACAAGTTATTAAGGCTAATAAATTTACATGGTTGGCTTCCATATATCTTTATCTAAGGGTTAACATCTAGGATGTCATCCATTTATATTGTTAAGACATTATTTTGATAAACAAACTAATCCCTTAACTCTTTACCAATTTTGTCTTCAAAACTGTCCTGTCGGCTTAACACTGTCTTCTGTAAAACTATCATAACTAATTCCGTACATGTCGTACTAACTTGTCCTTTGAGATGGGCCATCATTAGACATCATAGAGTCTATGTTCAAGTGCACATGCACTGAACTTACTCTAGTCAATGTCGCAAACAAAAACTATCCTTGGGTACACTAGTGAAAATTTTGTCTCACACTTAGACAAATTTGCAATGCGCTCTGCTATACTTGCTCTCTGACCTTTGTGCTCTTCATGTAGATCATATGTTGCCATAATGACAACATATATGTATTCAGCTCCATCAAATTGCCAATAGAAACATTGTTGAGACTTTCCTATTTCCATCGGCCCCCACTATGTACCTGACATGAAAGTCTGCAAGTCATTGACTGGAGAATGGGATGAATTCCCATTGGCAAACTATAATCTGGTGAGGCCACACTTTGACCCCATTGGTACTTATAGCCATATAATGGGAAGACACTATGTGATGAAGGGTGCTCCCCTTAATACCACGAACACATAACAGAAATAGAAAAACAACAACAATAATATGCAAGAATAGAAAATTGGCTTCTTAATATCTCCACAAATGTGGAATTACAAACTTTCAAAATTACAATTTGCAAAGCCACATGGGCATTCCCTTACAATATTCTGAAGGAAAAAGCCTCGAATCAATACCCAGATCTACTACACAGAACTGCCCTAGACAACACTACGGGCTTTCTTTATATAGGCAATTTCCACCGCCCGAGAAGGTTCTAGAAATTTAGCCCTCAGGGCCGACCAAACTTAGAATTATTTTATTTTACAATTTATTACATCAAAGTCAGCTCAAAATGAGTTTTGAAACCCAAACAAAAATTTTGAAGAAAAATTATTTTCCGCCATTTGAGGTGACCCAACTTCTGAAAACCATAAGTCATCACCCGTTGACCCGATTGGCTATTATAACCCCATTCTGGAAATGCCACGAAGCGCTCTACAAGCTTAACTTGCACAAAACAACAATCACCTAGATTTTTAACCTCATACGGGGCCTCTAAAGCCTTCAAAACTGAGTTTGAAGTTTTTGTACCCTACTGCCAATATCAAAAATCTTCAATATCTTCAAAACTAGACCTGATCTAGCCATGAAACTTTGTTGGCAGGCTGTTATGACTAAGATGAACCTCCATATGTGAAATCAGAACATTCTGAGATCGTAAGACTAACTTACTAAAAATAGCAAGTTTCCATAAATAGTAGCTCTGCACAAGATAGCCCTTATTGAATACAAAAATAAAAATATTTTTGGGTGATGCAAGATTGCTCTTACACCCAAGATGCTCCTACATCAGACACCTGGGATAATTTGAGAAGTGACCCTGTCATGACTCAGGTGTGCAGAGGAAAACCAAGATGGTTAACCTCCTCCTTTGTTAGCCATGATGAATCTTCAATAGGTCCTCCTTTCCATTTGACCAAATACTCTTCATATTTCCTATTCCTTGCGCTTTTGCCAACACGACTGTCCAGTATGTCTTCAATCTCCTTGATATCTGAACTAGTTGCTAGAATACTCCACTGTGTTGCTACAACCTCATCTTCAACACCTCCTTCATGATACTCTGTCAAATCTAAAATGTTAAACACTGCTGAAATATTCAGCTCACTAGGCAAGTCTACCTCATATGCCTTTCCTGAATCATGCTTCTTTAGTATCTTACATGGCCCAAACTTCTTCATTTTCAACATGTTATATGTACCAACCGGAAATCACTCCTTCTGCAAATGAACCATGACTTCATATCCAACCTAAAATTCCTTATGCCTCCTTTTCTCATCTTCCTTAGCCTTATACTGTGCATTCATCTTGGTAATATGCTTCCTCACCTCCTCATGGATGTTCTTCAAGTGCTCTGCAAAATCCTCAGCTTTAGCACTACTTATTTCTCATTTATCTATCTTTCTCAATTCAGATGCATTTCTTCGATTACTTCCATATACAATCTAGAATGGTGAGTTACCAGTGCTCTTGTTGATAGAATTATTGTATGAAAATTTTGCCTATGGTAAAATTAAATCCCATCCTATTGGCTTATCTCCAACCAAATATCTCAGCAGATTTCCCAAACTTCTATTCACCACCTCTGTCTGTCCATCAGTCTATGGATGATGTGATGAATTAAACTTCAAATCTGTCTTCAACTTCTTCCACAATGTACGCCAGAAATATCTAACAAACTTAGTGTCTCTATCTGAAACTATGGTCTTTGGCAAACCATGTAGTCTCACTACTTCTCTGAAAAACAATTCTGCTACAACATCATTAGTCTTTTTGCAGGGAATGAAATGTGTCATCTTCAAAAATCTATCAACTACTACAAAAATTGAATCATGTCCCCATTGTGTCCTTGGTAAACCAAAAACAAAGTCCATACTGATATCCTCCCAAGGCTTCTCTGGTATAGGTAATGGTTGATATAACCCTGTATTTTGCTTCACTCCCTTTGGCATCTGACATACTCTGCAACTTTGTACAAACTTCTTCACATCTTGCTGTAACTATGGCCAATAATAATTTTCACTAACCAAAGCAAGGGTTCTATCATGACCAAAATATCTAGCCAATCCTCCACTATGCTTCTCTTTGATGAGATTCTCCCTCATAGAACTTCTTGGAATGCACAACTGACTTCCTCTGAATAGCATATCATCCTGGATGATGAAATCCAACCATTTCATCCTATCTAGAGTAACAGGCTCTTTACAATCTTTCCAAGCTCCACCAAAATCAGGATCCTCTGGATACAAATTCTTGAGTTCCTTGAACCCAACCAGTTCAATCTGCATCTCTGTCAGCAATAGTTGCCTTCTGCTAAGAGCATCCAAAACCCTATTAGACTTTCCACTTCTATATTTCAAAACAAATGTATAACTCTACAAAAACTCAACCCATTTCAAATGCCTCTGATTCAATTTTCCTTAACTATTCAAATATTGCAAAGCTTGATGATTAGTATACAAAACAAACTCCTTAGGAAGCAGATAATGTCTCCACTTCTTTAATGCCTGAACTATAGCATAAAATTCCTGATCATAAATAGAATACTTCCTCTTGGCATCATTTAACTTCTCACTGAAATACGCAATAGGTTTACCTTCTTGGCTCATAACAGCTCCTATTGGAGTACCACTAGCATCACAATCTACTTGAAACACCTTATTAAAATCTAGAAGTGCTAAAACAGGTTGTTCTATAACTTTTTGTTTCAACAATTGAAAACTCTTTTCTGCTCCATTAGTCCACTTAAACTCTTTTCTATCCCCTATCATTGTCTCAGTCAAGGGACCACAAATACTGCTAAAATTTTTGATAAACTTTTTGTAAAAACTAGCTAGACCATGAAAAAATCTTACCTCAGTAGCACTCCTTGGAGTAGGCCATTCAAGGATAGCATGTACCTTCTCTGGGTCCATTTTTAGACCTTCTGCTGAAACTACAAATCCCAAATACACTAACTCTTTCTTCACAAAGCTACACTTCTTCAAGTTAATCAATAATTTCTCTTCTCTCAGCTTCTCAAACACCATATGAATATGCATCATATGTTCCTCCAATGTCTTGCTAAAGATCAAAATATCATCTAGGTAAACAATGACAAACTTAACCAGAAATTCTTTCAGAACCTCGTTCATTAGACTTTCAGATATTTTCAAATTTGGTTCCTTGTTCTCAACATTTGTTCTGAATATGTTAAATCCAAGTCTAGTCTTATCATAGGATGGTTTCCCAAAAGATACTTGTTCATCAATCTTCTCACTATTTGAATATAGCCTTTCAAGTTGTTGTTTGGATTGAGTCAGTTCACCTTTCACAATCTTGTTGTATTTCTCAAGTTCAGCATACTTTAAATTGACTTTCTCAAGTTCAGATGTTACATTGCCAAATTCAGATTTTAGTTCTTCATTTTCAATCTTCAACTTTTCATTCTCAGATCTTAAAATTTCTTCATTCTTTCTATTTCCATCTTTCAAACTTAACTTCAGTTTTTCTATCTTCAGTTCATGCTTAAGGATCACATTTTTTTTTTCTAAATTGTCATCACAATAGTCAATAAGAATTTTGGATTCCTTTTTAAATTTCAGATCTTCCAACTTCTTTTTCAATTTCTCAATGAGGTTCTTTGCATTATCATATTTCCCTTTTAGAGTGTCTCTTTCATCAGTAAACATATCAATCTATTCAAGAGCTTCTTCAAGATTCTTTTATAATTGATCCATATCCATAGAGATCTTATTCAAGCTACTAGGCTTTCCTTGAATGATTCTTTTCTGAGTAACTAGGCTCTGATACCAATTGTTAGAAATAGGGAATACTGAGAGGGGGGGGGGGTGAATTAGTATTCTACAATCTTTAACATTTTCCCAATTATGGATATAACAAATTATCTTTACACATGCATAACATAAGAAGATAAACAACATGCATAGCAATAAAACTAAAGAACTCATAACACATGATATGTTCTCGAGGAAACCCTAGCCAAGGGAAAACCCCAGTGAGGATGGTACCCACAAAGATTCACTAATCAAAAGTATCATGTTAGGGATATTGACCCTGTAAGGAGTCTATTAAAGGCATATAGTGTATCAGTCTTGATTAAGGGACTATAGGCCTTGTTAGAAGCCTTAACCCTATTAGGAGTTGTGAATACAAAATCTGATTACCAGATGAGGCCACTGCCCAAAAAAGTAATTTACAATGTATACTGATTACAAAATGGATTAAGGTACATAACCTTATGCTACTTGCATCAATATATTTTTGCTACTCTTACATTCGCATCATATCATTACAATATTTCCACATATTTCTCTTTCTTCTTACAATTTACAATTACATATATACAAGTTATTAAGGCTAATGAATTTACATGGTTGGCTTCCATATATCTTTATCTAAGGGTTAACATATAGGATGTCATCCCTTTATATTTTTAAGACATTATTTTGATAAACAAAATAATCCCTTAACTCTTTACCAATTTTGTCTTCAAAACTGTCCTGTCGGCTTAACACTGTCTTTTGTAAAACTATCATAACTAATTCCATACATGTCGTACTGACTTGTGCTCTGAGATGGGCCATCATTAGACATCATAGACTCTATGTTCAAGTGCACATGAACTAAACTTACTCTAGTCAATGTCTCAAACAAAAACTATCCTTGGGTACACTAGTGAAAATGTTGTCTCACAGTTAGACAAATTTGCAATGCGCTTTGCTATACTTGCTCTCTGACCTTTGTGCTCTTCATGTGGATCATATGTTGCCATAATGACAACATATATGTACTCATCTCAGTCAAATTACCAACAGAAACATTGTTGGGACTTTCCTATTTCCATCGGCCCCCACTATGTACCTGACATGAAAGTCTACAAGTCATTGACCGGAGAATGGGATGAATTCCCATTGGTAAACTATAATCTGGTGAGGCCACACTTTGACCCCATTGGTACTTATAGCCATATAATGGGAAGACACTATGTGATGAAGGGTGCTCCCCTTAATACCACTAACACATAACAAAAATAGAGAAACAACAACAATAATATGCAAGAACAGAAAATTGGCTTCTTATTATCTCCACAAATGTGGAATTACAAACTTTTAGAATTACAATATGTAAAGCCACATGGGCATTCCCTTACAATATTCTGAAGGAAAAAGCCTTGAATCAATACCCAGATCTACTACCCAGAACTACCCTAGACAACACTACGGGCCTTTTTTATATAGGCAATTTCCACTGCCCAAGAAGGTTATAGAAATTTAGCCCTCAGGGCCGACCAAACTTAGAATTATTTTATTTTACAATTTATTACATCAAAGTCAACTCAAAATGAGTTTTGAAACCCAAACATAAATTTTGAAGAAAAATTATTTTCCGCCATTTCAGGTGACCCAACTTCTGAAGACCATAAGTCATCACCTGTTGACCCGATTGGCTATTATATCCCCATTCTAGAAATACCACAAAGTGCTCTACAGGCTTGACCCGTGCAAAGTGCCCGTCACTCAAATTTTCAACCTCATTTGGGGCCTCTAAAGCCTTCAAAATTTAGTTCAAAGTTTCTGTACCCTGCTGCCAATACCGAAAATCTTCAATATCTTCAAAACTAGACTTGATCTAGCCATGAAACTTTGCTGGCAAGCTGATATGACTAAGATGAACCTCCATATGTGAAATCAAAACATTCCGAGATCGTAAGACCAACTTACTAAAAATAGCAAGTTTCCATAAATAGTAGCTCTGCACAAGATAGCCCTTATTGAATACAAAAATAAAAATATTTTTGGGTGATGCAAGATTGCTCTTACACCCAAGATGCTCCTGCATCAGACACCCGGGGTAATTTGAGAAGTGACCCTGTCACGACTCAGGTGTGCAGAGGAAAACCAAGACGGTTAACCTCCTCCTTTGTTAGCGATGATGAATCTTCAACAGGTCATCATTTCCATTTGACCAAATACTCTTCAAATGTCCTATTGCTTGTGCTTCTGCCAACATGACTGTTCAGTATGTCCTCAATCTCCTTGATATCTGAACTGATTGCCGGAATACTCCACTATGCTGCTGAAACCTCATCTTCAACACCTCCTTCATGATACTCTGTCAAATCTAAAATGTTAAACACTGGTGAAATATTTAGCTCACTAGGTAAGTCTACCTCATATGCATTTTCTAAAGCATGCTTCTTCAGTATCTTACATGGCCCAAACTTCTTCATTTTCAACTTGTTATATGTACCAACCGAAAATCGTTCCTTTCGCAAATGAACCATGACTTCATATCCAATCTGAAATTTCTTATGCCTCCTTTTCTCATTTGCCTTAGCCTTATACTACGCATTCATCTTGGTAATATGCTTCCTCACCTCCTCATGGATGTTCTTCAAGTGCTCTGCAAAAATCCTCAGCTTCAGAACTACTTATTTCTTCTTTATCTATGTTTCTCAATTCAGATGCATTTCTTGGACTATTTCCATATACAATCTGGAATGGTGATTTACCAGTGCTCTTGTTGACAGAATTATTGTATGCAAATTCTGCCTGTGGTAAAATCAAATCCCACCCTGTTGGCTTATCTCCAACCAAACATCTCAGCAGATTTCCCAAACTTCTATTCACCACCTCTGTCTGTCCATCAGTCTGTGGATGATGTGATGAACTGAACTTCAAATCTATCTTCAACTTCTTCCACAATGTACACCAGAAATATCCACCAAAATTAGTGTCTCTATCTGAAACTATGGTCTTTGGCAAACCATGTACTCTCACTACTTCTCTAAAAAAAAATTCTGCTACATGAACATCATCATTAGTCTTTTTGCAGGGAATGAAATGTGTCATTTTCAAAAATCTGTCAACTACTACAAAAATTAAATCATGTCCCTGTTGTTTTCTCGGTAAACCAAAAACAAAGTCCATACTGATATCCTCCCAAGGCTTCTCTGGTATAGGTAATGGTTGATATAACCCTGTATTCTGCTTCACTCCCTTCGGCATCTGACATACTCTACAACTCTGTACAAACTTCTTCACATCTTGATGTAACTATGGCCAATATTAATTTTCACTAACCAAAGCCAGGGTTTTATCATGACCAAAATGTCCAACCAATCCTCCACTATGCTTCTCTTTGATGAGATTCTCCCTCATAAAACTTCTTAGAATGTACAACTGACTCCCTCTAAATAGCATATCATCAAGGATGATGAAATCCAGCCATTTCCTCCTATCTAGAGTAATAGGCTCTTTACAAGCTTTCCAAGCTCCACCAAAATCAGGATCCTCTAGATATAAATTCTTGAGTTCCTTGAACCCAACTAGTTCAATCTGCATCTCTGTCAACAATAGTTGCCTTCTACTAAGAGCATCCACAACCCTATTAGACTTTCCACTCCTGTGTTTCAAAACAAATGTATAACTTTACAAAAACTCAACCCATTTCAAATACCTTTAATTCAACTTTCCTTGACTATTCAAATATTGCAAAGCTTGATGATCAATATACAAAACAAAATCCTTAGGAAGCAGATAATGTCTCCACTTCTTTAATGCCTAAACTATATTATAAAATTCTTGATCATAAACAGAATACTTTCTCTTGGCATCATTTAACTTCTCACTGAAATACACAATAGGTTTACCTTCTTGGCTCATAAAAGCTCCTATAGCAGTACCATTAGCATCACAATCTACTTGAAACACCTTATTAAAATCTGGAAGTCCTAAAACAGGTTGTTCTGTAACTTTTTATTTCAACAATTGAAAACTCTTTTCTGCTCCATTAGTCCACTTAAACTCTTTTCTATCCGCTGTCATTGTCTCAATCAAGGGACCACAAATACTGCTAAAATTTTGATAAACTTTCTGTAAAAACTAGCTAGACTGTGAAAAGATCTTACCTCAGTAGCACTCCTTGGAGTAGGCCATTCAAGGATAGCCTGTACCTTCTTTGGGTCCATTTTTAGAAATTCTGCTGAAATTACAAATCCCAAATACACTAACTCTTTCTTCACAAAGCTACACTTCTTCAAGTTAAACAATAATTTCTCATCTCTTAGCTTCTCAAACACCATACGAATATGCATCATATGTTCCTCCAATGTCTTGCTAAAGATCAAAATATCATATAGGTAAACAATGACAAACTTACCTAGAAATTCTTTCAGAACCTCGTTCATGAGCTGCATGAAAGTGCTCAGTGCATTGGTTAGCCCAAAAGACATGACTAACCACTCATACAGTTCTTCCTTTGTCTTGAAGGTAGTCTTCCACTCATTTCCTTCTCTGATCTGATTCTAGTGATATCCACTCTTCAGATCTATCTTTGAGAAATACATAGCTGCACTCAAACAGTCTATAATATCATCCATTCATGGCAAAGGAAACTTATACTTGATTGTGATCTTGTTTATTGCTCTAAAATTTGTACACATCCTCCATTCTCCATTTTTCTTTGGTGTTAATACTACTGGTACAGTACATGGACTCAGGCTCTCCTGAATCAATCCCTTCTGTAACAACTCATGTACTTGTTTGTTCAACTCTTCACTTTCTACTGGTGTCATTCTGTGTGCTGCCTTGTTTGGCAAATTGGCTCTTAGAATCACATCTATATGATGACTGATCTTCCTTACGGGTGGTAATCCATCAGGTATATTATCAGATACAATATCCTGAAACTCATTCAACAAATCTGCAACCTCTATAGGTACATCCTCTACTTCTTCTTTACTAGCTTTTGGAATTAAAGCAAAACACACATGCTCATGCCTCATACCATCTAGGAATTTTCTTCCATCAACAAATGTTATTCTTGCATTACCACATACCTTTTCTTCGGTCTCCTTTAGTGGCTTTAGCTTATGTCACACTCCATCCTTTGTCATGGAATAGGCATTCACACCACCATCATGTACAACACATCTATCAAACTACCACGGTCTACCCAACAACATATGACATGCATCCATAGATATTATATCACATAGTACCTCATCTTGGTACCCACTGATCTTAAACTTTACTAGGCACTGTTCACTGATCATGACCTTGTGGTCATCCTACACCCAGGCAATCCGATATGGATGTGGGTGTTTCTGTCTCTTGAACTTCAACTTTGTCACCATCTCTTCTGATACCAAATTGTCAGTGCTTCTACTATTGATAATCACATCACAGCATTTACCCTCACACTTGCATCTAGTGCAGAACAAGCTCCTCCTTTGTTCAAGTTCATTCTCACCACTCAGCAAGACTCTTTTATTAATTAGCGTTTCTCCTTTTTTAGCATCTTCAGAATTTTATGATCTGGCATCTTCATCTACATGTGCAACTCTGGCCTGGCTTTCATTTCTCCTTTTTGTTCTACCTTGGCACTGAGGACATTCAAATGCCCTATGACCTTCTCCACAGTGAAAACATGTTCCATGGAAGCCATCTCTTCTTGAACCTTGTCCTCTTCCTCTTCCTCTCTGATCTCTATTATTCTGATCTTGGAAATGATTGGAATTATTTTCTCTTTGATTTTGGTTGCTACTGGCCTCATCTTTCTTTTTTGAATCTTCATTTCGGCCACCATATGACCATCCACTAGATCTTCCACCGCAACCTCTTCCATTTTGTCTTCTCTCAAACTTCTTGTTCAACTTTTCCTCTACTTTTAGGGAAAACTGGTATGCCTCCTCAATACTGTTCATTCAAACCAGATTCAACTCCTCTTGAATGCTTGGCCTTAACCCATTAAGGTATCAGGCAACTTTCTCCTTATCAGCTTCTGCATGGCCTATTCTAATGAGGAGTCGATAGAACTCTTCTGTATACTCCTGAACAGATCTTCCTACTTGCTTCAAACTTTGCATTTTCTTTAGTAGGTCAAGCTCATAATCAACAAGAATGAACTGTCACTTCAATTTATCCACCACCCAATCCTATCTTGTGATTTTATCTTTCCCTCTACTATTTCACTCCAATTGAATTTCTTGCCACTAGATCTTCGCATGACCTTTCAGTCTGGCCTTCGCAAATTTGACCCTATCAGGATCCTCAACGTCTTCATACTCAAAATGTTCCTCACATTCATTGATCCAATCGATCAATTCCTCTAGGTTAAGATTTCTATAAAATGTAGGAACCTCAATCTTAGGTCTTTTCCCAATCTTAGAAATCACCCAAAAAAGTCATTCTTCCTCCTAGTTCACAATTTCGGCTTCTCCTTTTTTATATTCTTCTTCGGCTTCATCCTCGCTTTCATCTCTGACATTAAGATTCATTCCTCTGTGAATCTCTTCTTGCAATGCTCGCACTTGTCTCTGTAGCTCTCTAACCTCAGGTGTCACAGCACCAGCTCTTCTATCATGTTCTCTTCGTGGAGGCATTTTCATGATGGGTGCTGAAACCCTAACCACGGTCCCGGTGAAAACTACCTCACAGTCGGTGATCTATTTACACACTCAAGAACTCTTGCTCTGATACCACTTGATGAAGGGTACTCCCCTTAATACCACTAACACATAACAAAAATAGAGAAACAACAACAATAATATGCAAAAATAGAAAATTGGCTTCTTATTATCTCCACAAATGTGGAATTACAAACTTTTAGAATTACAATATGCAAAGCCACATGGGCATTCCCTTACAATATTCTGTAGGACAAAGCCTCGAATCAATACCCAGATCTACTACCCAGAACTGCCCTAGACAACACTACGGGCCTTCTTTATATAGGCAATTTCTACCGCCTGAGAAGGTTTTAGAAATTTAGCCCTCAGAGCCGACGAAACTTAAAATTATTTTATTTTACAATTTATTACATCAAAGTTAGCTCAAAATGAGTTTTGAAACCAAAATAGAAATATTGAAGAAAAATTATTTTTTGCCATTTCAGGTGACCCAACTTTCGAAGACCATAAGTCATCACTCGTTGATACAATTGGCTATTATAACCCCATTCTGGAAATGCTACGAAGTGCTCTACAAGCTCAACCTATGCCATGCACCTGTCACCCAAATTTTTGACCTCATCTGGGGCCTCTAAAGCCTTCAAAACTGAGTTCAAAGTTTCTATACCCTGCTGCCAATACCAAAAATCTTCAATATCTTCAAAACTAGACCTAATCTAGCCATGAAACTTTGTTGGCAGGCTGATATGACTGAGTTGAACCTCCATATGTGAAATCAGAACATTTCAAGATTGTAAGACCAACTTACTAAAAATAGGAAGTTTCCATAAATAGTAGCTCTGCACAAGATAGCCCTTATTAAATACAAAAATAGAAATATTTTTGGGTCATGCAAGATTGCTCTTACACCCAGGATGCTCTTACATCAGACACCTAGGGTAATTTGAGAAGTGGCCCTGTCACGACTCAGGTGTGTAGAGGAAAACCAAGAAGGTTAACCTCCTCCTTTGTTAGCCATGATGAATCTTCAATAGGTCATCCTTTCCATTTGACCAAATACTCTTCATATGTCATGTTCCTTGTGCTTATGCCAACATGACTTTCCAGTATGTCTTCAATCTCTTTGATATCTGAACCAGTTGCTGGAATACTCCACTGTGCTACTGCAACCTCATCTTCAACACCTCCTTCATGATACTCTGTCAAATCTGAAATGTTAAACACTGGTGAAATATTTAGCTCACTAGGCAAGTCTACCTCATATGCATTTTCTGAATCATGCTTCTTCAGTATCTTACATGGCTCAAACTTCTTCATTTTCAACTTGTTATATGTACCAATCAGAAATCGCTCCTTCCGCAAATCAACCATGACTTCATATCCAACCTAAAATTCCTTATGCCTCCTTTTCTCATCTACCTTAGCCTTATACTACGCATTCATCTTGGTAATATGCTTCCTCACCTCCTCATGGATGTTTTTCAAGTGCTTTGCAAAATCCTCTTCTTCAACACTACTTATTTGTCCTTTATCTATCTTTCTCAATTCATATGCATTTCTTGGACTACTTCCATATACAATCTGGAATGGTGATTTACCAGTGCTCATGTTGATAAAATTATTGTATGCAAATTCTTCTTGTGGTAAAATCAAATCCGATCCTATTGGCTTATCTCCAACCAAACATCTCAGTAGATTTTCCAAACTTCTATTCACCACCTCTATCTGTCCATTAGTTTGTGGATGATGTGATGAACTGAACTTCAAATTTGTCTTCAACTTTTTCAACAATGTATGCCAGAAATATCCAACAAACTTAGTGTCTCTATCTGAAACTATGGTCTTTGGCAAACCATGTAGTCTCACTACTCTGAAAAATAATTCTGCTATATGAACAACATCATTAGTCTTTTTGTAGGGAATAAAATGTGTCATCTACGAAAATCTGTCAACTACTACAAAAATTGAGTCATGTCCCCGCTGTGTCCTCGGTAAACCAAGAACAAAGTCTATATTGATATCCTCCCAAGGCTTCTCTAGTATAGGTAATGGTTGATATAACCCTATATTCTACTTCACTCCCTTCACCATCTGACATACTCTACAACTCTATACAAACTTATTCACATCTTGTTGTAATTATGGCCAGTAATAATTTTCACTAACCAAAGTAAGTGTTTTGTCACGACCAAAATGTCCAGCCAATCCTCCACTATGCTTCTCTTTGATGAGATTCTCCCTCATAAAACTTCTTAGAATGCACAACTGACTCCCTCTAAATAGCATATCATCCTAGATGATGAAATCCAGCCATTTCCTCCTATCTAGAGTAACAGGCTCTTTACAAGCTTTCCAAGCTCCACCAAAATTAGGATCCTCTGGATACAAATTCTTGAGTTCTTTGAACCCAACCAGTTCAATCTGTATCTCTGTCAGCAATAGTTGCCTTCTGCTAAGAGCATCTGCAACCCTATTAGACTTTCCACTTCTGTGTTTCAAAACAAATGTATAACTTTGCAAAAACTCAACCCATTTCAAATGCCTCTAATTCAACTTTCCTTGACTATACAAATATTACAAAGCTTGATGATTAGTATACAAAACAAACTCATTAGGAAGTAGATAATGTCAACACTTCTTTAATGCCTGAACTATATCATAAAATTCTTGATCATAAATAGAATACTTCCTCTTAGCATCATTTAACTTCTCACTGAAATACGCAATACGTTTACCTTCTTGGCTCATAACAACTTCTATTGCGGTACCACTAGCATCACAATCTACTTGAAACACCTTATTAAAATCTGGAAGTGCTAAAATAGGTTATTCTGTAACTTTTTGTTTCAACAATTGAAAACTCTTTTCTGCTCCATTAGTCCACTTAAACTTTTTTCTATCCCCTCTCATTGTCTCAGTCAAGGGACTACAAATACTGCTAAATTTTTTGATAAAATTTTTGTAAAAACTAGCTAGACCATGAAAATATCTTACCTCAGTATCACTCCTTAGAGTAGGTCATTCAAGGATAGCCTGTACCTTCTTTCGGTCCATTTTTAGACCTTCTGGTGAAACTACAAATCCCAAATACACTAACTCTTTCTTCACAAATCTATACTTCTTCAAGTTAATCAATAATTTCTCATTTCTCAGCTTCTCAAACACCATACGAATATGCATCATATGTTCCTCCAATGTCTTGCCAAAGATCAAAATATCATATAGGTAAACAATGACAAACTTACCCAGAAATTCTTTCAGAACCTTGTTCATGAGCCACATGAAAGTGCTCGGTGCATTGGTCAGCCCAAAAGGCATGACTAACCACTGATAAATTCCTTTCTTTGTCTTGAAGGTAGTCTTCCTATCATCTCCTTCTCTGATCCAAATCTGGTGATATCCACTCTTCAGATCTATCTTTGAGAAATACATAGCTCCACTTAAATAGTCCATAATATCATCCATTCATGACAATGAAAACCTATACTTGATTGTGATCTTGTTTATTGCTCTGGAATCTGTACACATCCTCCATTCTCCATTCTTCTTTGGTGCTAATACTACTAGTAGAGCACATGGACTCAGGCTCTCCCAAATCAATCCCTTCTGTAACAACTCATGTACTTGTCTGTTTAACTTTTCACTTTCTGCTGGTGTCATTCTGTGTGCTACCTTGTTTGGAAAACTGGCTCCTGGAATCAAATCCATTTGATGACTGATCTTCCTTATGGGTGGTAATCCGTCAGGTACATTATTAGATACAATATCTTGAAATTCATTCAACAAATCTACAACCTCTACAAGTACATCCTCTACTTCTTCTTTACTAGCTTTTGGAATTAAAGCAAAACACACATGCTCATGCCTCATACCATCTAGGAATTTTCTTCCATCAACAAATGTTATTCTTGCATTACCACATACCTTTTCTTTGGTCTCCTTCAATGGCTTTAGCTTATGTCACACTCCATCCTTTGTCAGGGAATAGGTATTCGTATGACCATCATGTACATCACATCTGTTAAACTACCATGGTCTACCCAACAACATATGACATGCATCCATAGATATTATATCACATAGTACCTCATCTTGGTACTCGCCGATCTTGAACTTTACTAGGCACTGTTCACTAACCATGACCTTGTGGTCATCTTGCACCCAGACAATCTAATATGGATGTGGGTGTTTCTATCTCTTAAGCTTCAACTTTGTCACCATCTCTTCTAACACTAGATTGTCAGTGCTTCCACTATCGATAATCACATCACAGCATTTACCCTCACACTTGCATCTAGTGTGGAACAAGGTCCTCCTTTGTTCAGGTTCATTCTCACCACTCAGCAAGACTCTTCTATTAATTAACATTTCTCCTCTTTCTGCATCTTCAGAATTTGATGATCTGGTATCTTCATCTACATGTGCAACTCTGACCTGGCCTTCATTTCTCCTAACTGTTCTACCTTGGTGCTGAGGATAGTCAAATGCCCTATGACCTTCTCCACAGTGAAAACATGTTCCATGGAAGCCTCCCCTTCCTGAACCTTGTCCTCTTCCTCTTCTTCTCTGATCTCTATTATTCTGATCTTGGAAATGATTGGAATTGTTTCCTCTCTGATTCTGGCTGCTACTGGCCTCATCCTTCTTTTTTGAATCTTCATTTCGGCCACCATATGACCATCCACTAGATCTTCCACTATGACTTCTTCCATTTTGTCTACTCTCAAACTTCTTGTTCAACTTTTCCTCTACTTTTAGGGAAAACTGGTATGCCTCCTCAATACTATTCATTCGAACCAGATTCAACTCCTCCTGAATGCTTGGCCTTAACCCATTAAGGTATTGGGCAACTTTCTCCTTATCAGCTTCTGCATGGCTTGTTCTAATGAGGAGTCGATAGAACTCTTCTATATACTCCTGAACAGATCTTCCTACTTGCTTCAAACTTTGTATTTTCTTTAGTAGGTCAAGCTCATAATCAACAGGAATGAACTGTCACTTGAATTTATCCACCATCCAATCCCATCTTGTGATTTTATCTTTCCCTCTACTATTTTTCTCTAATTGAATTTCTTGCCACCAGATCTTTGCATGACCTTTCAGTCTGGCCTTCGCAAATTTGACCCTATCAGGATCTTCAACGTCTTCATACTCAAAATGTTCCTCACATTCATTGATCCAGTCGATCAATTCCTCTAGGTTAATATTTTTAGAAAATGTAGGAACCTTAATCTTAGGTCTTTTCTCAATCTTAGAAATCACTCAAAAAAGTCATTCTTCCTCCTGGTTCACAATTTTAGCTTCTCCTTCTTGATATTCTTCTTTGGCTTCATCCTCACTTTCATCTCTGACCTTAAGATTCATTCCTCTACGAATCTCTTCTTGCAATGATCACACTTGTCTCTGCAGCTCTCTAACCTCAAGTGTCACAGCACCAGCTCTTCCGCAACATTCTCTTCATGGAGGCATTTTCATGATGCGTGCTGAAACCCTAACCACGGTTCTGGTGCAAACTGCCTCACAGCCGGCGATCTATTTACACACTCAAGAACTCTTGCTCTGATACCACTTGATGAAGGGTGTTCCCCTTAATACCACTAACATATAACAGAAATAGAGAAACAACAACAATAATATCCAAGAATAGAAAATTGGCTTCTTATTATCTCCACAAATGTGGAATTACAAACTTTCAGAATTACAATATGCAAAGCCACATGGGCATTCCCTTACAAGATTCTATAGGACAAAGCCTCGAATCAATACCTAGATCTACTACCCAGAACTGCCCTAGACAACACTACGGGCCTTTTTTATATAGGCAATTTCCACCGCCTGAGAAGGTTCTAGAAATTTAGCCCTCAGGGCCGACCAAACTTAGAATTATTTTATTTTACAATTTATTACATCAAAGTCGGCTCAAAATGAGTTTTGAAACTGAAACAAAAATTTTGAAGAAAATTATTTTCTGCCATTTTAGGTGACCCAACTTCCGAAGACCATAAGTCATCACCCGTTGACCCGATTGGCTATTATAACCCCATTCTGGAAATGTCACAAAGTGATCTACAGGCTTGACCCATGCAAAGCACCTGTCACCCAAATTTTCAACCTCATCTGGGGTCTCTAAAGCCTTCAAAACTGAGTTTGATGTTTCTGTATGCTGCTGCCAATACCGAAAATCTTTAATATCTTCAAAACTAGACCTGATCTAGCCATGAAACTTTGCTGGCAGGATGATATGACTGAGATGAGCCTCCATATGTGAAATCAAAACATTTCAAGATTGTAAGACCAACTTACTAAAAAATAGCAAGTTTCCATAATAGTAACTCTGCACAAGATAGCCCTTATTGAATACAAAAATAGAAATATTTTTGGGTGATGCAAGATTGCTCTTACACCCAGGATGCTCTTGCATCACTATGTTCACGAGCTACATATTGAAGACCATTGGGTCAACTATGTAGATGATTATGAGGTAAGAGTCTGTGACTATTGCCAAATGAGTCTAGAGTTGGCACAGGGTTCACTATTGTTGAGGATTTCTCAGAAGGCGGTAAATGTTGATTGAGATAAAGTTTTGTATTCTATATATAATATAGACAAGATGTTCACAAGGGCCATCTTGAATGTGAAGGTGGATCGAGATGAGAATGAAAACATGGATTTCAAAGTCCCACATGTGATTAAACTGATGAAGTCTTGGGTCACTCATCCATTTCCAATGCAACTGCTCTACATGAAGCAACTCCTCGAGAAACCATCTCGAGAAAAGAAGGGAGAAAAGATACTAAAGCCACAGTTCAAAGAGGGTGGCCCTCTTAAGCTAGAAATTGTGTATCAACATGAGCGTCCCACCACATATGGTCTGGCCACGCACTCCAAGAAGGTGAAAATTAAGATGACCAAAAGTATTGCACCACCAGAAGCACCTTCACCTAGCGACCATGATTCTCCAAGCTCTGAAAAGAAAATGAAATTCAAAATCATAGGGCCCAAGCTATCTGGAGTAGTTAAGGGTCATGTGTACAAGAGGAAGAGAGGCTCGACACCTACACAAATGGATACCTTAGTGGAGGATTATGAAGATCAAATGGATGAAGTTCCCCTCAGTAGGAGGACCCGGTCTGTAGGATTCTTAAAGAAAAAAGGGATAACGGATGATGATCATAAGGATGCTAAAGGGGCTACTCAGGTAGAGCAAATAAATCTCGATGCCCTCGGTGATGATGAATTCAACATTATAGATTTTGCAGGGTTGCATGGGTTCAAAGATTCTGAGAAACAAGCTCCTATGTAGTTCATCAGTCTTTTTAGTGGCATGGGAGAGGATCTACAATAGGGACCTCCAGGGTAAAATGATATTGAGATAATGGAGGACCGAGGAGAAACTATAGAAATAGAAAATGACTCTTCTATTGGGGTCACTTTGGAAGAAGGAGCAAGTGAACAGGTACCATTGGTTTCATCTATTCCACCTCATCCTTCCACACCTCCTACCATTCCACCTCAAGAGCCTCCCACTATTCCACTTTCCACTCTCGTATAGAATACTTCATTGCATCAGCAACCTTCCTCATCCCATGTTCCCCTTTCGACCCTGCCTCCACTAGCCCATTTAACCACTCCCCATGTGTCTCCTACACCTCCCTCACTCAATATTCCTCCTCAAGTTCACATTGAATCAGTGCCCCAAAGCTCGCAGGAGCCAAAGAAAGAAGCATAAGTCATTGGCGAGGAGAAAATGGAAGAAATTCATATAGGATCAGAGGAGCTAGATGACAAGGGAGAGTCACAGGAGGAAGAGGAACCACATACTAAATAGGATAAGCCACAAACAGATACTAAGGAGAAAACAACTGATGAGCAATAAATTGCTGATGAGGGAGAACATGAACAAGATGTTGGGAATGAGAAGGAAATGGGAGAAGAAGAAGAAGCTCAAGAGGAAATAAGGACAGAACACTTGGCAACCTCTTCTACATTGGCTGCTCTCTATGAGCCATTGAATGCATTATCAAAGCCCACAAGGTTTACCAAAGAAGTGCAGTTGAGGGTTAGAGTATACACTGATGATGAGGTCAACATGACCTCACTAGGGCATGCTTTCCACCAAATAGCACCAGTTCCCAAAGAAAGGAGAATGTCTTATGTAACACAAGACCAGATGGGTAGGTGGAAAGAATAGGTGGCTTTTCCTACAATGGATGTTGGTATAAATGAGTTCACTCCAGATGATTATGTGCTAGAGGAGGTAGACTTGGGTGAACCAACTAAGGAAGGTAGCAAAACCCTAGCTACTTTGGGCTTGAAGCATGCTCTAGGCTTCATGAATAAAGATGAAGAAAGGATAAAAGCTCTAGAAGAGAAAAATGAGGCTATGAAGAAATTCATTTTGAAGATAGCAGGTCCAATTGACTCTAATAACCCCGAAGCCTCATTACAGGAAATTTTGGAGAAGAACGGGGATATAGACATAGATGTTCCACATTCTTTTGTACAAGCTTGTGCTAAATGGAAGCTAGATTTTGAGTAGTTTGCTAGCTTATCTCTTAGGATGATCTTAAGGCCCTTCCAGAACATTTTGGTGGGAATAACTTCTTTAGTGGAGATCATGAGTGAAGAAAATGGTGTAGAAGAAACCATCCTCAACTAGCAAAAGGTATTGGATGATTGAACAATGATAAGAAAGCAATGCTTCTAGGTTCTGATGAAGGTTTATGAAGGGGTAGAATTGGATAATTTTGAAGAATGGATCCAAGAGATAATAATGGCATTGGTTGTATTTGAGAAGATCCTCAAGAGGTTGAATAAAAGAAGGGATGATAGCACGCTTTATGGAAAGGAGCTGCAAGAGTTTTTTGAAGGTTTGGATTTAGATTTGTTTGATGAAGATGAGGATAAGATGATGCATTTAGTAAATGACATCATCGATCAATATCTAGGCATATTTTGAGGGGTAAAGTCTAAGGAAGACCTCCAACAGATGTTCTACCAAAAGGAGGAAATCCAAAAAATGTCGTCCCAAGAGGAAGAAATAAAGGCTTTTGCAAAAGAATTGATGGATTTCAGAGATAGGCAGAAGGAGATTCTCCAAGGGATCAAGATGCCAAACTTCAATGAGGTGCTAGAAATAGTGGATAGGTTCAAGAAGGCACACCCAAAAGTGTCTCCCAGCTAGATAGCCTCCAGATTAGAAATCTGCCAAATTTTGTGTACAGGAAATTCAGTTTTAACACAGTCAATTTTGTAGTGCCTTGTTTCTGGCATTTCAGCCATAAGGAGTTTTTAGGCCACCTACAAGTCTGACAAGTCAAAAATGGTAGAGATAAAGGACTTAGCACTTAGTCAATTTTAGGTCTTGAGTTTTTCAGACCAATTGTGAGGATTTGGGCATTTTTTGACACATTCGAAAGTAAACTCCAGTTATCTCAAAGATCACTTTCTAGTCATCTGGGCTTCTTTTTTGGGATTGTTTGTGCATGATTTTGGGATCTCTTGTAGTTGGGTCCACATGGAGAAGTTGGAGTCAAAGAACAAGGGTAGAAACATGAAGTTTATTCAATGCATGTGCAAGTTCCAGCTCCATTTTTTAGTTGTTTAATGTCTGATTTGTTCAAATCTTTGTAATGCATGAGGAATAATTCTGTGCTAGGATAGCTTAGTTAAATTTTAGAAGTAGTTTCCTTAATGCAAGCTTTAGTTTAGATTTACTTTGAAGTTTTAGTTGCAATGAAATCCTAGCTGCGAAAATAAGAGTAGAGCTCTATAAATTGTAATAAAAAGGATGTAATGAGGGTCGACTTGATGATTAATACAACAAATACAATTAGTGTTTCATTCATGGTTTGATTTATCTGCTATCTATGCAAAATTTTTGAATGTGTGATTTGCTCATTTTTTATTTCAAAGAGCCAATTGGTTGTTTAATGATTTTAAGTCTGCGATCTTTTAGTTTGGTGTTTGCTAGTATTACATTGCTATGTTGTGACAAATCTCTGAGAAGATCATTGTTTGGTGCTTGAAGATTAACTTATCTCATGTGTGTGCACATCTAGAGTGGCTTGGTGATTTGATGAGTTTTGACTTATCATACGTCTGCATTTGTTTGATTTCGTTGATGATTGCATCCATTCAGCTAAAGATTGTGACATGATCTAATCTCTATTCTGTGGGTTTCTTCATCTTCTTGGTTATTTAATTTGCATGGTGGTGTGATGTTAGCATATGTCCATTATATTTATTTCATTATTTCCTTTCAAATCTCTTTTTACCCTACATTTTCTAACCCTCTTTGCAAGTTACTTTTAGTAGATCAATTAAATTAGCATTGCTTTCATCCTTAAATCTGAAAATCATGGCAAAAAAGAGATATCTTGGTTTTCTAAAGTTTTATTTCTAATTTCCCTTGAGAGAAGAACTAACAAAGGCCTCCTTGTTAACAAATACACATTTGTCTTCCGTTGAGCTATCCAAGCGGTTGAGACCCAGCTAGAAGGAACCTTGAGATTGATTCCATCAATCTTCCAAGAGGGGAAGGTGTTCACGCAAATTCCTAGCCATTGTCTTCATGTAAAAACAACACTCAAAAATTATTTTTTATCATTTGTGTATTTTTATCATGAGGATTTTTAGCTAGATCATATTAGCTTAAATCCTAATTGTTAAATTTCTTCATGTTTTTCATGTTTTCTAACACATCTTAGCTTAGAATAATGGATTGAACCTAGTTCTTTCAAGCTTTTCTCATCATTCATGTGTCATTTCAAATCCTTTTAGAATGCATTAGGAACAAAGCTCTATGTGCTTAGAGAGCACACCTACATCCCTCTTATTGAAGCAAATCAAACAGTGCTTTAGAGCATCTGTTTTGGCAACAATCTTGAGGTGGCTTGGTTTTGTTTATGTCTATGCTTTGAACTAATTTACATGTTTTAATCTAATATTTGAATGTTTAAGCCTTTAAAGATAGATTAAAAATTCAAAATCGTAGTCTACATTCTAGCACACCTAGTGGGACCCACTTCATGGGTTCATTTGACAATATTCTGATGGGTTTTGGAGTGTTTTGTAACTTTTCAAGTTTGAAGGTGGAGGGGGCATTTTGAATCTTCTTCCTCTTCTTAGTCTTGTTATTCTTCTATTTTTTCTAATCCTTTGTCTTCTTCTTTCAGAATCTTGGTGTATTCTTCCAAAAAAATCCTTCAAAAGGCTCATTTTCATGATACCCTCGTAAATTTTACGTAAAAAAACCATTTTTTGGGTTTTACTTTGCCAGAAGATCACATCCCGAAAGAAATTTCACATCTAGTTAAATATAGGATCACATCCCATGTTCCCGGATCACATCTGGTATAGTGTCGCATGCACTTAAATCTAGAATCGCATCCCGTGTTCCAGGATCGCATTTGGGGTCTACTAGATTTCCCAAATTGCATCTAGGGTCCCATGAGGTAAAAAATAGTATTTGTTCAAATCCAGGATCACATCTAGGGTTTCCTCGACCGCATCTAGGGTTCCATAAAAATCATTTCAATTTGGGCATAAAAATGAACAAATTAAAAATCTACACTTTGTTTTAGTGCTTAAAATTAGCCTCAAAATCACTTTTTGAATGCCTAAAAAGCTAAGCAAATTAATCAAATCCTAATCAACTAAAGAAATTCTTAAAATTGATCCTAAATTCTTTTGAAAAATATCAAATAAAATCTCAAAGTTTTATGCAAATCCAATCTCAAATGCCTAAGAAAAATAAATAGAAAATCTACATTTTTTTCAATGCTTTAGTAGATTGCATTTTTAGGGGTCTTCGGAGCATTTTTAGGCTTGATTTCTTGCAATAGTCTTGAACTGTTGAAATTTTCTTCTAGAAAATTGGATTATCTTTCCACCAGTGTAAACGGTGCATATTTTTGAGTTGTGAGCAGAAAGTTATGCCTTCTGCAAGGGGGTTAAAAATTGCAAAGTAGTTTTTTTTTGCCAGCTAGTTTTCTATGCTAATCAAATTAGGCTCTAAAAACACCAAATATTGAGTGAAAGGATAAAACACAAACAAATAAAACATTTGCATTTAGTGTTTTAAAATCAATTCAAATTCAATCTTGAATGATTTCCAAGTTTCATGCATCAAACAAATCTAGGAATACCTCCTTTTTTGGGGCATAAAACTGAATTCTAGCATACAAAATCTTGAATGAAACTAAGGAAATAAACCAAAGTCCAAAGGAAGTCATTTTTATTTTGAGTCCAAATCAAACACATTCTCGAAGGACTTAAAAGTGAAAGAAAAGTATCTCTATTCCCTTCCTTTCAGATTCAATTCAAAAGTTCCTAAAGCACGCAAATTCAATCTTGAATGCCCAAGAAAAATTGCAATCTCTCAAAGTTCTTGTTTTTCAAAAAGGAAATAACAAATCAAATCATAAACACGTGTCTTCAAGCATTAATTTAAAAAGTCACTTAAATCAATTTGGGAAAGAACCATTGCTTGTTGTGCTTTCTAGGAGTCTTAAATTCTGCAAATCCTTGTTAAACTTAAGTGATGTAAAACACTTGAACTTAGACAAGTTCACTTGTTATACTTCTAGAAAGGCCTATCCAAAGAGAAAAGTGCTTCCTCTTTGGAGAACAACCTCAAACCAGTACCTTCCCCGACCAGTATAGAAATAAAGCACTGAGAAAACTCTCACTTACTTCCTCTCAAGCTCAGGAAATGTGTGTTGATGGTAGCCCAAGGTAGGTGAATAATCCCTACTATTTTGGCATGGTCAACTAGGCTCTTAAGTGAGTCATGTGCGTACAAACCGATTGGGAGGACTGCATGAAACAACTACAAACTTGATAAAATAGAAGCTACCTTATGTACACCTGAAGGTATCATAATCCTTGTGCAAGGACCGATCCAAGGGGTTTATCATATCACCTTAAGATACTCACCATATGTATCCCCTTTTATGGGGTATCAAGTTGTGGGCAAGGATTCTGATACTCACCTTCTCTTAGGTAGTTCTTCTTGATGTGTTTTTTGAAGTTTCAGACTCAGTGAAAAACATCTGTTGAAAAAACACAAAGCAAAGAGCTCTATAATAAATCCTTGTTGCAATGTTAGTTAAATCCTTCAAAACAAGAAAACATCCAAGCTTTCAGAATCTTAATCATGATCTTCTAGTCTTGTCCTCCTATCTACTCTTGTCCTCCTATCCTAGGCTGGTAGAGTCATCTTGGTCAATCCTCATCCCCTGTCTATCTTCCTCTTAAGCCAAATCCAATACTAGTCTGAGCTTATTAGTCATCCCAATCTAAGTCTTAGTCTTCCAATCCATCTTCATCCTTCATCCGTATCTAACTCATCTGCAAGTCAACATGTCTCAAATCTATTATAATGAGTTTGGATGTCGCTTCTTTTCTCCTACTCCATCCTATCCCAAGGATGATGAGAATCTTGTAGATCATGATGAATACTTTGAAAACCTTATAAGGATTGTTCCAAATATCCCCCAACATCCAATCATTCCTCCAAACTATCCTACCATGCCTTCATGCATATCCCCCAGTTCTTCTTATCCTACCTTTGACAAGGGAAATCCACTATCCTATTCATCCACACCCTCTTCCTATCTTAAACCTTCATATCCTCCATATACATCCTTCATACCTCCATCCCCTTCTATGGTCATATCCTAATCACCATCTTTCCATAGCAACACTCCAAATTACATCCCTTATCCAAATCCTTCATCCTCTTATCCTCCAAATCATTTTCAAATCCAAAATCCTAGTCTTCCAATCCCTTATCCAAATCCTCCATCCCCTTATCTTCCAAATCATTTTCAAAACCAAAACCCTAGTCTTCCCATCCCTTATCCAAATCATTTTCAAATCCCAAATCCTAGTCTTCCAATCCATTACCCTAATCCACCATCATATCTAAATCCAACATCTTCTATTCTAAACCACATTTCCACAAATCCCCTCTCACAAAAAGAATGCATCCTTCAAACCGCTTCATATCTTGTACCTAAATCCATCATTCCTACCTCACCAAATAGCTAATTCAGTTCTCAAGCTTCCTCTAAACCTACCTATGTGAATTATCTAGTCATTCCATTTTCCAACTCATCATCTGCACCATCATCCCCCAAGTAGGTTCACAATCTTCTGCTCCACCTCCATGTGTGAACTATCCTAGGTCCCCATCTTCTACACATTCTAGTCCATCACCTCCTCCAATCTAGAAGTCTCCAAGGAGTTTCACAAGGAAGCCAACAAAAAATCCCACTCCTACAGCTGATGAGACATGCCATCTCAATCCTTCATGTGAAGCCATCATTGATGAGCCCCATCAACCTCCCCTATCTATTATCCTTCTTCCATATATCCTACTCATTGATCCTCTTCCATCTCCCAGCATCATTGAGTCATTCCTATGCATTGAATTCACCAAATCTCCATCCATTTCTCCTCCTCCTAGCATTATCCAAAGCACATCCAATGATCCTCAATAGTTCACCCTTCTGCTTGCCATCACAGTTGCAGAATCTCCCATCCTTTCATCTGTACTATCCAAAGAGTTCTTCCTTCTTCCATACATCATAGTTGTAGAATCTTCCATCCTTCCATCCTTTCCATCTAAAGAGTCCATCCATACATCCCCCAACACTCTATCCACACAAATTCTATCATGTCAAGATCTTGTCCAAAAACATGTTGAAGTACCCATTGAAGAAAATCAAGATTCAATCCCTTCACTTCCTCTACTGCATGTTCTATTACTTCCATCACCCCCAATCCCAGATACTATCATTCCAATTCCTCCATCTAAAGATCCATTTCCATCTCCCAACCCCACTCAAAATCACATCATCCTATCCTCTCCACTTGAGAATCCTCCAATCCAAACTATCCCACTGCCATCACTCTATCCTCTTGGTCCACTTACATTTGTTAATGGCATTCCACTTGAAGCATAAGACATCAGTTTCATATCTTCCACTGTAGCACCTGAAATTGGAAGTTTATCTTATTCTCCAAGACAAAAATATCCTTGTTTGGATAAAATGCTCAAGAAATGGAATTGTCAAGCCAAAGGCCTAGGTGCTCATGAACAAGGAAATCAGGAGCCCATCCAAGACAAGAAATATCCAAAATCATGTGGTATTGGTCACACATCTGAAGAAGGAAATTCCTCCACAAATGTTGGTACATCTAAAGAAAAATTCAAGCATCCTCCCAAAAACACCTTTGCATCTTCTAATCATCCCTCCAAAGCATACACCACCATTCCTCATCATCCATCATTGTAACCAAAAATAACCTATCACATTCCTTCTTCATCCTCTAAGTCCATTTTGGGTCCCTATGTCCCAAAATCTTCCAACACATATCCTCTACATACCAAATCCATTTTGGGCCCTTACATCCCAAAATATCATCCCTCATCTTATCCTACTCAATCCTTCATCCAAAATCCAAACATCCCTAGTCAGGACCAACAAAGGCATATGCTCGTATCTCCAATCTACCAATCTCCTTCCATTCCTCCATCCATATTTCATCCATCTTGCACACCTTCACATATTATTTCTAATGATCCTCACAATTTGGATGCCATGTCAAGAGTGCATAAAGGGAAATATCCACAAAAATCCAAAGATTGTCATGTCTAGTCTAAATGACATGATCAAGCCAAGAAAAATCCAATCAAACAATCTAAAGCATCCCAATAGGCCACAAAGGCCCATTAAAGAAAAATATAAATCCAATGCATCCCAATGACCACAAAGGCCCATCAAAGAAAAAGAAAAATTTGGTACATCCCTATGGCCACAAAGGTCCATCAAAGAAAAAGCAATGTCTGGAGCATCCCAATGGCCACAAAGGCCCACCAAAGCTAAAGAAAAGACTATGTGGATCCCAAAGAAAAAAGATGCAATGCATCTCCATGAAAAGTCCATAATGGAATCCAAGGTTGCAAATCCATCAGTTACTCATTCCCCTCCTCCATCTCCTAAATCCATCTTGGATACTTATATCCCAAGATCTCCTACCACAAATCCTCCATCCTATCTGCATCTATCTTTTGCATCCCAATCTCTTCATCCACCTTCCCTACAACATGTGCCAATGCTGGTCCTGACAACATCCCCCTATCATGATCACTTTCGATCCTTCCATCCAAACACTTTCTACCACCATATCTCCCATCTCCCCCATCCAATTCATGCCTTTGCATGATCCCTCCATCCCAAGAAAGTTGTACCAACATCTAGACAAATCAGAAAATTAGCGACAAATCAGAGAATTAGAATGTTAGCAACAAATCAGAAGATTGACACAAAGTCAGTAGCAAATCAAAAAATCCATAAAAATTGGAAAAATCAGAGAAAAATGTCAAAAAAGAAAAGAAAAGAGAAAAACATTCATCCTATGGTGAAAACTTGGCAATTCAAGCACCTTATACAAGTACCATGGTGGAAACCTGGCAAATAGGTGTCATGCATATATCCCCCTAGTTCCTTTCTGCAATTGGGGGCCATTCCCTTATCCTTCACCAATTCCTCCATCCAAATCCCCTAGAAGTTCCTCCATCCAAATCCCAAGCATTTCCCCCCAGTTCCTTTTTGCAATTAGGGGCCATTCCATTCTATCACATCCAATCTACCATCTCCTCCATCCCATTTGTCTCTCACCTCCTTCATACTCCTTTGGATCTTGATAACAAAACATAGACCATCAGGTATACATGCTTTTGGGAATCTTTCAACATCCATCCTTCCTAGCTTCCATCTAACATCTTCATCCTCTTGTCGGCATATCTTCCTATTAAGAATGAATGCTAAATGTTTGGCAGCCATTCTGTAGCAGTTTTTGTTGAATTCATGACTATGATTGTCATTGATGTCAACACAATCATCTTCTGGAGACTTGCAGAGAAGCAAATAGAGTTTGAATTAGCACACATGGGTTATTGCAGTTGGAGCTATGTGATGTTGAGGATATACTCCTCGATATGTTATATGTCTATGGTTAAGAGCATAGATAGTAATGAATATATTCATGGAAGTTATGAGCATTTTGGTGGAAGCAGTATTTAGGCAGTGTTCCTGAGTAGCAGTTTGTGGAAATCAGATGATATCTCCTAATCAGGATCGAATCTGGTTTTGCCTAGTTAAAGGGAAGTTGAAGACACATTGATAGTGATGTGGATGATAGCGCAAAATTTGAGGTCACACGAGTGAAGAATTATTGTAGTTGGAAGCCAACAGTTTTGAGTAATTTTAATGTAGTGTGTGGAAACTTTTATTTTGTAATTGTATGCCAACTCATTTGTAATTATTTGAGTGTGGTATAAAGGAAGGAATATTTTTCCTTGTTGAGGTAGAAGAGGATAGTAGAGTATGAATATGAAGTGAAGAAAAGAGCCAAATGTGATATCAAATTTGTGAAGGAAGACATGTGAAGTACAAAGATCTGAAATTGAGATCTGGTGTAACAGTGAGTGCGGTTTGGTATAGTCAGAGAAGAGGTAACATATTATTCTATTGAGTAATACAAAGATTATTTGGATAGTGTGTTCAGTGATCTTACCCTGAAGCTGTTTGGGCAGTGGGTCCTTCTGTCTTCCATAACTCTTAACGGGGTTAGAATATTTTAACAGGGATTCATATGTACTGAATGTATTTCATAAGACTCTTAATCGAGTCCATCCTTTCACAAGGAATATTCATATTAGTGCATCTTTTATGGGCATCATTCCCACCGGGGTTTACTCTTTAATCAAGAGGTTCCCTAGTCAACATATCTTGTGTCATTGTGTTATTGTGTATGAATATCTTTCTATGGTTGGTAATTATATTGCTTACATGGTTTAATATTGTTGAAGTTGGTAAAAGTTATAATTATTTGATAACTGATTCACCCCCCCTGCTCTCAGTTATCTTGGTGGGCTTTACTTTCTAACAATTGGTATCAGAGTATTAGGTCCTTGAAAAAGAAGTTTAACAGCTTAAAGAGATCCATGGTGAATTTCAGGAAAGAAAGCCCTAAGTTTGATGAAGTAAATTTTGACAGCTAGAAATAAAATATGAAGACACACGTACTGTGTTTAGGACAAGGTTATTGATTGATTACAAAAAATGATAAGACTATCATTGAAGAGGACAATCTTGAAACATGTACTACTGATGAGAGAGATCTATTCATGTGTAACATACTTGCAAGAGAAGCACTTTTGACAGCCCTTCCGGAGAATGAGTACAGTTAGGTAAAATGTTTGAAAAATCTCATGAAATTTGGAATGCTGTACACTCTACTTTTGAAGGTGATGAACATGCAAAAAGAGTTAGATTACATAATTGGATATGTGCATTTGAAGATATAAGAATGTTGGAAGATGAATCTGTTAGAAGCTATATTGGTACAATGTCAGAAATTGTTACGGGTATAAAATATTGTGGAGGAACAAAGATAGAGAATGAAGTGATATGGAAAATTTTGAGAACATTGACTCCTGTATTTAAGCAGACAACACAGATGATTGAACACGTTATACCTTGTACTACCAACTTTAGAAGAGAAACTCTTCTTGGAAGATTGGAAGCAACAGAGATGAACTTGAGGTTATCAGGAGACTTACCTAGAATGGAGATAGCATTCAGTGATGTTAGTGTTTTCCCTACTTTGTCAAGAAGCATCAATGTGAGCGGAGATTATGCTAGTAGCTACAGATCTAGAAATGAAGAAGACAAGAAGACTGAAGAAGGTATTGCCTTGCTTTTGAAAAGAGAACTAGATGGTAAGAAAATTTTTAAATGTTGGACTTGTCAAGAATATGGTCATTTTGCATCTAAATGTCCTAAGAGAGTTAAAAAGTACAAAAATAATTTCAAACCTAGAAGATCTAAGGAATGTTATTATGCTAATGATGAAGATCTTGAAGCTAGTATAGAGAGAACTCTAAGTGAAAGTGATACTAAGAATAATGATGACATAGGATTTGTAGCAATTAAAGAAGAGAATCCTGAAATTGATATTAAGGAAGAAAAAGCCTTAGTTTCTCAAGTTGAAAAGAAAGCCGATTGGATTATAGATAGTGGTTGTTCACATCATATGACTGGAGACATGAAAAAGTTCATAAAGTTTAATGAATATGATGGAGGAGTTGTTAGAGTTGGAAACAATGCACCTAGTTTGATTAAAGGTATATGATCTATTACTCTTGATGGAAAGACTAATACTGATGATGTTTATTTTGTGGATGGATTGAAACATAATATTTTGAGTGTTGGATAGTTAGTTGATAAGGGATATCAAGTTTGGTTTACTGAGAAAACTTGTGTGATAAAGGATAAAGATGGAAATTTGATTGGAACTGGATCTAGAACCAGAGGTAATGTATTTCAGTTGAATCCTACTAAGATGACATGTTTGATTACAAAAATTGATGACAGTTGGTTATGGCATAGAAGGTTTTGTCATATAAACTTTGACAACATTGTGAAAGTAAGTACTACACTTGTAGTTAGAGATTTGCCTAAAATTATGAAGCCTACTAACATGATTTGCAAAGAATGTGTGATGGCTAAACAAAAGAGAAGTTCTTTTCCCAGTAAGAAGTTTACATCTGCAGAAAAGATGGAAATTTTTCATACAAATTTGAGTGGTCCTACCAGGACTAGAGGATTCTGTGGAGAAAGGTATTTTATGATTCTTGTTGATGATTTTACAAGAATGATGTGGACTGCATTTCTTAAAGAAAAGTCTAAAGCATTTGATAAGTTTAAGATCATTAAGAATAAAGTTGAGAATGAATCTGGAATGAAGATTAAATGTTTGAGATTTGATAGAGGTGGAGAATTTACTTCTAGAGAGTTTAACACCTTTTGTGAAGAAAATGGCATTAAGAGATAGTTCTTAGCCCCTAGAACACCTGAACAAAATGGTATTGCAGAAAGAAGAAACAGATCAGTGACTGAAGCAACAAGAGCTATGTTATTTGAGAATGATTTGGTGAAGATATTCTGGAGAGAAGCAATGAACACAATAGTGTATACAATGAACAGAGTACAAATCAGAGAAAACATAGACAAGACACCCTATGAATTATGGTTTGGACATGCACCCTCAGTTAAGTATTTTAGAATTTTTGGAAGCAAATGTTACATAAAGAGAGATGATGATATTGGAAAGTGTGATCCTAGAAGTGATGAAGGTATATTTTTTGGATATTCTTTGAAAAGAAAAGCCTATAGACATTACAATAAAAGAACTAAGACTATTGTTGAAAGCGCAAATGTTAAAGTTGATGAAAAGTTCAAAATTCAAGAAAGAATACTTGATTATGAATCAGATGAAGAAGCTCATCCTAAACCTAACACTGGATCTATTGAATTATTTTATGAGACTGACAGTGATTTTGTAAATGAAAGCCACAGTGAATTCATTGAAGAACCTACACCTGAAGTGAGATTTGAGATAGTGGCACCTAACAAGAGTTTATCAAGAAATCATCCTATTGGACAAATTATTGGAAGCATCAAAAGAGGAGTTTTAACTCAGAATAAGGTACAAGAATAGTTATGTTTGATTTCTCAAATTGAACCTAAAACTACTAGTGAAGCTTGTGAAGATGAAAGTTGGACTAATGCTATGAAAGAAGAACTAGATCAGATTGAAAAGAACAAGACATGGGAATTGGTCCCTAGAACTAAAGACAAGAATTTTATTGGAACTAAATGGGTATTCAACAAGATGAATGAACAAGGAGAAGTAGTAAGAAACAAAGAAAGATTGGTATGTAAGGGATACTCATAGAAAGAAGGAATTTACTATGAAGAAACCTTTGCACCTATTGCAAGAATTGAAGCAGTAAGAATGTTTTTGGCCTATGCAGCTTATAAGAAGTTTAAAGCATATCAGATGGATGTGAAGTCATCATTTCTGAATGGAGAATTGGAAGAAGAAGTCTACATTGAGCAGCCTGAAGTTTTTCCTTTGACTCAAGAAGGAGACATGGTATGTAAACTGAAGAAAGCCTTATATGGACTAAAATAAGCACCTAGAACTTGGTATGCAAGATTGGACAAGTATTTGTTAAAGTTGGGATTTACAAAAGGAATAGCTGATAGCAATCTATACAAAAAAGAAATTGAAAATGGTTTGTTGGTTATAGTTATTTTTGTTGATGACATTATTTTTGGAGGAGAAGATGAAGCTAGTGAAAAATTTGCTGATGAAATGAAGATTGAATTTGAAATGAGTATGATTGGTGAAATGAAATACTTTTTGGGATTACAGATAACACAGAATAATGATGGTATCTTTGTAAGTCAGAAAAAGTACCTGAATGACTTGTTGAAAATATTTGGAATGGAGAACTGTAAACCAGTTGGAACACCTATGGTAACTAGACATAAGTTATCTAGCACAGATGAGACTCCTGCAGTGGAACAGGAGAAATACAGATTTATGATTGGAGGATTATAGTACTTGACACATACAAGACTTGATATGGCACATTTAGTTGGCATTGTAGAAAGATTTCAAGCTGAACCTAGAGAATCACATTATGCAGCAGTAAAGAGGATACTGAGATATTTAAGAGGCATAATGGACTATGGATTATGGTATGAAAAATGTGATGATTTTACTTTATGTACATATACAGATGCTAATTGGGGAGGTAGTGTTGATGATAAGAAAAGCACTAGTGGTGGAGCATTTTTCCTTGGAGGAAGATTGGTTTCTTGGCTAAGCAAGAAGCAGAATTGTATCTCACAGAGCATAGTAGAAGCAGAATATGTAGCAACAGAAAACAATTGTAACCAAATAATTTGGATGAAGAAAATGCCGAAGGATATTGGAATAAAGTTTATTGAACCTATTGTCATACATTGTGACAACACCAACACAATTAGTATGTCTAAGAATCTTTTATTACATTCTAAGACAAAGCATATAGAGATCAAGTATCATGTTGTAAGAGAGAAAGTTGTTGAGAAAGAAGTCAAACTTGAGTACATAAGTACAAAGGAGCAGATAGCAGATATATTTAAAAAGCCTTTGCCTAAGGATACATTTGAGTATCTAAGAGGTATGCTTGGGGTTATGCCCCAGCCTACTTTTGAGAAATGATGCAGTTGGTTGCATTCATCCAATGGTATATAAGCCTTATCTTTCTTCTGGACTAGATGTTGGTACTTCCTCTATGGGGGAGTATGTGTATCTGAGCTGAGTCATGAGGACTCTAGTGAATGTATTTTTTAAATGGTGTCTTTTGACATTGGAGTTGTTGTTGAAATAATGATGAAATTTCTATCGTTGATGTCAATGGGGGAGAAGTGTACATGAAAAAACTATTTGTACTATTTGAACAAGAAAATGAAGCAAGATTTGATTGATGAAGAGGACTTGAAGCAACAGTGTTCTAGTATTGGATTTTTGGAACATTGGATGTGTTTTTTCATCTATGTTTCCATCAATGCCAATGGGGGAGATTGTTAGGAATGAATGCTAATTTTTTGGCAACCATTTTGTAGCAGTTGTTGTTGCATTCATGACTATGATTGTCATTGATGTCAACACAGTGATCTTCTGGAGACTTGCAAAGAAGCAGACAGAGTTTGAATTAGAACACATGGGTTATTGCTATTGGAGCTATGTGATGTTGAGGATATACTCCTTGATATGTTATATGTCTATGGTTAAGAGCATAGACATTAATTCATTTATTCATGGAAGTTATGAGCATTTTGGTGGAAGCAGTATTTAGGCAGTGTTCCTGAGTAGCAATTTGTGGAAATCGGATGATATCTCCTAATTGGGATGGAATCTAGTTTTGTGTAGTTAAAGGGAAGTTTAAGACACATTGATAGTGATGTGGATGATAGCACAAACTTTGAGGTCACATGAGTGAAGAATTATTGTAGTTGGAAGCTGACAATTTTGTGTAATTTTAATGTAGCGTGTGGAAACTTTTATTTTGTAATTGTATACCGATTCATTTGTAATTATTTGAGTGTGGTATAAAGGAAGGAATGTTTTTCCTTGTTGATTTAGAAGAGGATATTAGAGTATGAATATGAAGTGTAGAAAAGAGCTAAATGTGAAAGAGAATTTGTGAAGGAAGACATGCGAAGTACAGAGATCTGAAATTGAGATCTGGTGTAACAGTGAGTGCAGTTTGGTACAATCAAAGAAGAGGTAACATATTATTCTACTGAGTAATACAAAGATTATTTGGGCAATGTGTTTAGTGATCTTACCCTGAAGCTATTTGGGCAGTGGGTCCTTTTGTCTTCCATAACTCTTAACGGGGTTAGAATCTTTTAATAGGGATTCAAAATCTCCTAACAAGGATTCATATGTACTAAATGTATTTCATAAGACTCCTAATAGAGTCCATCCTTTCACAAGGAATATTCATATTAGTGCATCTTTTGTGGGCATCATTCCCACTGGGGTTTACTCTTTGATCAAGAGGTTCCCTAGTCAACATATCTTGTGTCATTGGGTTATTGTGTATGAATATCTTTCTATGGTTGGTAATTATATTGCTTACATGGTTTAATGTTGTTGAAGTAGGTAAAAGTTATAATTATCTAATAAATGGTTCAACCCCCCCCACCACTCTCAGTTATCTTGGTGGACTTTACTTTCTAACACTTCCATCCATTCATACCCCATCCTACTGCCTCTGAATGAATGAACTATCCTAAGTAGGCAGCATCTTATTCCTTGGATACTTTCTCACTTCCATCTTCCAAATCCTAAAGCAACTGTTCCTCCAAACCTTCATCCAAATCTCCTAGCAACCCTCCATCTAAGTCCTAAGCATCTTCCTCCATCACTTATCCTTCAGCAGTTCCTCCATCCAAATCTACCAATAGTTCCTCCATCTAAATCCAAAGCATTTCCCTCTAGAATTAATCCCTCAGCATTTCCTCCATCTTTCCATCACCTGGTATTCTTCCCTTATCATTGGTAGGTATCTAGATATAGGCTATCTCTTTGAAATCAAATGCCATTCATCCATATCAACCATTTCTAGAAATCCTCCAATATCTTCCAATCCTATCCATGTCCTCTAGCTATTCCAACATCCAAGATCAAGCCAACTGATCCAATCACATTCTTAGTCTTGTTGCAAACCTTGATCTCAATCTAATCATCACCATTAGGATGTGTCCTTCCCAAATTTGTGTCATTTCAAGACACATCATCCATCATCGGCCTATCCACCATCTTTCTATCTTGGCTTTTCAACCCAACAAGGGCATCATCTTGCATATCTTTGAAGCTTCAACTTCATCCCCAAATTCTTTCTACATCCTATCTTGATTCTTGTACCTTGGTGTCAACATGTCTCCACCTAAGCTCATTTGTACATATGTGTCTTTAGGTCTCATCCTTTGAGTCAGTCAGCCCTTGTGTCATCGTGACCTATCTAGTTCAGCACTTCAACAATCATTCCTTGGTCCTTTTTGAGGTTCGAGAATCCTACCTATCTCTTGTCATAGGAATCCTTATCTAGTCATCCACCATTTGCTTCATTTCATATCCTTTGAGTTGCTCAATCCTTATCTTAAATCAGAATCATCCCAACACTACCCTTTGATAGAGCATTGTCTAGGGAGTCATGTACTTGTCTTTGTAGGTCTCATCATCTTGAGAAAGAGATTGGCATACTCTGGAAAGAATCCCATCTTACAAAGATCATCACTCTATCTTAGGTTGACAAATTCAATCCTATCCTATCTAATCCTACATCAGGATGCAGCAACTCATCCCTGACGCTTCACAATCTCCCACCAATCACACCAGGTGTGTGATGATGTATCCTTCCTCATGTTCAAACCAAATCTTCCCACCATCGATCCAATCAATCCTCAATGAATCAGTCATCATCCATCATCCTACCTATGGAAAAAGGTTTTGTGAGATAGTTGTTATTTCATTGGTTCCTTTGAATCTTTGCTAAATCTTGTGAGCTCTCTTGTAAATATCTCCCCATCCAATGTACATATTGTCGTCTCCTATTTTACATATCCTCATCTATCTTGCAACAACATTTGATCAGATATCTTGTCCCATCCAGCCTTGTACTTCAGCAACATCAATTGTCGACTATCCTTGATCACATGGTTATCCTTGATCCATCATTTTCCAATTAGCAACACTCAATTCTCCCCATCAACATGGGTCCACATAGATGTATTCTTCTATATTGTTTGACCTAAGCCTAATCACGGGTCCACATAGATGTATCCTTCTATTTGGTCTGACCTAAGCAATCAAACTGGGTCCATGATGATGTATCCTTCACCATGTTTAGACCTAATCTCCCCCCATCAATCAACCATAAATCTCTCTCCTTGGCAAAGGAAGTCTTTTGGAGTTATCATTTTGATCTTGGATTTTGTCTTTTGGATCTTGTTAATCTTTTATGGCTTCTCATTGTCCTCTACTCAAAATTTCCATGATCCTTTATATCATGGTGTTCTACGAATGAGGACAATCCGAGGCAAGGTATTTTGATCTTTTTCTTTTGCATGTGAGTCAGTCATGTGTTTGTGGTTTTTCCAACATTATTTCCACCATGCCTCCTTTGGGTTTTATGTGTGATGCTGGGGAAACCCTTGCATGTCTTTTAGCACAAGTCCTATGCAGCGCTGGTGACAAGGCCTTGTGATCCCAGTATCCTTGGTAGGTCTCTAGCATTGCTATATCAAACTAGGTTGTGCTCTCTAAAATATTCAATGCATGGAGCTCCCTAAGTCCCCAATCCAGCATCATATAGATTAATCTTGCATCTTGTATATAGCTTCATCCTGCATCTCACCATCATATTGCACTCATGCATCTTTTCTCTTGGAAGATTGGTCATTTATCCCTCTCTTCCCCTTTTCCTCTAAATTCTAGCATGGGGCATCTTATTTTCTCGTCTTTGATGCCACACCACTTGTGGCACCGCATCAAAGAGGGACAAAATGTAGACACCTAAAAATTCTTTAGAAAATAAGTATTTTTATTTTTTGAAAACCGTTGATGATATCATCATTTATTAATTAATTAATTTATTTATTATTATGCATATAATCCCTCATATCTTAGTTAAACATCATTAATTAAGAAACCATAGCCAAAAACATTTAAATCTAATTTAAATATTTAATCCCTATTTATTAATTATTGGTTAATAAATATTGTCACATTCCTTAAATAAATTTAACATTTATTCAAAAGCCTAAATCCTAGAAATCTTCTAGAAATCCCTAAACCCCTAGACTCTTCTAGAAATTCCTAAACCCCTATCCTAATCTTAGTCCATTCAACCTTTGAAAGTCAATCCTTATCCTTTTGACTCAACCCTTAACCAAACCCCAAACTCTAACTCTCCTTCCTAATCCAAGCCCTTAGGAAATCCTATAAATACCCTCTCTTCCAAGAGAAAAGTATTAGATTAGTTTTTATCATTTGTTCATTGTTATCATGAGCATTTTTAGCTAGTTCATATTAGCTTAAATCCTAATTGTTAGATTTCTTCATGTTTTTCATGTTTTCTAACACATCTTAGCTTAGAATAATGGATTGAACATAGTTCTTTCAAGATTTTCTCATCATTAATACATCATATCAAATCCTTTTAGAATGCATTAGGAACAAAGCTCTATGTGCTTAGAGAGCACACCCACATCCCTCTTATTGAAGCAAATCAAACAGTGCTTTAGAGCATCTATTTTGGCAACAATCTTGAGGTGGCTTGGTTTTGTTTATGTCTATGTTTTGAACTAATATACATGTTTTAATCTAATGTTTGAATGTTTGAGCCTTTCAAGATAGATAAAAAATTCAAAACCGTAGTCTACATTTTGGTATGCCCAGGATTTCTATCAAGGGTAGATCCCAACTATGAGAAATCTACTTGTGGTTTTTCTATTCTTTGATTCAGGTGATATATCATGGACCTTTCCAAAGACACAATTCAATATCTTAGTTTTATCCTATCTGAAGTACCAATTGTACCCATGGTTAAAGAAGACTACATGAAGACTTGGATCAAGACAATAAACTAATTTCTTTATTAAAAGAATTACAAAATATGAGTTTTCCTCCCACTTGGACTAGAGGATAAATTACAATTAGGATACCTTGGCTTATACAAATTTAAATAATACACAAAGGAAATATTATTAATTCTAATACTCCCCTTTAATATTTACTTAGGGTGTTTACATCAAGGGAATTAAACCCAAATTTTTAGAATAAGATAAAAATGTCTCTTTATAATATCTGCAACTAGATCTTCAATACAAGGAAGAGATTTTATTGTCTTGGTCCAAGTCTTCATGTAGTCTTCTTTAACCATGGCTACAATTGGTACTTTAGATAGGATAGAACTAAGATATTGAATTGTGCCTTTGGAAAGGTCCATTATATATCACCTGAATCAAAGAATAGAAAAACCACAAGTAGATTTCTCATAGTTAGGACCTACCCTTAATGGTGAGATGCAGGATGAAGCTATATACAAGATGCAAGATTAATCTCTATGATGTTGGATGGGGGATTTGTGGTAGGTGATATTGGGATATAAGGATCCAAGATGGAGGAGGGGAATGAGTTGATTAGGATTTGATTTCAATTTTCTTAGCTTTTTAGGCATTCAAAAAGTGATTTTGAGGTTAATTTTAAGCACTAAAACTAAGTGTGTAGATTTTTCATTTGTTCATTTTTATGCCCAAATTGAAATGATTTTTGTGGAAACCCAGATGTGATCCTGGATTTGAAAAGATATGATTTTTTACCTAATGGGACCACAGATGCGATCCTTGATGGGACTCATATCATGTTAAGCTGCATTGCACATTTTTATGATTGATCATGATTAATCTTATTCTAAATTTTTCAAAGATTCTCTAAAGTTGAATTATTTTATGATACATATTATGAGTTTATTTTAAAAGGTGTATTGATTTCTATCAAGGGTAGATCCCAACTATGAGAAATCTGCTTGTGGTTTTTCTATTCTTTTATTCAGGTGATATATCATGGACCTTTCCAAAGGCACAATTCAATATCTTAGTTCTATCCTATATGAAGTACCAATTGTACCCATGGTTAAAGAAGACTACATGAAGACTTGGATCAAGACAATAAAATCTCTTCCTTGTATTGAAGATCTAGTTGTAGATATTATAAATAGACATTTCTATCTTATTGTAAAAATTTGGATTTAATTCCCTTGATGTAAACACCCCAAGTAAAGATTAAAGGGGAGCATTAGAATTAAATAATATTTCCTTTGTGTATTATTTAAATTTGGATAAGCCAAGGTATCCTAATTGTAATTTATCCTCTAGTCCAAGTGGGAGGACAACTCATATTTTGTAATTCTTTTAATAAGGAAATTAGTTTATTCCTCCTTAAGAGGACCTTGACACCTTGCACACACCTAATATGGAAGATGGCATTCATAGATTGGTGAGTTACTTAATAACTCCTCTCGCATTTCTTAGATGAAGTTATTGTAAATGGAAACTCTCTCTCTCTCTCTCTCTCTCTCATACATAACGGGTTTTCTTTGTTTTCCCCTTTCAAAATCCTTGTCTCATTATGTTGATGTTGGAGCATCTTGATGGTTTTGATAGATCCTGAAGCTATCTCAATTTCATCGTGTTAATGGTAAAATACTTCATTTTGCTTCACTCCCTTGGATTCTTTCCTTTAATTTCATTTCATTTTTGAATATTTCTTACAACCTAATATTGCTATAAACTACAAGATTTTCTAAATCTTATAGTTCACCTTGAATTTCATGAAATTAAAATGTATGGCCTTCTAAAATTAGTTGGTTTAGGTACAAAAATATAATTTATTATTTAATTATTTAATTATGACACTTGAATAAATGAATTAAATTGAAAATTAAGTAGATGAATGTGAAATCTACATTGGACTCAATTTGCCACAAGATATATAGGCAACCCATTAATAATCTAATTTGATGGACCCAACATTTTATCATCTTTCATACCCTTTTGTTATAATCATTACATGAATTAAATTAATAAATTAAAATATGAATAATATGTTAAAATATTAAATTTGGATTGTGCGGCCCAAGATACACAAAGTTTTGATAATTGTGAAGACTCAATATTGACTAAACTCAAGTGTTCTAAAGTGTTTCTAACTTAACATATAAAAGTAAATTTATGACTCAATATGAATATGTCGACATTATATAAACATGAATTTTTTGTCTTGTTAGAATTTTCAATTATGTTTAATTATATAGTTTATTTGAATTGGTTCTTGATTGAAAATTTAGAACTTTGCATTCGTAGTCAATGAGGTAAATATTTTATATGATTATGAACCTATATGAAAAAAATATGAAAGTTGAGAGTGAATGTTGAGCCGATAGATAAACAGAAAAAAAATGACACATGGATTCTAAAATATATGATATGGAATATCATATATATTTCAACATCTCTTTATGTGTGGGTGGCTATAGAACCTTTTTTAAAAATTTCAAAACTTGTTAGTTTTCTCTATATCCTTATTTAAAATGACATTTCTTTAAACATCATTAACCTCCAAACAAGATGATGGAAATTTGTTTCACACTCGTGTTTGTCTAAGGAAATTGGTTTATCATTCTAATGTTCTACACAAGTTCTTAATAGGTTTCCTAATAGTTAAATTAGGTAAAAGGTTATATCAGGTTATTTTAAATCTCCTCTCACACAATATTTTAATCACGTGGATGTCCCTATGTCATTTAGATATTAGTCATTCCAATTAGGTCTATTAATAAATTGAAGAAAATGGATTCCCTTGATTTATCACATTTCTCTGAGGCCTTAGATATTTTTATGTTGGTTGATTAATTTTTGATATTTTTCTTTTGTGATGGAATTTTTTTTTATTGGCCACTTTCTAATCTAGTATATCACTTATTTTAGAGATTAAACTATTATTTATATTGTGGATTAATTTTCCTATTAAAGTGATTAAACAATAATTTATATTGTAGATTATTTTGTGTATTATGAATTAATGATGATATTCTACTTGAATACCTCTTATTGATGTCTCTAAATGAGTAATTACATGTTTACTTACTAGGAGTAAATAGGAATTGAATATGGAAGCATAAGTGCATGCATGTGACACTAAATTAACTATCATATAAGATACTAATGAGAATGTAAATATGTAAAGAACTAATATGTACATAAATTTTTAGTTATATTTTGCATTGTGTATGTTTTATGTATCCACTAAAAATATGATATATTTTGGTTGATTTATTTAATAATTAGTAGTGATTCATTAGGTTGAGTCATTATTATGGATGCAATTATATCTTGATGGTGCAATGTTGTCTTCTTTAAATAAGGACCTTTATTATCTACAAAATGTTTTCACTTGATATATATCACTTTTGAGAAAATCATGGTGCTACTAAGAACTACAATTTGGAGTTCAAGTTACTCTAGTATTGATTTAAACAATTAGAGAAACCCTATACATGACACCCCTTGGATTGAGGTAATAATTTTAAAAGACATTCAATGATTCATAATGCATGTGGATACATGTGGCTGCATTGGATGTTGTTGAGTTGATTGATAAATATTGTTTTTTCTAACACAAACACATGCAATACTATCTCTAAAGGTGTCCTTGGAGTATTCGTTTTACAAGGAATTTCATTATATTAATGCTTGAATAACTTGATGATGTTCAATGCTAACATGAGGACTAATGACCAATTCTTACTTTTAAGAAAAATATTGTTAGAGTAGTCATATTATAGCTAATAATTAATTTATTTAATTACTAGTCTATTATTCTCTACACTTAAGTTAGACTTAGGCATCTTCTTATTTTTTAGGGTTTTCCCCTTTAGGGTTTCCTTTTATAAGGATTCCCTCTTTGTATTTTTCAGTAACTCAATGCATTGTTCATAATAGAGATTATTCTTTTGAATGTGCATATGATGTCTCTGGCTTTTTGGCTTCCATAGTTTTTTCTTGCTTTTGTTCTTTGCTTCTTCCATGTGACAGGGTTATGCATGTAGGTGTTCTTGGGAGATTAGTTTTTCACCTAATCTAACATGGGTCGTATGGCCTTGGCACGCACTCCGAGGGATGCTGACGCAAGAGATTTCATAAAAATAAATAAAAAAATATTTGATTTTTGGGCCGCCACCCGCGCGCCACCCACGCGCCACCGCTCCCCGCCGCTAGTCTCGCCGGCACAGTCACCGAACAGTGACTGTCACAGTCACCGGTGACTATGTAGTCACCGCCGTAGTGACCACCAGGACTGCGCAGTCACTGCTAGTGCTAGCCCCCTCTCACAGAGCAGATGGTCACATGGGTGACCTGCGCCCCAGTTCAGTGCCCAGCCCCCTCTGTCGTGCCCACGGTCCTATGGGCCTTACTTTCGAGCCCCCGGGGGCCTTTTGAGCTTTGACAGCCATTTGGCCGTCAATTTTAAGCTTGGGAGTTTGCTGATGTATGCAGCCTATTTGCTCTTTTTTGAGATTTTTTAGGGGTACCTAGATTTTTTGGCCGTATCTTGTGCATACGGTATCAGATTTTTGGCTTCTTTATATCGTCGGAAAGCTCTTTCTGAGCCCGATCCAATGGTAGAGGTTTGATTATCTATTTTTTTTTTGTTTTGATGGTGTTTTCTACTGTCAAATTCTGATGTCTATTTTTACCTTTCGGGAGCCATATCTTGCTCATCCAGACTCATTTTTGGGCTCACCAGATATCATTGGAAAGCTAGTTCTGTGAGTTATTCAGTTGCAAGGGTCTTTTTATCTAGATTTTGCTCTAGGTTCTCTCTCCTCTGAGTTTTTCACTTTCGCACTCTGACGGATTACTTGGGTTCTACAAGTCCTGAGATCTCTTCTTCTATTCTTCTAGCTCACTCTTCTTTTTGACTTCTGAGCATTGTATGCTTCTCTTCTGTTGCATTATTTTTTCTATAAATGCACTGAGATAAAGTCTCTGCTTTTGCATATCTGGGATCCTATACACCTTGTGTTTTTTTGTACTCGCACTCAGTTATAAAGTGCCATGGGGGGTTATGATGTTTTTCCTTTTGTGCTCATCCACCTTTGTCAAGTGAGTGTACCTTCCATGACATTAGCCCATGTTGTGTGTCTGTGACACTTCCCTTTATCCTGTGCTTGTACTTATGTTGCACTGTTGGTGTTCCTGATTCTTCTTCTTGTAGATGTTTCTGGCATTGCATTTTAGTGTTCCTGTCACCCCTCTCCTTGTTCAGCATTATGGGGGGTTCACCTGTTTGTTCTATTGCTTCCTTGGTTCAGTTGAGTGATCTACGTATTCAATTCTTGTTCCTATATACTAGGTGGATGTAGTGGCTAGGCACCTATGCATTTCGGTGAGATGGTTCATCTACTATATAGACTCTCGTTCATTCCTATTTTGGAGGTCACCTCTTTGATTAATCAGCTCTTCAGACTTTGTCTTCTCTACCTGGTCATGCACTATTTCAGTGGGGGTTCCAGCAGTTTCTTCTGACAGTGATTGCAGCTTCATGCTTCAGAGATGCTTCATGCTCTTTGTTGTTCCTTTCTCTGAGACATTCCCTAGATTGGAGGCTTTGTTTCCTTCATCTAGTTTATTTCTTGTACTTGGGTACCTGATCAGGCCTTGTTGCCGGGACCCATTGCTCTTTCATGCATTTTTGTTTTCATGCATCTTTTAGTCCTTAGTTGTTTAGCTTCTCCCTAAGTTACACTTAAGGGGGGGTGTTAGAGTAGTCATATTATAGCTAATAATTAATTTATTTAATTATTAGTCTATTATTCTCTACACTTAAGTTAGACTTAGGCATCTTCTTATTCTTTAGGGTTTTCCCCTTTAGGGTTTCCTTTTATAAGGATTCCCTCTTTGTATTTTTTAGTAACTCAATGCATTGTTCATAATAGAGATTGTTTTTTTGAATGTACATATGATGTCTCTGGCTTTTTGGCTTCCATAATTTTTTCTTGCTTCTATTCTTTTCTTCTTCCATGTGATAGGGTTATGCATGCAGGTGTTCTTGGGAGATTAGTTTTTCACCTAATCTAACAAATATATTTTATGTTCTTTCAATACTTTGTTATCATTTTTGACATGTAATCCATGATGTATGTTATCCATGATGTGCAAGTGTCCTAGGGGATAACATCTTTATATGCACTTGACCACTCATATAATCCAATTTTTTGTTATCCGTATTTATGGTTAAGGGTCGGGTCTTGAAAGTATTGACATTAAAAAATAATAAATTATTATTTTGAATAGGAGGTTGTGATCTCATTTTCAAAAGGAAAAACTTACAATTGTGATATAGTCTAGGATGGTCAAGCTAGTAGGAAATGAGTTAGATAGGTTTGAAATTTAAGGCACATCACATATTAGAATGCATAGCTTAAGGTCAAATATTAAAAACAAACATTATTGGCATTAACCTCAAAGAAATATAAAACCAATAAAATATATAAGGATATTTCTCCTTTACAATTATTAACAACATAAATAATAATAAGCCCACATGTTTAAATGAAACCTAGCTCATTATTCTTCTTAATATTTGTCATTGGACATTTAGTAATTTTTTTTGGATAAAATTATTATTTGGTAACATTTATACATTATGCTTTACTACACGAAAACATTATTGTGATACATATTTTAAGAGCCTTTTTGCTAGTTCTTTTAACGCCAATATTCTCTAGGAGTCTAGATAATAACAATAATAGAAAGAAAGAAAGATTTTTTATAGTTTATGATACTAGTGATATATATATGGGTCTACATATGGTTTATAGTAATAAGCCATACCTTGTAAGAAAGAAAGTTTTTTAATAGTCCACAATACTGGCGATGTGTATATGAGTCAATAGATGGTTTGTAGTAATAAGCCATACATTGTATTAAAGAAAGATTCTGATACTAACCATGTGTATATGTCGACAAATGGATTATAGTAATAAGCCATATTTTTTACTCCTTGTTGAAGGCATCTAATTGTAGTACAAACAAAATGTACATACCTTACCACCTTTAAACATAATAAAATTAAAATGTTTGACCCAGTACAATGGGTTAGATATTATGAATTATTCAAAAATAACTAAAAATGCAATTGAAACTTTTGGCCACCCAACTTTAACAATTGGGTATTTGGAGGACAAGACTATTCTCAATTTAAAATGCAATTAGGGCTCCTCTCTCCATTGACAAAATTGGTAATAAGGTTCTCTCATCTCTCCATGGAATGTGGAAACCCTTTTGGCGTCGTTACATAATGATCATGGCACTTCTCAACTGCTCCAAATGGATTAATGCAACAAAGAAAACACCCTGTGCAAGACAAAAAACTCCTCCACCTGTTTTCATGAGCTTTAGTGCAATTGCAGCCTGCCATGGGAACCCTTCTAATGTTAGTAGCATACCCATTAACACTTTTCCTACCATACGCAGGTTTCTCAATAATTTCTCTTTCACAATATCTCACCCAAGCATGCTTATTCACATTAGATTTCTTCTGCATTTGTCTTGCAGGAGTACTGAAAATCAAATGATCATTACAACTCTTTCTCTCCTGACCAATCCCCTGAGAAAACCCATTCTCAACAGACATTCCAGTGATCGATTTATAAGGCAGAAGATTATTATCAGCACTATGCTGCTGATAATGATTTATAGGCCGAATCAGACCATTGTGAAAGAGCATTTCTGCTGAAATTGGGTCGCCATATGGTGAAATGCCATCAAACTCAAAACTTCTATCATCCATCCTAAACTATCACCTCAAAATTCACTATTCAATCTATTTGGGTATTTTAGAAATGGTTTGCCGAATCAAATATAACACAAACTTTCTGAAACTATGGTTCTTTCTATCCCCATCTTAGTGTTTATATACTGTCAATTGAGAAAGACCCAAGAAACTGCAATTCTATGGATTGTGATGTTATTGCTTGCCGTGCTTAGCAGAAAATGCTCTCGACAACATCCTTTACGCCATTGACAAACTTCCAAGCTATCCACACTAAAAAAACAATAAGTTTTTGTATTTTTCTTATCTCCATGTCAGCATTTGTATTTTTCTTGTGACATTTTTGCCCTAAAAAAAGGCAGGTGGTGTATCAAGACAACATTCTTCAGTCTTGATGGGCTTCACGCAAGTTGTATCTAGCTTTGTTTTATTATAGAATGAGAGACGCCATTAAAAACAGGAAGCTTTAAAGATGTTCCACGTGTAGAGAAAGCAAACATTGTCAAAGCTTCAAAAGATATGGTTCATGACTTTATACACAATCCTGATATTGTGGCAGCGTATCAACTACAGTCCACATAGCTGTTCTCACGTGGGGTACTCCTTGCCGTGGAATCTTGTTTTCTAGAATACTCGAGATAATTAGGGTTTAGTTGTAAGCTGAATTATCTTATTTTCATTTCAATTTTATAGTGCTTTTAAAAAATAGGTTTAGAGATTATTTGTATTAGGAAAGGTTAAATATACTATTTTTAAAAAGATGGTGTTGAAGTCACATTTAAAAGTTTAGTATATTAGATGAAGTTTGGAAGAATAGAGAATGAATCTAAAATTATAGATGTATTTTACAAGGAATGTATATCTTTTATTTTATATTATATTTTTAAAATTGGATTTTGAAGAAAATTTTAGTGTTTTTTATTTTTAGGTTTATCTTTTAGGTCATTTAGGTCATTTATTGTGAATTTAAAATTGTTCTATATATATATATATATTAGGAAGATTGATTTCTTTTTAGATTGTTAAATCTCTCTTTGACTCATAAATTATGGTAATCTCGTGTCTATTAAAAAAATATTTAAAATTATACATATATCTCTAAATGCAAAAGTTGTAAATTCAATTTAGAGAGCTTAGAGTGCATATGCATTATCATGTACAACTAGTCTTACAAGGAAAGTTGCACAACTAGATAATTTCTTCTACAAAATTGTGTATCATCCTAAAAAGTAAGCACCCTTATTAGGTGCTCATTTTTAGCCCCATTTTAGTATGTATGGGTTCCCACAATGATTTCACATCATTCTACCACTTATTGGACCTTCAAATTAACATTATGCATCCTATATTGACTCAATTTCCACAAAAATTAAGGTTAGACCTTATTTCTAAGTAGGCTCCTCCATTTCCTCTCCAATCAAATAAATCATTTCCTCACTTAGGACCTATTCATTTATTTTTGGCTTTTGGGATCCTTTTCGACCTCACAACAACCTGTATTTTCTTCCCCCACTTGTTTTCACCTTCCCCGACATCTTCGTGAAATTTGAGCCAATTTTGCTTGGGAAAAGTTGACTAGCCGACTTGCCTCCAGGAACAAGAAAAGTACCCAACTTGTCCCCCATGTTTTGGACCCAAATTTGTCCAGAGCCCGATGATGGGGTTTTCCTCTGAGATTTAGATTTGTGGTCAGCCTTGACTAAATTTGAATCCTGAATGGATGAATTTTAGTATAAAAGGACATCCTCTCCCCTCATTTGGTATCCATTAATCAAGTGCAACCTATCCATCATTATGTGATCATGTCATCCTTTATTGTGTAAGATACATTAAGTATTCAAGCATTCAAGATCTCTTCTTCAATCAAGAATGTAAGTCTTTAATCATTCTTCCTCTTCATCAAGCATTGTAGAAAACTACAACATCCATCATTCAAGGCTTTGGTTTCATGATTTCCTATTATCTTTTTGTGGAGTTCAAGATATTACATCAATACTTGTGTTCACCTCCAAAGAGGAATTGCATCATCAAGGTATAAGGTGATTTATGTTTCAAATCTAGCTTCCATTTCATCTTTCCTTCTACAATTTCAATTGAGTTTCAACATTGATTTCTAAACATGGGTTTGACCAAGGAAAACCCATTTCTGAAACCTTTTTCCCTATTTTTATATGTGTAGGAATAGGTTGTGGAGCTGAATTTTTGGATCTAATAAGTACAGGTCCTGCCACAAATTTCAGGAAAGTTTCATCATTTTTTGTCAAGAGAAAGTCGATTAACCAACTTGTTCCCAAAAAGTAAACATGTTCCTAACAAGTTGACTTGTCCTTGCCATTTTTCAGTGAAAATTTCATGACAGAAAGATTCAGGTCCTTGCCTTATTGATCTGAAGTTACAATAGGACCCAAGGTTCTAGTGATAGTCAAATTCAGATTCAAAGTTTAATTTTCCTCATATCATTTCCAAGTGCACTTATTCTCCCTTCTTTTCCCTTGCACTTACTTTATCATATTAGATCTATCATTAAACAATATCGATTAGGAATCAAAATCCCATGAAGCATAGATCTTGCAATGGAATCCCTTCCTTCTTTGGTTGTGCTAATTAGATTCATTTTGTGAGAGGCTTTACATTCCAATATATGTAGGACTTGGTAAGTAATCTACATCTTAGCATTGCTTACTATTTTATATTATATATTTTGGTGAAACTGACTCATAACATTTCCTCATTTTAATTTTGGTAGCTAGATCTTCCTCGCATTACATTTCCACTTTGATGTAGTGTCTATATCTACTTGTATACATCGTATTAATCAATATTTGCATCATACATTTTTTATATTATATGTATTTATATCTTTTCATTCATTACACTTTTTCATAGTGTATAAGGGGAAATGATCATCAATGGTAGATTCTCACTTCTTCCCCTGTGCATTTAGGAAAAGAAGGACAAAGGGGGATGCCAAAATGTAAAACCACTTTTAGATGAAAATAAGATCAGCACTACCCAAGTAGATGTAGGGTTGATAATGCAAGATTCACACCTAAGAGAAGTAGAAATATCAAGATCCCTAGTTGTCCTTAAATGGGGTTTATTCCTTTCCTTTAATGTAATGTAAAATATATGTGATAGGAATGCAAGGAAGGTAAGAAAAAACTTATACATTGATAACAACAAGAAATCATATCTAGTGTACAAAGAATAAGTTCTATAAAGGAGAGAGAAAGTAGAACTCACCTTGAAGGCTTGTAAAGGAGGCAAGTTCAAATCTGCAATTACCTTATCAAATTGTATCAAAATCTAGAATGGATCAGGATTCAGGACCTTGACTATTGTAACTTCCGACTGTGAAAATATCAAAGTGCCAAGAAAAGGTCAACTTGGGGTGACCTATACTAGCTATAGGTCACAAAAAAATAACCTATACCTAAGAGAGCTAAAAATGAAGGTCTTGGGCATGCGACAAAAACTGTAACTTCAAATTTCCAATTTTAGATCTGTACCTTTTCAAATTTGTACATGTACACAAAGAGGGGGAAAATTATTTTGATAGGAAGGGGCTTGCCTTGTTCAAGCCACTATTTAGGAATAAATATTTAAATCAACTAAATAAAGAAAGTAAAACAAGTTAAATATAAATATCACTTGCTTGTAAAACCCTTGTGGATGGATATGAATCTTCTATATCCACAAAGATGCCCTTTTGCTTACATGTTGTTGATGTTAAGTCAAGAATGTAGGATGTATCCTCAAATGAAATGGATCAAATCCAATCATGAAATCATGGATCATAGATCATAAAAGAATGGCGCAGTACCAAGGGAGGAGCACTCCACGATGGGATGTCCAACCTCACAGCTAAATACACACGGAAGCCAACAATACAAAGTGAGAGAGAGAGAGAGAGAGAGAGAGAGAGAGAGAGAGATCATTTATTTATCCAAATAGATACATCGTACATGTCAAGCTGTAAGGCCTTCCCAATTTGGGCCATATGCAAAATGAATTCAATCTGAAAGTTCAGTGCTTCATGATCAGCCAAACTACCATCCTCTAAGAGTTTTGTCTACATAATTACAACAATTTGAGTATATATACCCAACCCCACAACAAGGGTTGGCCAAGAGTTACATCTCCAATGAAATATTTACAAAAAAATAAGGGTCCATAAGATCCTTCAATCATGAAACCATAGATATAGGTCCATAAGATCCTTCAATCATGCACCAAGATCACACACACTAACAATAAATGAGAATTGACTGCAACTGAAATCATCGAGGTTGGCTCAGGCAAAAAAGAACATGCTACCCAAAGAAACGAAAAGATTTCAAACATGAAGCTCCATGATCCAAACATGGTGCAATCACTATAAATAATTCCAAGATAGGTATTCAACAAGCAATAATGATCATAAAACAAGAAACACATGAGAACACGACCGCTAGACAAGATCACCATGTACAGGAAACCAGGAATAGAACATGAGCCAAAGAGAAGATAACTCAAACAGAACTGAACCAAAAGAGATTTGATCTAAGAGAAGGGAACTAGAGAGAGTTTAGAACATGATTCCAAGACCGCAACTAGAATATCCTCAAGATGAACAATCCATGAAGGTTATGTGCAGGATCGTGGTATACCAAGCCATGGCCTTAAGTGGCAATGAAAAATCAGAAAATCAGGGTTAGTCAACTTGATGTAAAAAGTTGAACATCTTATAAACCTTATGTAAAAAAGTTGTAAGAATAGAATCTGTAGGAAATTTAATGTAGTTTCTAAACTACTATCCCTTGTCTGAAAAAAAATTAATCTAATTGTTCAAAAGTTTAGATTTCAATGCAGTAGTACGAAAATTTCAGTAAAAGGATAAAAAAGTGCGTGTATGTCTGACTACCTTAATCAAAATCAAATGATGATATATTTTTACAAGATTTTAGATATAAGTATTAGACTCATGCCCGAACGTTACAAATATTTTTGTGTAATTTTTTCCAATTATGAATTTTATTCTACAACTTATGTAGAATAAAAAAACTCTCATGTTTAACCACCTTAACTAACTCTAAAATTTACAAAATTGAAAAAAAAAAATTCTTATAGTAGGCGAAGCATAGAATGTGACACATGTTTCAGATTTCAAAAAGGTTAAACCGTTTAAAAGTTATAGTTTTTTTTCAATCAGTCTGTCAATTAGGACTTTAAAGATAACTCAATTAAAAAATAAGTAATAATTACTTATTGAACTTGAAATTTGACAACAATTATATTGATGGAAAATTGATAATGTCTTTAAGAAACCCTTTTCGTTTCATCAATTTCAAGTGAAAAAAAGGTCATCAGCTACATCTTTTGGGTTGACCATTCACGTTTGGCATTGCAAAATGAAAATCCAAGGAAAATACCAAGCCTAATTGGATATCCAAAAAAATATCATATATCTAATATCACCCGCCCAATTCCAGCATTTTAACTTGAATGTTTTTTCTTAATTTTATGATTATAATTTTTTTTCAATTTTATGATTTTAGATTTTTAAGTTATATATTATAAATTTTTTTTTATATTAATATTAAATGATAATAGCATTAGTATTATATAAATTTTTATATTAGAATTGTATTATATTATTATTATTTATTTCGCTATTGTATTTAATAGTATAATATTAGTATTAAATATTTATTAAAATATTTATATTATATGTTCAATAATACCTAAGAGAGAGAGAGAGAGAGAGAGAGAGAGAGATTTCAGCAAAATTTGAGCGGGAGATTTCGGAAGGTTATTAAAACCTCCTTAGTAAGTCATCATTTGAGAAAGGCTCATTTGATGAGACAAACTTGGGTTAACTTGAACCTAAATCATAAAACTTTGGATAGAGCACTTGGAAGAAGAGAAAGGCTTGATGATCCTCTTCATAATGATACATGGGCTGATGGTGGGAGAATTTCACATTGTGATAAGAATCTTACCGATGGTGTGAAGGATCAAATTCAACTATTTTGGCAATATAACTCAAGAGTGTCACCAAATGTGAAGGGTGTCTTGAAGTTGAGAATTGGCATTCGAGACTGCACCTCGCATCCCAAACATTATTTGGAGGTGAGTCAAACAATGTTGTTCAAAATTTTTTGTGAGACGCATCCAACATTGCAAATATCACAAAGAGCTTTTGAAGTCCTCAAGCCTTTTTTTTGTCTGCCTCTTAAGATTTGAATTACTTGTTGCAAATATCGTGTGGAGTTTTCAATGCACCATGAACTGTTACGATCCCTTCATTCTACTTTTCATACTAGTGAAATGTTGGAGGAATGTGGTGCAAGTGCTCTTCCAAAATCATCAAGAGACTTGCTAGATCATTTTTTATGTCCTAGAGATGATGGATGTTTCTTTTATAGAAAATATTGCTTAAATGATAAGTGCTCAAAGTGTGGTGGGCTAGTGAAGTTTGTTGAATGTTTTCATGAGGGCTACAAACATGATTTTGGAAAGATAATTGTCCACAAAAAGGTATATGAAACCGTTAAATATACATTGAAAAGTGGAGGTGAAGGCTCTAGATGTGAGTTGGTTACAAAAGAATACAATGTAGCTGATTTTATTTTCAATTCCAGGAAGAATCTTTTTTACAAGTATGCAAGGCATAGTTACAGGTCTTAGTGGTTGGATCAATAATTCAAGATGTGTAAGGACACTTTCCCGATTGGCACTATGACACAAGAGAGGGTAGGAGGGGCCAAGAAATGGCACAACCTAACCTGAACCACCTTGCTCAACAACACATGGAAGCAACAACAACACAGTGGGAGAGAGAAAATGCATGATCCTTCATATATTTACTTCAAATTGATTCATACATGTCGGGCTGTAAGGCCTTCCCGATTATGGCCAAATATTACAATAAAATACAAAAGTCCTTAAACATGTGAGGATCTACAAATAATCTCCAATCTCTATCTTCTATCTTCTATCTTCTATCAAAAATTCCTCTGAAAACTTCCCTAAACTCTAACCAAACAACTACATTTATACAAGAGGCTACTGGACTGAGTCAACCTTCAGATCCACAATCAATGGAAGGAATGGTTAGATCTAGGACCACACACTTCCCAATGATGGATACCAGCATTAAATTCATGACCCATAATCAATGCACAAGTCAACCTTAACAGAAACTCAAAAGAAATCCATTGGTAAGCAAAGCCAACCGAGCACTAGACAAGCATCACCGAGCGCCAGTGAAATTTACCAAGCACCAAAGAGATAACCGACCAACACTGGAAAACAAAGGAAACTGAGCAACACCGAGCCAACTCGGTCAAAACAAGAACCGAGCAACACAAACAGACTCAAATATGTTTTTGGTGACACACGATTTCCAAGGACCCGAGAGGCTCCTGCATCAGACACCTGAGGTTATTTGAAAATGATTCTCCAAATCATTTAGTAGATATGATCTGAGCTGCATCCAACTCAGACTGTGAAATCCATGAACTGTCTTCAATCAGTCTATTCTTCCACTTTACTAAATATTCCATATACTATTTTGCTCTTGTACTTTTGCTAATTCTATATTCCAAAATATGTTCAACCTCTTCATTCTACTTCTTGGGATAATCCATCGGTACTGCCATGTATTCTTTAGGTTCATGAAATTCATACAAATCAACAATGTTGAATATAGGTGAAATATCCATGTCATCAGGTGTAGTGCCTCCCTCATTTACCCCTTTTGCACAAACATCCTAATGGTCTAGTTTCTACTATCATTCTCAAAGGGTAAGGTTATGTTGGTCCCATGTGAGGGAGAATTTGTCAGGAGGATTGTTTTGGAACATGTATCAATGTTTTGCGTGAACTGGGAGTCATAGGATATGGTCTTGAATCACATTATGGAGACCCTTAGAATAGGGATGAGTCATTCATGTGGATGCAGTGATTGTTTCCTGCATTATGGTTGATGGCATCATGAGATGCTCTTTGCCCAAATTTTCCTTATGTTTATCAAGAGTTTATCTTTGGAAGTCATGCCAGGTGTTTTAAGAGATTCTATCATTGTATTATCTTTCTGCATAATAGACTCAGTAATTAGAAATTTGTGTTGTTGCATTATGATTTGTGTCCTAGTGGATAGAGGTTTGATCACCATTCATGATGTACTCTTTTCATGTTACTTATACACTCAAAATCCTAGGATGCTCTATGTTTAAAATAAGATTAATTGAATTCAACTGATCTTTGTGATAATACTATCAAGTGCATGTTTCATAGAAATTGTATTGAATAAGGTAGTTTAAATAATAAAAGGGTGAAATATATATATATATATATATATATATATATATATATATATATATATATATATATATATATATATATATATATATATATATATATATATATATATATATATATATATATATATATATATATATATATAGTTAAATATTGTTTCCTGTGCGTATGTAATCTCTAGAAGAAATGCAGTAGGAAAGGTGTGAGTGTACCACTACTGAATATTGAAATGTTTCTATTTGGCTATGAATACTTACATAAAGGACTATTTGAATTTATTTTATGTTGAGATATGTATTAATAAGAAAGTGATTATTGGGTCATGTGCACTTTCTTAGGTCCTGATGCTGAGTGGGAGATTTCGCATAGAACGCTTTGATGTTTTAATAATGTAAGAAAAGTGAATCAATTGAAATGTAGCTTGTAAAGAATTTAGGACTTATTTTCACGCTGGATTATTAGGTCTTGACTTATGGTATGGATGAATTATTTAATTTAGAATATTATGCCATAATTTCATGTTTATACAAGAAGAGTTTATGTGAGATAATCATGGTTAATAAATTAGGTTAATTGAAATATTTATATTCTTGAAATAGCTTGATTTGAAATAAAGAAATGTATTATTGGAAGTAAGTGATTTTCTTGTGATAAAGATGTTGGAGATTTGCCAGCAGGCCAGTACTGACTGTATGTTTGTCATTGATGACAACATATGGAATGTAGCATGCGTGTAAGTCTTATGCAGTAAGATTTTAGTGTATGTAGCATGGACATGATATCAGCATGATATCACAAGCACAGATGTTAACTATTAGTACAAACAGTTATATAGTAGCTAGTCTCAGCAAAGTTCCTGACAGAGTAACAGACAGTGTTCTATGTATGGTTGTCCATACAGTTATCATGGAGCCTTGTAGGCTTGGATATATGTTGAAGACATGTTAGTGATGTTTTCGTTATGGACACATAGTTTGTTGATAAATAAAAGTAAAGTTATGCAGTCGTTATTCGCTAGCATGAGTTTCTTGTGTTTATTCAGAAGAGCCCACAGAGATTTTATTGGTTCTTGAGTTGCACCTATCTTTATGGTATGAACCCTTGGATTTAAGCTTAGAGGAGATTTATTGATGTTTGGTTAAAAGCACATTAGTTAATTCATCTTACAAACAAAGATCCAGTTGTTTTGGTAGAGCTGATAGTGTGTAGTGTGTGTCTACATTTATCTTATTGGACAGGTCCCAGAATGCGTTGCAGGCATAGTAGAGCTGACAAAATGTTTATTGGAGTTTGTTATGATTTCTCTAATATGATTTCAAGGTGGTTCTAATAGGCCGACTTGATTATATCATTTGGAGGAAATATATTTATAGGCAGTCATTTGTGATTGCTTGAGTGTGGTTCATGGTTGATTAAGCAGAGTAGAGCAGAGTGTGCGAAGTGTTGAGCCATCAGAAGAAGGTCTATGTGACCAAGTAAAGTACTTGTGCTATTCATTGGAACTGATCTAGATAGTAGGCCAAAGCACAACTCACCAAGATCTAGATATAGTGTGTATCTGTTATTCAAAAGGTTGTAGCCTTTGCCCATTTGAGTAGTGGGCTCTTGGATAGTGCATCCTCTCCCCTAACAGGGTTTGACCCTTGACCAAGTCTAATATACTTAATATATTGTAAAGCTACTCCTAACAAGGTAAATGATCTTCTAACAAGGATCATTATACACTAGTACAAGGGTGGCTGCAAGAAGTTGGGTCCCACTTTTGGCCAAAAAGTGGAAGTGTTTTCTCTATTTTTCAAAATTTCTATCAATTGATCTCCAAATTTGAAGCACTTAAAGATTGAATCTTGAAAAACTTCAGTAATATAAAATTTAGTGCTTGGAATCTAGTTTTCAAATATGTAATTTATTTCAATACCCACATGGTATAAATTGAATTTTAGTATGCATGTCTAAAAACTACTTTTTCAAAATGCTTGTTTTAGAACCACACCTCACGCGTGTACAAACACCCTTTTTTGAAGTAAATGAATGTATTTTTGGGAATCCTATTGGGAAAAGGTACCTAAAACACTAAAGATTGATGAGAATGTTTTATCTTATTTCTTTACTGAATATTTTTTTAAATTAATTCTTAATTGACTATAAAGTATATTTTTTAAACCTCTGGTGTACGGACACCATAATTTGATGATAACTTCACTTTTTTTCAAATTTTTTTTTTTTAAAATTGAAAAGAATTATATGTAGTTTGATTACATATAACTCATTTTTCAAAAAATTAAAAATTAAAAAAGTTATTTTAAAGTTTTAGTTAACCTTGGTATTTCAAGTTTAGGTACCACGTTAGCTTAATAAATATTGTATAAATATTAAAATTCATCATATCGCTATAAAATTTATATTTTTATAATCTGCACATTAAAAGCTAAAATGGGTTTTCATTTTATCGAAAAATTCATTTGGGAAGTTGTCCTAAAACTTATGGCAAGGCAAAAATTTTACTCTGTAATGTCTTAGCCATTTTTTTGCAAGGTCAAGCACAGGCTTGGTGGGACCAAGCTTGTCCCGAACCAAAACCCAAGCCAAGAGGTAAGGTTCCTGCCCATAGATTTACAAATCAGGCACCCGTTATTTAAATTCAAATAACGGACACCCGTTTTGTAAATCTAAAATGGGGGCCCATTTTTAGTATCAAAAAAATGGGCGCCCGTTTCATGAAACTAAAAACGGGCGCCCATTTCTTAAAGAGTCGTTGCAATAAAAAAAACTAGACTGTGGGCCTGATCTAATGATTATGAATTTTCATTTTGTTTTCTATCGATTCGCACCAGACAAAGAGAATATTTCTGCCAACATTCCTTTTATTTGTCTTATTTTGAATCTTACATTCATAAAAGATTGTTTCAATTCAAATTTTGGTGCAAAAAATGGGATCAAATCAACGTAGAAAGAGGTTAAAGAAGAATCTGACACCTGAGGAGATTGTAGAAAATAGAGAGGAGGCAAAAAGACAATGAGAAAGAAGAGAAAGACTTCGAAACCCGAATAATGTTGGAGCATCGAGTTCAAAAATTATTTCAAAAGAGGAGGACAATAAAGACACCATAATGGATGTAGAGGTTGAAGAAGCAAAATCAGGTGCATATTCTAATCTAGTATTAGATACAGGTATGTCTTCGCAACCAATTGTTACAACTTATTCTGATAAAGATGTTCATGATTTGCTAGAAGCAAGTTACAATAGAATTGATTTAAATTTTATTCTTGAAAATAGATTAACAAGTTTAATTGCATGTGAAATTTTATAAATTAGTAATGTTAATCATAATGATAAAGGAACTGAAGGTCAAACCCCAATTGAAACTGAAAATCAAACACCAATTCAAATTGAAATCAACAATGTAAATGTAGACATAGAAACACTGATTGAGAAAGAAACTCATTTGAATGATAATGAAATAAATAAACAATTTCAATTAAAATTTGATGTGTTAGACAATCTGTGTGGTTTGGTTTCATCGAGATAGATTAGGACACATCTGAGTAGATTGTTTACACAATTTTTTTATAATAAGAAATTTGGGTTTCAATTTCAATTAATGTTACAATAATTAAAATGTCTAAAATGCGAAAAGTGATGAAGAGGTTAGGCATTTATGTGAAAACTAAGAAGAAGGATGAGTCTCTAAAACAAGTTGTATCAACTGTTGCTAGTGCCTTTGACACAATTGGAAAGAAAAGTTGTTCTAAAGATAGTAATGTGGCACAGCGAGCAATAACAATAGCTTTAGTAAACAAAACTACTACTAATAAAAGAATGATTTCAAACATAAGTGGATATCTTAATATTAATCGTAAAACTTTAGCAAGAGTTGTAAAGAGAAGAGTTAACTTTGAAAGTGATCCGGCAAACCATTTATGGACCTTCGGTGGTAGACTCTCGAGGTTTGACATGAAACTTACTGGTGAAGTCAAAACTTTGATTAAAAAATTTTGGCACAATAATACAAGAGTATCCCCTAATGCTAGAGATGTTCTTAAATTAAGAGTCGGTTCAAAAGTTCATGATCCACATCCAAAACACCTTTTAGATATGACTCAAACAAAATTGTATAAAAAATTTGTGGATGATAAGGTGTTAACTATTAGTATTAGTCAAAGATCTTTTGAAAAATGTAAACCATGGTATGTAAGGATTAACAAAGAAAGAATCACTTATTTTTGCAAAACTCATGTTCAATTTCATTATCATTATGATATTTTTTTGATCTATACATTCTACTATGCATACTAATGAAATGTTGCAGGAATGTGGTATAAATATACCACCTGAAACTGTAAAGGAGTTTATATCAAATTTGTTTTGTAACCCACCTAATGAGCAATTTTATCTTTTGAATGCATGTGTTTCTGGTGTATGTGATGTATGTGGCAATCTTACATTATTAGATGAATGTTTGCATGAAAATATTTCATTTGATTTTGGACAACAATTAGTTGATGTACAAAGATTTAAAATTGTTGAGTATCCATTGAAGGATGGAAAAGTTGGAAAACGGGTGTGACCTAATAATTGAAAAATTTAGTGTTAATGCTTTTATGAATGAATTCAAGAGTAAGATCATACCTAAATATGTGAAACACTCTCACAATTCTAGATGGCTTGATGGACAATTTCGCATATGCAAGAATACATTTCCAATTGGTAGTATACTGTCAGTTGTTGACTTTGCATAGAACTACACGCTTGCACCACAAGATGAGATCCAACCACAATATTATAATTTAGTGCAAGTAACAATTTTTGTTCATATTGTCTATAGACATGCACCTGATAGTGTAGAAGAGGATTGGAAAATATTGAGAGAGTACCATTTCTATATGAGTGATAATAAGTTACACTCATCGGAGTTTGTCCAATATTGCTTTAATACCTTTTATGAAAATTTAAGGGAGAGATAAATTCATATAACACAACATTTAATATGGTTATATAATTGCACACGACAATTCAAGAATGCTAGAATGTTTTATTGGTTGAGTAGGATGCACAAGAAAATAAATATCCAACATATCTAGAGTTTTTTTGAGGCTGGACACAGGAAGGGAGAACATGATGGTGCTGGTGCATTTGTTAAGAGAGCCCTTTGTAGAGAGCAACTCAAATTTCAGGAAAAATCAAAATTTAAAGATGCATGTGCAATTGTTGAATGGTGTAAAACAAGTTTATCTACAGGATCAAGTCAGAACTCTACAATCAGACATTTTTTCTGGCTAGTTGAAGAGAAGAATATCTTTTCAAGATATGATTGTAATACAATCAGTGGATCAGCTAAATGGCATTCATTTAGGAGTTCTAATTCTAACACTTGGACTATATGGACTAGGGAGCTTGCATGTTTTTGTCAATTTTGTGTTGCAGGTGAATGGGAAGAATGCAAGAATACAGAATGGGTTGAAGAATGGCAACAAAAATCATTAACACCTAGTGAGAGACAAGATGAAGATGTTATAATAAATGAAGACCTCGATCATGCCTTTGCATCAGAAGATTATGATTGTGTTTCAGATCTCATACAACTTGGTAATTTAATACAATTTATTGTAAAACTTTAAATTATATATTAGTTACATGTGTATGTCATATAATTTATGATTATATATATATTTGAATTATAAACCTTTAATTTAAACAAGTTTTATTTACAGTGCACATGTACTTAATTTGGTTTTGCAGGACATGTGTATGCCATTGTTGCACTTGAGGATAATGAAGAGCAGACAGAGTATTGGTTAGCTCGATGTGTAGAACCCCAAGAAAAAGTTGATATGTCATCAAGTAGATGATGATAATTTTCAATATCCAATTGGGTCTATTGTGGTAGTTGGTACATGGCTAGGCAAATACCTAACAAGAAGGAATGGTTTACCAGCTTTTAAAGACTACCAATTAGAAAAGAAGATTATACACTATTCCCATTTAGTAGTGGCAGACAAATATCAAATTGGAAAGATACAAAGGGAGACCTGCTAATAAAATTTTATGGGACACTTTCAATGGAAGAGCATGAGGCAATCATAGACACATTGCAGAAAAGAGAGGATGATGATGGTACATTAGGTTGAATCAAATTTATACATGTAAGTTTTTAATCAATTGTCTTATTAACTTTAAAATTAAAATTAACTTTAAATAAACTTGAGTACATAAATTCTAGCATTTCAACATGTTTATTTTTATGATGCAATCCATGTCGGGAAGAACATCTAGATGCATTGCAAAAAAGAGAGGATGTTGATGGTACATTATGTTGAATCAAATTTATACATGTAAGTTTATGTTCAATTGTCATATTAACTTTAAATGAACTCGAGTACACAAATTCTAACATTTCAACATGTTTATTTTTATGATGCAGGATGTCAAGAAGAACATAGATCTGCATTGCAGAAAAGAGAGTATGTTGATGGTACATTAGGTTGAATCAAATTTATACATGTAATTTTTTGTTCAATTGTCATATTTGTATATGTTTTCTACACATCTTCTTTGAAGTGTCATAATTTATAATTTAGAGATATAGATTTGAAATTAAAATTAAAATTAACTTTAAATGAACATTTATAAATTCTAACATTTCAACATGTTTATTTTTATGATGCAGGATGTCTAGAAGAACATAGACATGAACTATTTATGTAGTACAATGCACTCTTGTATTCGTACAATTTTGGGTTAATAATTTAAGATCACATGAACTCACTTTTATACATCAAATTTTGTTTTAAATATTTAAGTTAAATTCATAACTTTGTATTCACCTAATTTTGTTGTTACAAATATTAAACTATGCACATAATTATGTTCACTTAATAGATCTCATTGTTTAATAGTTATTAAGTTTGTAATGTATCCATATTGTTCTTGTCAATTTTACATGTATTAATAGATGTCATTGTTAGATCTAGATGATTTTTTTTATAGTTAATCAAAGTGTTCATATTTCTTGTAACACATATCTAGATATTATACTTAGATCAATTACACATGAATTAATAGATCTCATTGTTAGATAGATGTTTTTTTTAATGATAAATTACATAACAAGTCCTGATTAAGATAAATTGATAAATTACATAACAACTCATGACTAAGATAAATAACATAACAAGTCCTAAAATAATTTACATGTATCATAATGTCCATCATATCAACTCATGATATATATATACAATCACAAAACAAAGTCCTACTCTAAAAACAAGTCCAAGTACAATATATGATAACAAGTGGACTAGTATATAATGCAAGTCCTACTCTAACAACAAGTAAAAATAATATGAACAAGCCTAAACAAGCCTAAATAGTCATCATAAAACAAGTCCAAATAGTCATAAAAAATAATATGAACAAGTCCAAATAGTCATCATAAAAGAAGTTCAAATAGTCATCATAAATAAAATGAACAAGTCCAAATAGGTATCATAAAACAAGTCCCAAATAATCATCATAATCTAGCTCTACTCATCTAGCTGATCTACAGTCCTCTTCACTCCACGTGAAGAGGACTGCGATGCATCAACATGCTATGTCTAGTCTTGAGTACCCTCATCCTACTCTGTCTGGTCCTGAGCACCCTGATCCTGCTCTATCTGGTCTCGAGCACCCTCATCTTCAACTACATGAAAAGTGGATGAAGCCAAGTACTGTAAAAAAATTTAAAGTACAAATTAAAAATTATTTAAATTAATCATCTAAGATCTAGATACACACAAGACATTGAAAAAGATATAGATACACACAAGACATTGAAAAATTACTTAAATTAATCATCACCTCAAAGGATAGTGTCGATGGATGCATTTGGCTTAATCCCAACCATGCCAAGACTCATGGTGGTGTCGACCTGAACAACATATATAAAGCATGAATGAAACTTATAGTACATATATACATAAATTATAAAGTATATATAACTTGATTAAATATATAAATATGGAATAAAAACATGTGTACATTACCTGTGTGTGACATGTAGCTAATGTCAACGATGAGTGAGGACGTAAATGGGATTGTGCAACATGAGACAATCCAAAAGCCTACAATTTACAAAAAAAATAAGTGTGAATCAAAGTTGTACATAAATTAGTAAGATACAAATACTTAAAATTAATAAATGAAAAACATACTACAGGTATATGTTGCTGACTCTCGGTGACTAGTGGGGCAGAGAATGAAGGATTTCCAATCTCAGTCATACATGAGAGACCCTACAAAATCACAAAAATATGTCAAACACATTATCAATTAAAGTTTATTTTGTTTAAAGTTTAAATGTATCAAGATCAAAGTGCATACCGTGAATGGAGCACCGAGATGTCGAGGTGTCGATGTCATATGATGATAGCTAATGAATGTTGGAGGGTCAACCCTCCTCTGTTCACTAAAAAATCCACATGTTATGGCTCATAATTGTATAAATAAGAAATTTAATATTATGCTATATTTAAATTATAATTAAATTTAATATTATCTCTTAGCTCTCTAGGTGGAGGTGGAGGGAGGGGTGGAGGGGCAAGGGGAGGTAGAGGAGGAGGTGGTGGTGCATGATAACCTATAAGCTCATCAATGTGAAAATCATCCATATTGTCAAACTACGTACAAATAAAAACATCATAATTTACAATTAACATACTATAAAATATATTTTACCTTACAATTTGAATGACTTAAATAATCAAAAATCAAGAGGAGAGAGAGAGAGAGAGAGAGAGAGAGAGAGAGAGACGAGAGAGAGAGAGAGAGAGAGAGAGAGAGAAACAGACAGACAGAGAGATAGAGACAGAGACAGAGAGATAGAGAGACAGACAAATAGAGAGAGAGAGAGAGAGAGACAAAGAGAGAGGTAGAGGAGAGACACAGAGAGAGAGAGAGAGACAGAGACAGAGATAGAGAGAGACAGAGAGAGAGAGACAGAGACAGAGACAGAGAGGAGAGACAGAGAGAGACAGAGATAGAGATAGAGATAGAGACAGAGACAGAGACAGAGAGACAGAGACAGAGACAGAGACAGAGAGAGACAGAGA